>OY754493.1:5512727-5712727 GCA_963575735.1 Amblyjoppa fuscipennis
ATTATTTATAATATCTCTGCGTGAGATATTTTTCTCAATTTTTTTTCGATGATAATATTTTTGTTAAATCAGAAAGACGCATTTTTTTTTTTGTATAGAGCACATAAAATTGGCTCTTGCAATTTTGTCTTGCCTCAAAGTTTTCGAGAAACCTTTGACGAGAATCGAAAAACAAAAAAATCATGTAAAAGGAAAATATAAAAATAATAAAGGGTATTACGCCCATGAAAATGAAGTATATGTCAGATATTTAGGAAGATATATAATTAATGCTATACATAACGGTGTATATTACAATGTTATATTTATTCTAAACACATATCGACTATATATTATATATATTAACCAATATTTGTTCAAATATATCCTTTATACATATGTCATGTATATAAATTAAATATGCATAGATATATTACTCATATATCCTGTATATATCTTTCATGTATCTTCCTTATACTTTTCACACATATAATGCAGCAAAAACTTCTATGTTCCTATATATATTATATATCTATATATTTATATATATATATATATATAATATATATCCGGAAATATATTTATGCATATACTTTATTTCCATGTGGTTATTGTCGCTTTATTCTCTCCGTGTTTGCGGGTAGTCGTGAACGTCGGTCTCGAATTTAAGCCAAAAAACTGATGTCCGAAGCCTGTTCGGTGCGAAAGAAGAACATCCTAGCCAGATTTAGGAAGATATATAAGTAATGCCATATGTATAACGGAATATACTACAATGTTATATCTATTCTAAACATATATCGACTATATATTACACATATTAACCAATATTTGTTCAAATATATCCTTCATACATATGTCATGTATATAAATTAAATATGCATAGATATATTACTCATATATTCTGTATATATCTTTCATGTATCTTCCTTATACTTTTCACACATATAATGCAGCAAAAACTTCTATGTTCCTATATATATAATATATATATATATATTATATATATATATATATATATATATATATATTTATGCATATACTTTATTTCCATGTGGTTATTGTCGCTTTATTCTCTCGCGTGTTTGCAGGTAGTCGCGAACGTCGGTCTCGAATTTAAGCCAAAAAACTGATGTCCGAAGCCTGTTCGGTGCGAAGCAAGCAACATCCTAGCCAGATCCAATTTTTTTTTTTTTTTTTTTTTTTGACAACCTGCAATACAACAATAAAGAGGATAGCGATGTTCCCGCACGAAAATTGAAAAATTGCTAAATTGTGTCGGGTTTTGAATAGCCGAGTGGTCTTCGATTCCGTATTAGCGCCGACTTCACGCAGTTTCAGACTATACAGCGGTGCACATTGCACGATCACAGAGCTCACGTTGCCCTCGAGATCCGCAAAGTGTCTACAATTTATCGGCAATGGTTGCCTCTCCGTCTTGAAAATTGGCTCGGCAACATGCGGATCGGCGCTAGGATTTCACCTCCTCGGGTTCAGCCCAGGAGGCCGATAACGTCCGACCGCGTATAATCGGCTCGGGATAGCCGATCGCGACTCGAGGTAAGGTGAATGCCACGACCGGCAACGAATGCGTCACGGACGATTGCGATTGCCGCAGCCGGTGGAACTCGATAGTGTGCGCTCTCGGTCAGTCGTATCGTTCTCTTCGTCATCCACAAAGGCCGCAGTTCCATCGCTTCTGCCGGCGTTCCGAACGCCGCTTAAGCGCCTGCGGTGAAACGAATGCGTGTCCGTTTATCCGAGCGCAGCGTCGTCAAAAGACACACACGATCACGTACGTATCGCGGCATGTTACGCCGCCGATCCTAACGACGCTGACGATAGCTGGTGTGTTTTCCGATTCAGCAAAACCGAGAAAAGATCACGAGGAAGAAGCGAGCAGACCGGGCTGTCTGGTATGATGACTGTCGTAAAAGGTCTTTCTTACAGCGTCGTGCGTACGCCGCGCGTGTGCACGGTGGAATCGTGACGAGGTGTAATGTGGAGAGGCTCATTATTGCACTCGACACACTCGGAAGTTGTACGGGAGTACGTAGTTCCAGCGAATAATAAGCGGCATTCGCACTCGGCCGGGGTCGAAACTTTCGTCGCTCCGGAGGCATCGCGGCTGTAGGGGTGGGAAAATGGAATTTGGGGCAAAATGGACTGTTTTGACCACTTTTTTAAGAATTCTTTCTGTCCAGTCTCATATCGTTGGCCTAATTCGACGAGGGCACAGGGGAGAGCGAGGCAAAATGGCACAGCGGGGCAAAAAGTGGTAATGAGAGAAAATGCAATTTTCCAATAGCTTTTGGACGGTGGCGATTGTGGTATGTGGGGCGAAACGGGGTTAAAAAAACCGGATGTGTCATTGGGAGAAAATGGGGCATCCAACAATTAATGTGAGATTGAGTTTTGCCCTCACTGAGCCGTTTTGTCCTGCTGTGCCATTTTACCCCGGTCACCCCCTGTCGGTTGAGTATAACATAGTGTCTTCGACCTTCTGGCATTTCGACGTCGATACCGAAATGCCTTATCGATACCAGTAGAGTACACTGGGAGAAGGATCTAGTAAAAATTACTATGTCACCTGGGAGATATTACCATATCGCATAGTAGTGGAGCGTTAGGTCGCCACCTATGGTAGGAAGTACCGGATTTATGAGAATTTTTCTTAGATATCATGGTAAAAATTATTGGATAATCTCAGACTTTTTACCATAGGTGACGCGTGCGATAATTTGCCGATGATGAGAAAATATCCAGAAACATTTCGCCAAACCGCGGTTACACTCTTGCTACCACTTCGCAAGTAAGAATTCTAGGCTGGTATTCTTACTTATTTACTGTGCGGAGCAAAACGGAGCAAAACGGAGCAAAACGGAGCAAGACAAAAAATTCTTAGTAAAAATTCTCGGTAAATTTCTGGTAAATTGGTAAAAATTCTTGGATAATATCAGACTTTTTACCATACGTGACGCGCTGGCGCCGTACTACTATGCGCTATGATAATTTTTCTTAGATGATTAGTAATTTTTACTAGATCCTTCTCTCAGTGTAGTTCTAGCGAATAATAAGTGCCATTCGTACTCTAGCGGAGTCGAAACTTTCTTTCCTCTCCGGCGAAACGGAATTCTGGGGCAAAATGGACCGTTTTTACCAATTTTTTTGAATACTTGTCCATAGTCCGATCTCAAATGAAATAGACTCGGTCCATATTGCCCCACGCTGTCTCTACTGCCTTTCCAGTCCCAACAACCTGTTCCACATTGCACCTCTGATTGGTACACTACATAGTTCTAGCGAATATGTACCAGTCATGAAAACTTCGATGCTCTCAAACCATCACAGTTGCGGCGGAGCAAAGCGGCCCAAACGGAAGTCTGGGGCAAAATGGACTGCTTTCACCATTGCTAAAAATACTTATCCAAAGTCTCATTTCAAATTAAATCGACTGGTCCATTTTCCCCCGCGCTGTCTCTACTCCTTTTCCACATTGCACCTCAGATCGGTGTACTGCACTGTTGTTCATGAATTCGTGGTCAGTGTTTTTAAAGCCGCCCTATTTAGATCGTCCAGCCATTCTTGCACACCGAGAAAAAAAAAATTGGTGGATTAATCAAATTCGCGGTCACGCACGTTCAAAGCTGTTATTTGGTTGGTACAACTAAATCATTATTTTCTTAAACGATTATTCGCTTCAGTCGATTCAAAATATTTCGATTCAAACAAATTTTTTTATTATACACCAACTAAATAACGCTTTTGAACGCGGGGGAACGCACCTTGGTTAATCCAACAATTTTCTTTTTCTCATTGCACAGCACGTCACGTAGTTCGACCAAAAATTCACTTGCTATGAAAATTTCGATGCTTTCGAACCATCACAATTGCATGGTAGAAAAGTGGGCAAAATGGAACTTCGGGGCAAAATTGACTATTTTTACCCGTTTTTCACATCGCCGTTTGACTCCATCATCTTCGAGACTGGTCCGTTTTGCCCTGTTCTGCCCCCCTGTACCTTTTCCCGTCCGCACCGCTCGTTCCGCATTGCACCTCGCGCCGGTAAGATACAAACCCAACAACGTCAGCTCACTCACTCGACTTTCCGCCTTTTACGATCTTCCCTCGAGCCATCCATTCGTTTCACGCGAAAAAGATAAATTCTCGAGAGTTACCGTAGTTAATAACGGGGTACTATCGACGAGCTGGTCAACGGGCAGTCTCTCGAAATCACCGCGTAGGCAGCAATAGTCATCAGAACGCCGTTAAAATTGAATTCGCTCCGAACCTTTGCCGAACTCAACGCCTCTCGGTATCAACGTCGCTCATAACGACGCATTATTTCCTTGCGGGCGATAATTTGCCGATGATAAGAAAATATCGAGAAGCATTTCGACAAGCCGCGATTAGCCGATTTCTGCCACTTCGAAAGTAAGAATTCTAGGCTGGCATTATTATTTATTTACTGTGCAGAGCAAAACGGAGCAAAACGGAGCAAAACGGAGCAAAACGGAGCAAAACGGAGCAAAACGGAGGAAAACGGAGCAAAACGGAGTTCTCCACTTATTGGGACATTTATTTTACACCCCGTACAAAGAAAATGAAATGTTAAATGGTCCTTTTTGTCCCAGTCTCCTCCTTATGTACACACAAACATCTATGTGTTTGTACGGAAAAAAGCCATTAAATCGGAGCCCCGAGGGTCGTTCATTCAATTTTCCTTAAGGATAAACAGCGCGTACGTGAGCGTTACTGGTTTTATTCTCTCTATTTTCCCTCCTCGTTGACCGGCCCGATGATAATTCCCTCTCGCAATCACACCGGCACGGTACGCCGTATACTACTCCTACGTGCCACGACAACTATCTCGCCAGGTTTGGGATTTATGTCTAGCCTGCTATCAGCCGAGCTCAAGTGTATCTCAGCTGGCTCTAATGGCGATCCAGCATCCAGCGAAGTTGGCGAACGGTGTTCCTGCCGCAATTACCGCCCATTATGCCCCCTCGCGCACCGGAATACACGGATAAATCGTACCGAGAGTGCGGATTCCCGAGGCGGTGCGCAGCATGCGGATCGCATTGTTTTTTCACATTTTTTTTCCACGTCATTGCTGAACCAACGTCTTCCGTAAACGGAATCGTCGCCGGGAGAAATTCGTCCCTGAGTTGGTCCAGTGGGAAAACGCGTCGGGTTTGATCGACGATAAACCGACCGAAAAATTTTGCTGTGGCAATAAATATTTAGCTGGGGCAGCAAATATTTCGTTGGGGCAGCAAATATTTAGCTGCGGCATCAAATATTTAGCTGTGGTATCAAATATTTAGCTGCGGCAGCAAATATTTAGCTGCGCCATCAAATATTTAGCTGCGGCATCAAATTTTTAGCTGCGGCATCAAATATTCAGCTGCGGCAGCAAATATTTAGCCGTGGCAGCAAATATTTAGCTGCGGCAGCAAATATTTAGCTGCGCCATCAATAATTAGCTGCGCCATCAAATATTTAGCTGCGGCATCAAATTTTTAGCTGCGGCATCAAATATTCAGCTGCGGCAGCAAATATTTAGCCGCGGCAGCAAACATTTAGCTGCGGCAGCAAATATTTAGCTGCGCCATCAAATATTTAGCTGCGGCATCAAATATTTAGCTGCGGCATCAAATATTTAGCTGCGGCATCAAATATTTAGCTGCGGCATCAAATATTTAGCTGCGGCATCAAATATTTAGCTGCGGCAGCAAATATTTAGCTGAGGCAGCAAATATTCAGCTGCGGCAGCAAATATTTAGCTGCGGCAGCAAATATTTAGCTGCGCCATCAATAATTAGCTGCGCCATCAAATATTTAGCTGCACCATCAAATATTTAGCTGCGGCATCAAATTTTAGCTGCGGCATCAAATATTTAGCTGCGGCATCAAATATTTAGCTGCGGTATCAAATATTTAGCTGCGGCAGCAAATATTTAGCTGCGCCATCAATAATTAGCTGCGCCATCAAATATTTAGCTGCGCCATCAAATATTTAGCTGCGCCATCAAATATTTAGCTGCGCCATCAAATATTTAGCTGCGGCATCAAATATTTAGCTGCGCCATCAAATATTTAGCTGCGGCATCAAATATTTAGCTGCGGCATCAAATTTTTAGCTGCGGCATCAAATATTTAGCTGCTGCAGCAAATATTTAGCTGCGGCAGCAAATATTCAGCTGCGGCAGCAAATATTCAGCTGCGGCAGCAAACATTCAGCTGCGGCAGCAAATATTCAGCTGCGGCAGCAAATATTTTGCTCTAGCAATCAAATATTTTGGCTGCCACAAGAAATTATTAACGAACTACATTTTGTTAGAGAAACAGAACAATTTTTCTCCGTGTAGAGTCTGAAGAATCTTTCGTATGCTAGATAAGAAGAGCCTTGTCGTGTGCGATAATGTGAGAACAGCCTGCGATAAGATTGGAACGCGGGAGCGGAACGGAACGAGAGCTCCGTTTTCCGTGGGGCAAAAAAAAAAGGACCTGCGGGGCCGAACTGGTGCAGACAATTTTCCTGTGCGCGCAATCGCTACACGAGCCGTTCACTTTCTCACGAGAGACACTCTGGAGAACTGTTAACGTGTGCTCATGATTGTCGAGGGTTTTTTTTTTTTTTTGGCGAAGGAAAAATGAACGCACGGCAACGCTGGTTGTTGTCCTTTTTTACGAACGAACTTCGCTTTAACGAAGTTGGGCGGGTTTTGCTGCAGGCTTTACTGCACTAGGTGAAGGATCTGGTAAATATGACTATATCGCTTGAGGTACTTTACCATAGCACATAGTAGTACGGAATGTGCGAGCTGGTTATGAGAGGAAGTACCGGTTTTATAAGAATTTTTCATGGATGTTGTGGTGAAAATTCTTGGAATATCTGGGACTTTCTATCATAGGTGGTAACTTGGTTGCGAACTGCCGTGACCTATGGTAATTTTTCTTAGATGATCGGTAATTTTTATTGTATCCTTCTATCAATGTGTCGCTTGGATTGTACGATACTGCGCGAGAACTTCGCTGGGATGGAGAACCCGAAGTAGGAAAAAGTGTATCGATCTTGGTAATCCTTATTGTTCAACGTAACTCCGTGTTTAGAAAAAAAAAATTTTTGTTGTAAATTTGTGCAACTCTAGACCGGATAATTAGATTTTTTTTACATCAAGTCATTGAAAAAGGTGCAAGAAGTCGAATCACTAGTTTACCGTACGATGTTATATACGATCTTACATGATTTTTATACGATTTCATACAATCTTATATGATTTTATATGATTTTATATGATTTTATATGATTTTATATGATTTTATATGATTTTATGCCAAAATGACCCTATGTGTGAGCTAAGGGTTAAATAATGGATTGCACAGGAAGGTTGAGTCGTGCATTATTCACGACACCGTTCCAGTTCTCGCAATAAATACGTAAACTCTCTCAACAAACCTAACACTCCGTTCACTCATATCCATCATAGTAAGATATTTGAAGCGCTAAATCTTGCACCCGATGGGATCTAAAAATATCCCACAAGCTTCCGTCATTTTAATGGACCACCCTTTTATTCCGTATCAATAGTCAATTGACACAATTTCCATAACATCCACATTTCCAGAACATTGACTTAATTACCAAACATGAACAAAAACGCGTGTAAATTGAACCACACTAACTCGTTCCAAGATGAATTACATACTCACACGTGGACTATCGAGCTTCCGGTATAAGCAAAAATATTTACCTCGGACAGTGGAACAAGTCCGAAACTTTTTAGTGTTCAATATTCACCACTTTCACCCTATACGCTTTTTCTACCGTTTCGTCTCTCGTCTTCTATATCCATTCTCCATTTCCTTCCGCCACAAACTTGAATCGCGCACTCACACGCGGACCATCGAGCTTCCGCTATAAGCAAAAATATTTACCTCGGGCAGTGGAACAAGTCCGAAACTTTTTAGTGTTCAATATTCACCACTTTCGCCCTATACGCTTCTTCTACCGATTCGTCTCTCCTCTTCTATATCCATTCTCCATTTCCTTCCGCCACAAACTTGAATCGCGCACTCACACGCGGACCATCGAGCTCCCGCTATAAGCAAAAATATTTACCTCGGACAGTGGAACAAGTCCGAAACTTTTTAGTGTTCAATATTCACCACTTTCGCTCTATACGCTTTTTCTACCGTTTCGTCTCTCCTCTTCTATATCCATTCTCCATTTCCTTCCGCCACAAACTTGAATCGCGCACTCACATGCGGACCATCGAGCTTCCGCTATAAGCAAAAATATTTACCTCGGACAGTGGAACAAGTCCGAAACTTTTTAGTGTTCAATATTTACCACTTTCGCTCTGTACGCTTTTTCTATCGTTTCGTCTCTCCTCTTCTATATCCATTCTCCACTTCCTTCCGCCACAAATTGAATCGCGCACTCACACGCGGACCATCGAGCTTCCGGTATAAGCATAACCCAGTACCATATAATAAGGACAATCGAGAGAGCGGCACGGCATGAGTCGATACGATACAATACAATAATTTATGAGAAAGTGGGCGAAACGGAGCAAGGATAGATTCACGGCTATATCGTCGTCTTTTCTCCGGTTCTCCGCGGCGTCGACGACGCTCGAGGACGTTTTATCGTCATAATGAATATTAATTCGGAGGGGTCTTTTTCTGTCGCATAATATCGCAACGTCGAGTTCGATCGGGACGCGAACGGCGAATCGCGTCCCTCGCGGCTTATTTGGCGCTGCACTGTACGTATTTGGAGCATGCATTGTATATAAATTTGGCGCGACGGCGAAACTCGTGCTCTCTACAATATCGTTCGGCGATCAACGCCCGAGGTGTGTTATGCAGGATGCACGAGCGAGCCGGATCAATGCAGGTCAGACCTGATTTTCGCTGCAACAACGGACGGAAGTGATTAAGAGTTCGGCTCCGCGGCCTTTTTTTTTTTTTTGTTCATCGCCGATTTTCTCATGAGAAAGATCAGCGGCTTGTGAAGTCACCGCTGTATGTTCTCGCCCAGCTTCGTCCTTAGCAAATGACGGCACTTAAAATGTAACGTGCCACGCTCGTTAGGAGATTAAAAGTCTCTGTTGGCTTATTAAATTATATATATATATTTTTTTTTGACAGACTGTTTTACGCTCTCTAGATACGGTTTACGAGATTCGTTATAATATCGCGGGTTGAGAAGCAGAAGTGCGTTTTTGCACTATTAAAATCTTCTGTTTAAAAATTCATAAAATTTATATGACGTTTTGTGCACATACAGTATATGAAATTTCATTGAGACGTATGTAAGAATATTGCGTTGGCGGTATGTTAAAAACAATATTATTTATATGACACTTGTAATAGTAACGTAATTTTCATACACGATTGTCTTAATTTTCAATGCAATCACCGGTATTTCTAATATACTGGTATTGCATTTAAGATTAAAATGTTAACATGCAAATACAATGTATATGAATTCTAATTTGATATACTGAGGTGTTATATTTCATATAACTATGTATGTTAAAAGCGTTGTAAATTTCATAACATATTTAACAGTGTGGGGCGATTGTAGACAGAAAATCGGTCCTTCTGATTTTAGTCACGCGATATGTTTCCTTTTTCAGGAAGTGTGTTAGTCATAATTACAATTGGAAGATCTCAATTTTTGCATCACGACATTATCGATTGTGTACATTGAATTGGAAAAAAAAGACGAGTTCAAAGAACTAATGGTCGATTGAGACAAATATTAACATGAAAATTGGGTTGTAGCAACTAACTATTATTATTATTAGTTCACTAAGACTGACTAATTATTCCCCCATTGAAAAAAGGATATACGAAAATATATTTTTCATACATTAAATATACACTGATAGAAAAATACGGTTGAATCAACTAAAGATTCGGGCAGGGACGTTCAAATCAATATTTTGTTGGTGCAGCTAAAAGATCGGTTACTTAAAATTTTTTTTTTTTTTTTTTTTTTACGATTTCACCAAAATATTTTGGAGGCGTTAAAAAATATTTTGTCCTATCAACTAAACATGAATTGGAACGTTCGTGTCTGAATCTTAAGGTGATACAAGTGTATTTTTTTAATCAGTCTACTTTTCACACAATTTTTTACGTAACTCACATGATGAGATATTTGCAACGGATATAACCGAACAAATGATGTTCAAAAATGTCGCGTATATAAAAAGTATGCAATTTATTTACAGATTTTCACGCGAGAAATTATTTTAAATACATTTTTCGAATATGCAATTTTTTCACATGAATATTATTTTCACCGAATAAGATTTTTTTGTTTTTTTTTCTGTGCATCGCAAAAAATTACTTATCGCCTTACCGTTAATTCCACTTACGTGCATAAACATAAAATTTCCAAACCTGGAAACCGCTCAGACGTTGCAAATCATTATCACAATTATTCAATCGAACCATGCAAATTCCGTCCGATAAAAATCATCCCGCAGTTGGCATTCTCGCCCCTTGATTCACAGCTCGGACACGCGGAAGTGCAGCAAAGCGCGCCGCAACATTTTCACATTACAATACAACGACCGTGACGAAGCAAATTTTCTCCCCGCAGCCGCTTGCACACACTCATACACTACGAACGATATAATAAATCTATTAGCATCGCGGAAGGAAGTCCCGTCCCGGAAAAAAAAAACATAAAGTCGCAGCGAGAACATTAAAATGCCTTAATCGCCTACCCAAGCAGTTGCGTTGTTGTCAATCCGATAAAAAAATAAAAAAATAAAAATAAAAATGAAAAAATGCCGCACAATGAACTCTCGGAGTCCCCGAAGCGCCGCGCGAGCGCGATAAAAGGCGTCCACGCACTTAATTAATGCCACGCCGCTCTTTCTCCGGAGCGTTACACGTAGGTGCCAACATGTGTATTACGTGGCTGGTTTCCGTCCGAGTTCCCCACCCGGCACAGCGAAGACGGCTTCTCACGCGGACACCCGTTCGCGGTGGGCCCCGAAGAGCCCTCGAGCCCGGTCCATTGTGGCTGCATCGAGATTTACGAGGCTTTTCTCACCCGTCGCTTCCTCGCGCCGCCGCCACGAGAGAGACTTATGCCTTTATAAGAGAGGCATTTTAATAACAACCGACGTCGAGAAACCGCCATACTCTTTCGTTCCCATTTTTTTTTTTTTAGGTGTTATTTTCCTTCCTCTTTAGCGGGCCCAAATCGCACGCAGGTTTCTGCCCTCAGAGCCGCGAGCTAATGAACTAAGTAACTGATAATAGAACGCGACCGAATTCTCCCCCTCGAAGTATCTCGGGACAGCGTCGCGCTCTTCGAATTGTCCTCTTACATCCTTCGTGCAACGTGTTACGCGCTGTTCGCTCCGATTTTCCATGCGAAGAATTTTTTTTTTTTTTTTTGCTTCCGCATAGAGGAAGCTTTGCTTTTGGTGAGAGAAATTGTTTTCGAGATTTTTTGCTTCCTCGTAGAGGAAGCTTTGGGTTTGGTGAGAGAAATTGTTTTCGAGATTTTTTGCTTCCGCATAGAGGAAGCTTTGGTTTTGGTGAGAGAAATTGTTTTCGAGATTTTAGTGTCAGAGTACTTAAAATACTCAAAAACGTCGAGAAATGCGATTTTTACCTGGCGTCCGGATTTATGTATGACTCATTTGTACGTATGTGTGTGTGTGACAGACTTACATCGTTTAAAACGACTGTAACTTGAAAAGGGTTCGAGATAGCCAGTTGAAATTTGATACACTAGTAGAGTGGTCGTGTCTCTTCATTCAGTGCAATTTTTATGGAGATTGAGGCGAAATTGAAAATTTTTCGGGGTTTTTAATTTTTTTTTGAAAAATGTCTGTGGTATCTTTAGCTTGCGTAAATTTTGAGCTATCGTCCTAAAACTGCACACGAATATAATATTTTGATCAAAGAGCTTTAGTATTGAATTTGGCCGAAATCTGTCCAAATGGTTAAATTTTGTGGGATTTTAATTTTTTTTTTCTGAAAAATAACTAAAAATTGTTTAATTTCGGTAATCATGGAAGTATCGTACTCGAACTTGATACGGGAATAGAGTAACACTGTGCAATATTTGGTATTAAATTTGGCGAATATTAATCAAACCGTTTGGATTTTATGAGATTTTGAAATTTTTTGAATTTTTTTGAAAATTTTGATTTTTATGTTCGCTGCGAGTTTATGCATCAAATGTTACCTTAGGAGTAAAATAATGTGGAGATTCGTCATCAGTGGGGAAAAAATACATAAGACATGACCTCAAAATGACAAATTACACACGTTTTAGTTAGCGATTTTCCACAATAAATTATGCGGAACAATTTGGCCGTTTCAATTTGATGAAATATAGGAATTTTTGTATCTTTAAAAAAAAAAGTTGCAAAGTACATTTGCACATCGCTTCCTTATTTATTACAATCTTGCGCAAAGCTTTTTGATTATTTTCCCGCTCTGAACCCAAACCGGCCAGTCGTTTTGCATTAGAGTCAAACACGACGTTGGTGTTGAAAAAAGTTGAAAATTGTTCATATTGCTTCCTCATAGACCCAAAAAAATAATTTATTTGAGTACCACCGTTTATTTAGATTAAGTAAAATATATATTCGCTTTAAATAAATACCTATTTAAATTAAGTAAATAGTTACTTAAATGAAATAAATATTTATTTAAATCAAATAAATATTTTACTTAATCTAAATAAACTGTGGCCGTCAAATAAATTATTTTTTCTGGGTGTATTGCCCTCTTACATCCTTCGTGTAACGTGTTACGCGGTATTCGCTCCGATTTTCCTTGCGATTTTTTTTTTTCCGTTACTGGAGCGCGTTACCGAGGACGGAAGACACGTCGGAGGAGCGTTCGTAACGCCGTTTCCTGAATCCTGGATGGGAATCGACCCATCCGTTTATTACGGGATCGCGTGCAATAATAATCGCGCGTAAGGAACGGCTCGACGGTGGATTCCCGTTGAATTGTGACGGAGTCGACGATCTGGCCCATTGCGCTCTTTAATGTCGCGGTGTGAAAGTACCTTTAATCCGGAGCAGAGTGTGTTACCGGCGCGACGTGTGTGCCGTATAGGTTCACACACTATGCTGGACGGTATGCCGGACGGCTCTTTTACCCATGGAAAATGCACGTACGAGAGCCGTCTCGTACTTTCACTATCGCCGATTCAGTTTCGTTCGGGACTCCGTATAATGCCTGCATGCCCACTATTATGCAGCATGTATATACCGACTCTAAGTGCAGCCGCGGCTTCGTACCGAACTCGGCCGGTCATTACGAATGTCGTAAGTTTGCGAAACTCGAACGATATCGAACCCGATCACGATATAGGCGCGGTAAGGGGGAAAAAACAAATAGATAGTGAGATTTTTAACTATTGGGATTTTTTGCATTGAAAGATAACAGTGGATGATGTTTGGCAAGTGGATTGCAATGGGGATTGCTTGAAAGTTTAATATCTTGTGATGTGGATTTTCTTCGTGGGAGCCTATTTTAATGTATTAATATATGTTATTGTTTACTAATTGATAGTAGTCGTGAAAGTGTATTTATTGACAATAAGAGTTGGTCCATAGAATTTCCGATACATATCTTTATGTTGTTGTTAAGAAAAAATATGAGAAAATTGCTCATTTTCTCGATGGTATAAAAATCCGCAAAAAAAATGTATGCATAGTAAAGGAACTGAAAAGATTAATTTTTCATAATAATAATTCTAACATGTTATTGACAAATTAATCAAAAAAAATTAATTGTCTAACAAACTACCGGGCAAGGAAACTTTTTTTTTATTGAAATGATCCGTTCATTTTTCTGAGTACGTATGAATTTTTTCAAATTTTTCAATTAGCTTTAATATTTTTTATATGGAAAAAATGTGTGAAAAACACACAAAAATCAAGACTAATTGAAAAATCTGAAAAAATTCATACGTTTTCGGGAAAATGAACGAATCATTTTCATAAAAAATAAAATTGGTTTGCCGGGTAATTTGTTAAACAATTAATTTGTTGATTAATTCGTTAGTAATATTTCAGAATTATTATAATGCAAAATTAATCTTTTCAGTACATTTAATATGCACGAATTTTTTCAGATATTTATATCATCGAGAAGTACTTGCAAATTTCTTTTTATTTTTCTCGAACTTAAGCGAAATGACAATGCGAAGCGACACGGCTAAGTCGCTTTCATTGACATTGCCAATGAGGCCATCGACCGGAGTCCTTCAGCCCATTAATTAATATATAATGATGTATTGATATATCGTTATGTTAGGCACAAATTTGTAGTATTAGGATTGAAGTCAAGTTCTATCTTAAATTTGGCGTTAGACGGAAAAGCAAAGTTTCCCACCTAGTTGGATCTTGGGTAAAAATTGGGACCATAAATTTGACCTGAGACAACAAACCTACCGACGCTTTAGCCGCAGATATTCGACGTAATCTGACAAAGTTCGAGATAAATGAAATTGCTTGGATCGCAAATTCACTAAATCTTGAGAGACGACAATCGGCGAAAACTTTTCCGATCGAGGTATCGTGCAAGAGCTTTGATCTTCGAAAAAAAAGGCCTAAGCGTTGTCCAGCGATCGGCTCGATCATCGCCCGATGACAAAGTTTGACCTAAAAAAAATTACCCAGATTAACTCCACCAAATCTTGAGCGACACTAATCGGCTCAAACTTTCACGATCAAAACATCGCGTAATAGGCTTTGGACTTAGACAACACAAATAAACAAAACGACCTGCACATCATCGTCCAGCGATCAGCTCAATCATCAACCGGTGACGAGGTTTGACCTAAAAAAAAATTGCCCACATCACAAATCCACCAAATCTTGAGCGACGCTAATCGGCTCGAACTTTCCCGATCAAAACATCGCGTAATAAGCTTTGGTCGCAGACAACACAAACAAGCAAAACGACCAGAACATCATCGTCCAGCGATCAGCTCAATCATCAACCGGTGACGAGGTTTGACCTAAAAAAAAATCGCTCACATCACAAATCCACCAAATCTTGAGCGACGCTAATCGGCTCGAACTTTCCCGATCAAAACATCGCGTAATAAGCTTTGGTCGCAGACAACACAAACAAGCAAAACGACCAGAACATCATCGTCCAGCGATCAGCTCAATCATCAACCGGCGACGAGGTTTGACCTAAAAAAAAATTGCCCACATCACAAATCCACCAAATCTTGAGCGACGCTAATCGGCTCGAACTCTCCCGATCGAGGCGTCAAACGACCTAAGTCCTTTGATCTTAGACAGAAAGAAGGACCCAAGATCGGCTACCGCAGCGATCGGATCGGATCCCGTCTGATAGATCGCTCAAAAGAAGGCAGGACCGATATGAATCCTGACAGATACGAATGTCTAGATCAGCGCGAGTCAAAGAGGCCTCGCCGGTTCGTCGCCATACGACCGGGTGCGCGATACCGATCTACCATCAGATCAATCTTGCCGTGCTTTGACTGCCCAGCTACGTCGATCCTTTCTGGCTCCCCGATGGATCTGTTTGTTGTAACGGTATTATCTACTCCGCCTCCGAGATTATCGCATCAGTCTGCCCCTTCTCCCCCCCCCCCTCCCCCTGCGATTGCGTGCACCGACATATCCGCCGTCTCTCGTGTGTAAGATCTTGGCGTTCAAGATTGCGCAATTCGCGTCCGGTCTCTCGGACGGCGAAACTCTTGCCTCAGGCCACTCCGGCCGTTCGGCATTACTTACAAATACGTTACTCTATCTACCGTAGATCAATCGATATATATATATGTATATGTATATATATTTATTTCTATGTGTATATGGGGCATTCCATACCGATTCGACCTACGTCGGACCCTCGACCTCTTCAATTCGGTTGGAAATTTTTTATAATGCTGTTCTAACTCTAAAAAACACTTCAATTTTTTTTATTTTTTTTTAAATTTGCATCAATTACAATTTTTCAAAGTGAACATATTGTTAGCCCAAATGACAAAATTTGAAAAAATCCTGTATCAGATATGACAATTTTCGAGTCTAGAGCGAAAGTAGTATCGCATTAGCTTCTATTTTTTTTTAATATAATTTTAAATCATTTTAAACAATAAAAAAAAAAAAATAGAAGCTAATGCGATACCACTGTCGCTCTAGGCTTGAAAATTTTCACATCTGATACAGGATTTTTGAGAATTTTTTTCAGATTTTTTCATTCGGGCTAAAGATATGTTCACTTTGAAAAATTGCAATTAATGCAACTCAAAAAAAAAAAAAAAAAAAAAAAAAAATTGGAGTGATTTTTAGAGTTAAAACAATATCATTACAAAATACCAACCGAATTGAAGAGGTCGAGGGTCCGACGTAGGTGGAATCGGTATGGGATGCCCCATATATGTATATATATATATATATATATATATATATATATATATATATATATATATATATATATATAATATCTATATATTATAGAGAGGCGTGTGGTTTATCCGGTATGAACTTCGCGTGACTTTCAGTGGACTTTTTTGCAGGCCGATTGCAGCAGCGCAATGAGCCCAGTCACAGTTCTGCGGAGCGCAGTGGTATTTTTTTCTGTTTTTTTTTGTTTATTTATTTTTAAAAAATTCTCTTTATGTGCGCCGCGACGAGATTTATTTATTTTTTTTTAACTGCGTTTCTCGACTTGCGCTGTACTTAACGAGGCATTTCAGGTGGCATTGTCCACCCGAGTACGTGAGCCGGCGACGAAAAGCCTCGGGCGATTGAACTTATTTTCGCAAGATACCGATCCCAAGATCGACATCATCTCGTCGTCGTTATTCAGCGGCGGCTGTAACGGACTCTCTTCGGGGAGAGGGGCAGATCGGTCGTTTAGCGGTACGTGATAAATCATTGATTATTTATTGCCCCGCGTCGTATTCGACAGCTGCGGTATCCCGCGATGCGTTCCATTGACCGTTCGACGTCGCGAAAAAAGGAACCCGAGGATCCGCGACTCTCCTCGATACGTACATACGCTCTCCTTGGGTTCGGAGATCGATACAATTATTACGTAAAATGCTCGCGAGTGCGTGGTCACTCGTGACCACCGTTGGAACGCATAGAGTACGGTAGCGCTCAACCTCAGGGGCTAAACCGCGGTCACGTGACCCACTTTATAATTTTTTTTTTTTTTTTTCATTTCAATCCAGCACCAATAAATTCGACTACTCAACTATTTAATTTAATTTTTTTTTTTTATTGCTCATTGCTGCTAAACCGCGGTCACGTGACCCACTTTATAATATAATTTTTTTTTTTCATTGCTCATTACTGTAATATAATTTATATTATATTGACAATAATAATAATAGATAAATAGATATTTTCTATAAATAGATATTTTCTAGTTATAATTTGAGTATTATTATTGTTATCATCAGTTTATCGTATCGCAAAGCGGTAACGCCCTATCTTCGCGGCTAAACCGCGGTCACGTGACCCATTTTGTAATCATTTTTTTTTTCATTTCAATCCAACACCAATAAATTCGACTACTCAACTATTTAATTTAATATTTTTTTTTTTTTTTACATTCCACATTACTGTAGTATAATTTATATTATATTGATAATTAATGATGTTTTATTATAGATATATTATTATCGTCGGATGACTGGTCTGGTTATAATTTGAGTATCATTGTTATTATTCGTTTGTCGAAACAAATTTGTATTTATATATTTTTCGTTAGAGATGCAATCCGTTTAGTAGTAAAACATTCAATCAAAATTATGCACACGCAAGAATGCAACGATTCGTAATGCAGGGAGTTCAGAATCGTCCACAAAGTGACAATAATTTGGATGAATAATATAATATGAACAAAATATAATATAAACTAAAAATAACAAAACCTAAATGACGCATTAGGTGTTCATCAGCGAGGCTCCAAGTTTAAAACAATTCGACAGGAGATAAAATAGAACCTTACTACTTGACAAGTCGGGAAGAGCTGCCTAATAATAATAATAATAATAATAATAATAATAATAATAATAATAATAATAATAATAATAATAATAATAATAATAATAATAATATTTATTATTATTATTGTTATTGATATAATTTAATAATTTGTTTACATTCGACATTATTGTAGTCTATATTATATTGATAACAATTATTATTATTATTATTATTATTATTATTATTAGCATCAATCTAACTTATTAATTTCTTTTAGTAATTAATATTCCCCGAAGCATAAATTTGCTCTTTTTACAAATCTCGATAAATCGTCATTCTCGCTCCGCAAAAAAAATCCGACTTCTCCATCTAATTCGATTTCTCCCGACAATCGTGCAAAATGTCTAACCCGAGTCTTTGAACTGATTCCGCTCTCTGAGCGCCACGATCCGGCAAATGTGTTCATGATAAATGTACACAGTAATACCGTCTCGAGCCTCGCCCCGTGCGATCTCGCGAACGCGACTTACACGTGTAAGCGCCCCGGGTTATTACACATCTCTTTTCCCGATCCCGATCGCCCTCCCCCCCCCCCCCCCCCCCGCGCCGCTGTCCCCTTCCGCGCTTATGCACCTTCCCTCGAATCGTTCTTTTTTCGCTCATTCGGCCGCAGTTCGCCGCGTGTACCGCCGCTCTTGCGCAACATAAAGCCACCGACAATTTACGATTCCGCACCTTACCAAAAGAGAATTGAAAAGTCGTCGTACCGAATGGTGGGTGCCGAACATTTCTGCCGTCGCCGTCGACGCTGTCGCACTGCCGAGGTGGCACGTGAAAGTCCACATGACACTGTAAATGCCGTACAGGTAATACCGGTGCGCTCGTATCGATCGATCGATCGAATGCCCGCCGGTTCTTCGGGGGCTCTCCGCGCTTTGTGGATCTTGGAGCGAGTCGCGGCGACAACCGAAAACGCAATCAAACGCAGTCAATTCGCCACTCGCGCGGCTTCGTCAATGCAAGGGCCTTCGGTATAATAAGCATAATTCCGTCCGAGAACCGCGTCGGGGCTCGATAACATTGACGATTTATGTTATGCAAGAGAATCCCCGGTCTCGATAGGAGTCTCGGGATTCCCGAGGAATCATCGGATGGCTACTTTGGCTGGATGCACAGTAAAAGAGATTTGTACTCATTACAACAAATTATTGTCCACAAATGTCGACGATTTTTTGTTTGTTGACTTTCTCGTTTTACGAACAAAAGTACAAACTAAAATTGTCAATGATACAGGAAATAAAGGGACAGGTTCGTATATTCGAATAAATGACAAACAAGTTTGTCACTTGTTTAACAAAATTATTTTTACGAAATTTCCGATTCCGATTTTACGAAATTATCTTTTAGTGTGTGTAGGGGCGAGCGGGGCAAAATGGCACGGGGGGGCAAAACGGGATAATGAGACAAAAGGCAAGTTTACAATAACTTTTGAATGGTGGCGAGGGTGGTGCGTGGGGCAAAATGGGTTTAAAAGACCGGGTGTGTCGTTTGGACCAAATGGAACTCCAAAATTTATTGTAAGATTGAGTTTTGCACTCGCTGTGTCGTTCTTCCCCGCTGTGCCATTTTGACCTGGGCTGCCCCAAACTACGCGACTGTCCACTCGGTCAACTCTTGGAATTCCGAGGAATCTTTGAATGGCTACTGTAGCTGGGTAGGGGAGAGCGGGCAAAATGGCACAGGGGCCAAAACGGGATAATGAGACAAAAGACAATTTTCCAATAACTTGGAAAATGGGGCAAAACGGGGTTAAAAACCGGATGTGTCGTTGGGACCAAATGGGGCATCCAAAAATTATTGTAAAATTGAGTTTTGCACTTGCAGTCCCGTTTTGCCCCGCTGTGCCATTTTGCCCCGGGCTCCCCCAAACTACGCGACTGTCCATCTCGGTCAAATTTACTTTGCAAGCATGCATGCAGAAAAATAATTTATTTGACGGGCGTCTCGCAAATAAATTTCTGTGCCATTTTGAGCCGGTCTCCCCCAAACTACGCGACTGTCCATCTCGGTCAAATTTACTTTGCAAGCATGCATCCAGAAAAATAATTTATTTGACGGGCGTCTCGCAAATAAATTTCTATACATCGGTATAGAAATTTCGATATATCTATATATAAATTTCTATATATCTACGTATAAATTTCTATATATCTATGTATAAATTTCTATATATCTACGTATAAATTTCTATATAATATCTATTTGGTTTAAATGAATATCTACTTAATTTGAGCCAAGTATTTAAGACGTGTATTCGCGAGGCGCCCGTCAAGTAAATTATTCTTCTGGGTGCGGAGGCTTGCATTGAAAAATGCGATGCCAGCAAAAAAGAATATGCAAAAAATATATTTAAATAACTGATGTTTCGAGCGAAGGACACTTGGGATTCCGAGGAATCTTCGGATGTCTACTGTGCTTGGGTAAACTGCTCGACGCTCCATCTCGGTCAAATGTACTTTGCAAACATACACCCAGAAAAATAATTTATTTGACGGGCGTCTCGCAAATTAATATCCATTTGGTTTCAATAAATATATTTATTTAATTTAAACCAAGTACATGTGTATTTGCGAGGCGCCATTCAATTCAATTATTCTTATCGGTGCGGAGGCAATGGCATCGAAAAATGCGATGCGATGCCAAAATATATAAAAAATAACTGATGTAATAATATTAAATATTAATCAATATTAAATTATTAAATATTAATCAATATTAAAATAATTATATATCAATATTAAAATAATTATATATCAATATTAAAATAACTGATGTTTCGAGCGAAGATATATTCGCTGTATAAATCATAGAGTATGTCCTTCGCGTAGAAGCGGATATAGGGAAGATGGGGTCGAAGCGGGCATGGGGGCAAAACGGACACCTCGAATAAAAGTAAAAATTTGGGATGAAAACGAGCACAAAATCTAAAAATTATAATCTCGTCTCAATTGATTTTTCATGATACGCTGACGATATCTTTGAGCTTCTGTGCTCTGGTTTGTAGTGTGTTACGAGGATCGGCGAATTTTCGTATGATTTCGGTATAATTAATTGCCCCATCGACAAGAGACTATAGTTCGTAACTGTCTGTCGTCGAAAAATCAGAAAACAGAAGTAAGTCGTTTATAAAAAAGTTAAGTCGGTGTCCGTTTTGCCCCCATTTTCCCTGTATATATTTTTTTATTTGATCGGATATATCTGTCACATATATATATCTAATAATATATTAATTGTATACAATTTTTGTGGCAGGTATATATTTACTATATATGAAAAATATATTTTAGCATATACTTCTTTTTCGTGGGGGTGACTTTTGGCAAAAAAAAATGTATTTTTTACAAAAATGTTGACTGTTAAAAAAATCATTTGAAAAAATGCAGACTGAGGGATGGTTCGTAATGGTGTTACGACCATGAAAACGAAACCTCAGGTCCGAGTATAAAAAATGCGGAATTCCATTTTTTATCAGAATTCCAGGACGATAATTTAAAAAATTTAATTCTACGATTGTTTTTTTTGCTAGAAAAAAAAAAATACAAAGCTTCCTCCACGAGGAAGAAAAAATCAAAGGGGCTTTTTGCTCATTCATTAATCCACTGTCATTGTCTCGACTGTAATAGTAGCTCTCGCCTGGAAACGCGCATTGTGAAATGAGCGTCGACGTTTCGTCGTTCTTGTCGTATCTGACGATAATGCGGGTGCAACGATGGAGCTACCGAACCTGAAATTTCGTCACGTTTCGTGCATTAAAATTTCTTCTGATGCAAAAAAGAGCTTGGAGGACCCACGGCGTGTACGTGCCGAAACAATTAGTATCGCGAAAGTCCGTCGTCGGGTTCTCCCAACGGCTCCGTAGAAATCGGATAACGAGTAAAGCGTGCGCGCTGCATGCTGCGGATTATTGCGAGTTTGGCGCACGGACGAGGAGCGAATTTTTTTTTTTTTTTTGTCACTCCTCGAGAGGATAAGGCAAATTATCTTGTGCGCGGAGCTCCGAGGGTAATGCGGCAATAAGGGATATGACAAGTGGAAGGCCGAGATGTATATTTCTCTCCCGTCGCATTCTCCTACCCTCGATCTCTCGAGACCATCAGAGACCGAGAAGACAGGTTGTTGCGATCATATGTATTGCGCAAGGAAACCGCTTTTACGAGAGAGGTTCTTCAACGTTACTGGACGGAGCAAATACAACTGTACCGTACGCTGTATATATATATATATATATACATATATATATATATATACCGTTTCTCCATTGACGTTTTGCCCGGCTCGTTGAGTCTGTTACGGGGGCGATCGAACGACATAATGTCATCGCCTTCTTCGTCATTTCATCTTCTTCTTGATCTTCTTCACTTCATCTTATTCTTCTTGATCATCTTCACTTCATCTCCTTCACTCGATCTCCTCCGCTTCATCTCCTTCACTTCATCTCCTCCGCTTCATCTCCTTCGCTCCATCTCCTTCGCTTTATCTCCTTCGCTTCATCTCCTTCGCTTCACCTCCTTCACTTCATCTCCTTTACTCCATCTTCTTCTTGATCTGCTTCACTTAATTTTCTTCTTCATCTTCATCATCCTCACAACCCTCACCATCCTCACCATCCTCATCATCCTTATCATCTTTATCATCCTCATCATTATCCTCGTCTTCCTCATGTTCTTCGTCTTCTTGGTCTGCATTATCTTCTTCATCTTCTTCTTCATCTTGAACTCTTATGCGCTTCGATCGAGGCGAATGAGAACCATTCACAAAATGTCGTCCAGCTATAAATATAATACGGGGTCAGCAATCGGTCGGTGAGAAGAGGAGAACAAGTTTTGGAATCTTCGGACTGTCGAGTGGGCGTGAATGGAGGCTCCGTGACGCGTTGTTGTGGTCCAAAACGACTCATCGTTTGGACCACGAGAGTCCAGAATTCGAATTCTCCGTACACGAGTGAGACTCCGATTCGATCAATCGCGATAATTGGAAGGTCCGAAAGTCTCCGGTGAGCCGGGAATACGCATTCACGTCGCGGCTTCCGCGTGAGCATCATCAACACTTTCTTCACTGTCTCTCTCTCTATCGCTCTTCTACAAAATTACGTCCTTTCGAATCGAGCTCCACATATACATGTGAAGGAGGTGTAGCGGTTAATACTCAAATGGGGATCTAATAAACTTTCAAACTTTTACCGATCGCCTCTTCGTCGCTGCTCGTATGGCTTTCCCACGTAAGAAGTTTCCTGCTTTGATTCTTCGTAATGAAGTTAATTTCTTTATTGTGCTAATGATTATCGAGGCGCTCACGTGCGTTCTCTATTTCCCTGCCGATAATTATAACTTCGCCACGGAATCCCGAAGAGACGAGTCGCTTTCGCGTTGCGCCATTCTCATTTTAGGACCTCACCGATTATTCAGCGTTCGAGCAATTACACATCCGATGGTTATTTATACCGCTCGAGGGTCAAATCGTCGTGTGAGCTCTCGTCGTACGAGCTGATGTATAATATTTATCGAGAATAAATCGACGGAGGGAAGAAAGAAGATATTAACGACGCGTTCGCGATAGCTCGCGATGCTGCAAGATCGACCTGGTTGTTTGGATGTTACATGGATATCCTTGTGTTCTGCGAAGTGGTTGACTTTTCGACGACACTCCGACCATCGATTGCCGCACCGGTGACGTTTAAATTGCTTTTACTTAAATGCAGAAAGTTCAACCACTTCGGGGAAAATGTAGGGAGAATTTGTTAACATCGAAGCAAACGAGTCAGTTTTGTAACTGGCGCATTGATGTCGTGCTGTGAGAAGAACTTTAGGGCCAGATTTAGGTAGCTCAGGAAACGATGATAGTGTAAAGAAATCATTAAAAAAAAAGTGTTACTGAAAATTTGACCATTTAGATTTAGGAAACGATGATAGTGTAAAGAAATCATAAAAAAAAAAGTGTTACTGAAAATTGACCATTTATTTTAAACACCCGGAAGGAAGATAGTTTTTTTTTTACATTTAAGTCAATAAATCAACATCGTCACTTCACATTAAGACCGTGCTATAAGAATCATTTTGGGGCTCGGATTGAGATAGTCAGAATTCGCGAAAACGATTTTTTGTTTTTTATTGGGGAAAGTCAAGAATGCCAAAAATTAAGATGTTTTTTTCAAAACACTGGACGACGGCAATTGGTTTACATTTAATTAAATAAGTCAATGTCATCTCTTCGCGTTAAGGCAACAACTTTAGCGCTAGATTTGGGTAACTGAAATCGATGAATGCGCAAAGGAATCAACAAAAAGATGTATTGCTGAAAATTGACCATTTGTTTTAAACACCAGAAGAGAGAAATTTTTTAACATTTAAGTGAATAAATCAAGCATCGGCACTTCACCTTAAGTCCGTGCTAGGAGATTCATTTTAGGGCTCGTATTGACATAGTAAGAATTCACGAAAAAGTTTTTTAAAAATTAGGAAAAATCTAGAGTACCAAAAATTAAGATTTTCTTCTTCAAATGTACTTGACGAAGGCAATTGGTTAACATTGAATTAAATAAGTCAATGTCATCTCTTCGAGTTAAGGTCTTGCCTTAAGGAGAGCTTTGGAGCTCGTGTTGCGATATCCAAAATCCACTTAAATCAAAAAAAAATCGATGATAACGATGATTACCAAAAAATCTTCTGTTTCTTCACGATTTGCTGAAGCACAGCTAAAAGATCAAAGAATTTCGATCGATGACCGCAATTCTTTGCGCACGGTTTGCAAGGTCTTCGCTTTTCCTTCGAAAGTTAACAAAAACAAGAGTTTTAATTTATGATTTGTCGAGGCTACATGCGACGACACATGAACATAGAGAACGCCGCGTGTTTCCCAGTCCGCGAGGACTCTTCTTGTCGTCTCTCCGAGATCCGCCGAGCCTCGCGAGCCGTCGGTGCGATATATTTCTTCGATTTACGATACGCTTCATTTATCGAAGCAGCTCACCGTCGAACATTCCGCTCCACGGACTGCGACGAGATCGGCGGCGATCGAAACTTTTTCTTATCCGTTCACCGTTTCCGATCCGACGTTATCCATCCAACGCCCACTGCGTGATTTATATCCTACGCGGCTGATACATGTCAAAGGCAAATTTAATAACTTCTCGTTTAGAGAGGGTATCGATTTCAGTGTAAAGCGAAAAAATATGTTAAAAATAAGAAACAGCTGGAGAAAAGCTGAGCGCTGACCAATCATCAGAACACGCACGACGGCGCGAATTTCCGTGTTCTCGACGTCGGTGAGAAAAATAAAGAAATAAAATAAAACTGCAGAAATCGTTGAATCTTTAACATTTAATACCTTCTTTTTCAGGAAGGGTATCAATTTCAGTGTAAAGCGAAAAAATATATTAAAAATAAGAAACAGCTGGAGAAAAGCTGAGCGCTGACCAATCATCAGAACACGCACGACGGCGCGAATTTTCGTGTTCTCGACGTCGGTGAGAAAAATAAATAAATAAAATAAAGCTGCAGAAATCGTTGAATCTTTAGCATTTAATACCTTCTTTTTCAGAAAGGTTATCAATTGCAGTGCAAAGTGAAAAAAAAATATTTTTAAATGAGAAACAGCTGGAGAAAAGCAGAACGCTGTTCTCGACGTCGGTAAAAAAAAAAATAAAAAACTGCAGAAATCGTTGAATTTTTAACATTTAATACCTACTTGTTTAGAATGGGTATCAAATTCAAAGCCGTTCTAAACAAGAAGGTATTAAATGTTAAAGATTCAACGATTTCTGCAGATTTTTTTTTGTTTTTTGTTTTTTTTTTACCGACGTCGAGAACACGGAAATTCGCGCCGTCGTGCGTGTTCTGATGATAGGTCAGCGTTCTGCTTTTCTCCGGCTGTTTCTTATTTTTGAATATTTTTTTTCACTTTACACTGTAAACACTTGTTACGGTGTAAAGTGAACAAATTTAAAAAAAAATAAAATAAAAAAACGTCTGGAGAAAAGCAGAACGATGACCCATCATCAGAACACACACGACGGCGCGAATTTCCGTGTTCTCGACGTCGGTAAAAAAAAGAAGAGAAAAAAAACAACAACAAAAAACTGCAGAAATCGTTGAATCTTTAACATTTAATACCTTCTTGTTTAGAACGGGTATCAAATTCATACCCGTTCTAAAGAAGAAGGTATTAAATGTTAAAGATTCAACGATTTGTGCAGTTTTTTTAATTTGTTTTTTTTTGTTTTGTTTTTTTTTACCGACGTCTTGAACACGGAAATTCGCGCCGTCGTGCGTGTTCTGATGATAGGTCAGCGTTCTGCTTTTCTCCGGCTGTTTCTTATTTTTGAATATTTTTTTTCACTTTACACTGTAAACACTTGTTACGGTGTAAAGTGAACAAATTTAAAAAAAAAATAAAATAAAAAAACGTCTGGAGAAAAGCAGAACGATGACCCATCATCAGAACACACACGACGGCGCGAATTTTTGTGTTCTCGACGTCGGTAAAAAAAAAAAATAAAATAAAATAAAATCAAATAAAATACAGAAACCATTGAATCTTTAACATTTAATGATTAGCTATTTTTTAACGGCACAATAAAGTGAAAACACTTTATTGCGCCGCTGCCGCCTGACTCGTGTAAATGACGTAAAGCCAATGAAATTAGCTCGAGCTCTTCTGAGAGATCCCCGATTGGCCGATTAGCTCGCAGATCGTCGATAAAAGCAGGACGACGACCTATCATCGAGACACGTACGTCGAAATGAATTTCCGTATTCTCAATGTCGATAAAAAAAAACAAAATAATAAAAAATAAATTAAAATAAAAAAAAATAAAGAAAGCAGAAATCCTTGGATCTTCAGCGTATAATTATAAGTTATTTTATTAATGACATAATAAAGTGAAAAGAATTTATTGCGCCGCCAGTGCGTAACTCGTGTAAAAGACGGAAAGGCAATCAAATTAGCTTTTCCAGTTACTTTCAGAGAGAGAGAGAGAGAGAGATTGTCGATTGGCCGATTAGTTCAGCAGTCGGTTGGGGGAAAGAAGGGAGGGATTTCTGCAGATTTCGTCTCCGGGATCGACAGCGAGACTGGTGAACTTTAGAGAGTCTGATAGAGCGTCGCGGTTTCCGTGGCTGACAGAGTAGTTTAATCTTCGGCGGGGAGGTTCGTCGAGCGGCGGTTATGCAAGTGACGAGTCTCGTAAGTATATGTACGGTGCGGCTGCTCCGTCATCCGCGGCAGTGTGCGGTACTGGCACTTATTCTTGTGCGGGGCAATTAGCATAAACCCATCGGCCGCGAGAGATAATGATAGGTCAGTCGAGTAGCGAACGCCGGTCAACGAGCGCGCACTACCGGCTGAGATAAATTTACGCGGCTCTTGTTACATGGAATTTATGGCGGTGTCGATTGATTGTTGTGGTTATTGAAGATCGAGCGCACAGAGTTGCGCTGGGACGTTGGGAAGAGTCGGGGATGAGTCGATGTTCTGTATCGTTTGAGGCACGGGATGCAACGCTGCGAAGACGCTCGTGACCACACGATTCGCACTAGATTCGCAAAAGTCACGTCCAATATTCCGTGCCAGAACACTTGAGCGGTGAGCAATTTTTATAATAAAAAAAAAAAAAACATCTGTGTAAGTGGGATGAAAGCCATTTCTGATCTCATGATTATCTAATCTTCATTCGGAATGGAAGTCAGCGATGTTGATCCAACGAAATCGGTGACCGTTGTCGCTTTTCGCAAACAGATGCTTTCCTAGCGGGCTGGTAATGTAATGTAATGTAATGTAATATAATATAATATAATATAATATAATATAATATAATATAATATAATATAATATAATATAATATAATATAATATAATATAATATAATATAATATAATATAATATAATATAATATAATATAATATAATATAATATAATATAATATAATATAATATAATATAATATAATATAATATAATATAATATAAGATAATATAATATAATATAATATAATCAACTGATACGACAACTACGATGGGAACAGCATGATTATGGTATAACTAACAAACTTAGAAACCTGCATTTTACCTTGAAAAAATGCAATAATCCGCTAAGCACTAAACAAGTCATAATAGTACATTGCGATACTAGTGCGAAAAAATGTTTTCTGACGAGTGTGAGTTTGCAGCACGAGCCGAGGGCGAGTGTTGCAATCACACGAGTTAAGAAAACGTTTTTCGCACGAGTATCGTACGAAATTTTATTTTTATTATTTTACGCACGCGCGAAGCCTGCGTAAAACTGCACTTTACGCACCGAGTGTAATAAAGGTATATTATCTTCTGTTCCACTCAATTGCAACCTACGGGATGATTAAGATTTTATGAAGGAACGAGAAGAAATGTCGAAAATTTTTGGCGTTAAGCAAGTCAATAGGGAAAAAGGGGAGCTTTTTCCTATGAAAGAAAAGCTTAAAATTGTATAGAGATAAACTGTTTTAATAAGCTATCAGCGAATATACGGAAAGGGAGTGATAATGAATTTAGAAAGAAGTTAAACGAAGAGCTGCTCTCTTCGAGTGAAGAATATTAAAGACTGCATTTTTATAGTTATTTAAATGGATTGTCGCCGCTTAGAAAAATTAAATGTTATGTACAAATTGTATGTTTATGAGATTTACTATGTAAGTTAGGTTAGGGGATTGGAGCTCGCGAACAAGCTCTTATGGGCTTATGCGACCAGCTCAAGAAGACCGTATTTATGAACTATTTTCAATCAAATTAATTATATGACGTTATATATTATTGTTGTAAAAAGAAATAAAACAATGCAATGTGTACACTTGACCAGCCACAATAAATATTATTATTATTATTATTATTATTATTATTATTATTATTATTATTATTATTATTATTATTATTATTATTATTATTATTATTATTATTATTATTATTATTATTATTATTATTATTATTATTATTATCAGTCATAATTTATAGCGTTTTGATAGGAAAGCACTGTCGGCAAAAAATGTGACACCTGTCAGTGATTCCGTTGGAGCAACATTGGTAACTTCCTGCCATGTCATCATCGCAAAAACTATAAACAATTGAAACATGAGAATGGTCCAAAGAGATGTTCATAGGAGCGTATCCACTTTATTCTACGAAGGTCCGAACAATTGAGATTTAGTGAGATGTTACAATCCCACTGACCATTGAAGAGTTGCATGTCGGGAATTTGACCCAGTTTCGATGACTGGGACATACGTCGGTTTAACGTTTCACAGCCATCGACATTGTATTCCATCTTCCCCCCCGTTGACCCGATATCTGCCCACAATGGAGAAAGCTTGTTACGCGTGCGGTCCGCCGAGTTCCGTGGGTGGTCAAAGTACCGTCACAATAGAACTTAGACCGCCCAGTGAACTCTGCCATAACGTATTTAGGTGTCCACACGTAAGAAATCGTTTTCGCGGAGGTGGAAAGGCCACCTGTCGGTCGTGTTCGCACGCGGTTCACCTCAAAGGTTCCTTGTTGAGTTTATGGGGATGCGAAACTCCTTCCTTTCCGCCCAAGTCAGGCCTGGTCGGTAACCGAAACTGTAATTGATTTCTTCACGGCTGCCGACCATTTCCGGTTGAAAGCAAATTCTTAGACGAAGCTAATTACATTTGGAGGTTCATGTAACAATTTACTTTTGAATGTGAATGGTCAACATGGTTAAAAAAACATCGATTACAGTTTTCGTTACCGATCGCGACAATTCACATCGGCTTAAGTCTCGCATACATCCGCGGTTCGAAAAAGTGACGATGGCGTAACCCCTAGCAAAGATCACGAGCCAGATAAGAAGTGCCAAGACTCGGTCGGTAACAGAAACTGTAATAAATTTCTTGACCGGTGCCGACCATTTCCGGTTGAAAGCAAATTCTTAGACGAAGCTAATTACATTTGGAGGTTCATGTAACAATTTACTTTTGAATGTGAATGGTCAACATGGTTAAAAAAACATCAATTACAGTTTTCGTTACCGACCGCGACAATTCACATCGCCTTAACTCTCGCATACATCCGCATTGCGACAAAGTGTTGATGGCGTAACCACTAGTAAAGATCACGAGCTAGATAAGAGCGAGTCTCGGAACTCGGTCGGTAACAAAAACTGTAATTGATGTTTTTTGCTTCCTCGTAGAGGAAACTTTGTTATGGTGAAAAAAAAAAGAAATTGACATTCTCATAGCGCTTCCTCATAAAGTTGAAAATTTAAACTTTCATAGCGCTTCCTCATAAAAGTTGAGAATTGAAATTTGCATATCGCTTTCTCATAAAAGTTGGAAATTGAAATTGTCATATAGTTTTCTCATGATGTTCCTTTATTCGCGAAGCTTCCTCCATGAGGAAGCCAAAAATACAGAAAATGCTTGCTCATAGAAGAAGCTTCGCGAATAAAGTAACATCATGAGAAAACTATATGATAATTTCAATTTCCAACTTTTATGAGAAAGCGATATGCAAATTTCAATTCCCAACGTTTATGAGGAAGCGATATGAAAATTTCAATTTTCAACTTATTTTTTTAACTATCTTGACCATTCACATTCAAAAGAAAATTCTTCCACGAAGCTAATTAGACTGCAGTTTCGTGTAACAATTTACCTTTGAATGTGAATGGTCAACATAGAGAAGCATCAATTACAGTTTTTGTTACCGACCGCAGCACTTCACATATTCTTATGTTTCACGTACATTAGCGGCTCTGCATAGTGTCGATGGCGTAATTCCTCGCATCGGTCACGAGCCAGATAAAAATTAGTCTCGAGAGTCATTTCCGGTTGAAAGCAAATTCTTACATAAAGCGGATATCAGAGCAGATTCATGTCACAATTTACTTTTGAATGTGAATGGTCAACATGGTGAAAAAAAACATCAATTACAGCTTTTGTTACCGACCGCCGTATCTCACATACTCTTAAGTATCGCATACATCCACGGCTCTACACAGTGACGATGTCATAGAGATAAAAAATGAGTCTCGGGACTTTCGTATGGCAAAGATCGCGCTGTTGCATTCGAAAGGAGAACGCACAGCAGTGAACGTTCCCTACATTGACTTTAATGACCCAAAAAAAAAAAAAAAAAAATGTTAAAAAAAAAATTACTTTCAATGACATTTGGAAGTTCGTCCAACGCGAGATCGTAGGATCTCGCAGCGCAGAAATATACGTTTTTCGACTATTCAGAAAGCGCATATTTGTGTGTTATATCGAGCTCATCTTACTCGATGCGATCGTTCATCGCGCATAATCAAATCTCCGATCGCGTAACATTTTTACGTAAGAAAACACGTTGACAGAAAAAAAAAACAACACACATGCACATGTGTTTACTTTCTTCGAACATATATACATATATATGTACATATATATATATATATATATAGATATATATATATATATATATTTTTTAGCGTTCGGAATCCCAAAAGCGTGTCTTCGCTGACAAAAACCAAGATCTTCCCGCGTGAGTCCCGCGAAGCATGCGCGAGAGAAAGATAATAAATTAGCGCTGCGGAAACGATTCGTTCTGCGGTTGCAGGAGGTGGCGAGGAGCTCTACTAAATGTTTCTTAATCGTGAAATCCGAACGGCTGGTGACTCTCGCGCGTTTTGTGATCTATAGATCGCTCGGAGGTATCGAAAAAGCCCACCGGGCATATCTCGATAGTCCGATATATTATAAAATATATTTTCTACGTTAAATGCCGTTCGGACCGTTTGGACCGCTCGAGTTTCTATTCAAATGTCCTTTCCTTTTCGGTGAATTCGTATCGTTCTTGGGCTATTTAGAAACACCATTTTTTTTTTTTTTTTTTCAATCGTCGCAATAGGCGCAATCGCGACGCACGTCGAAGCAGCCGACACCCGAGGGGAAATTTTGAAGCGTTACATCGCGACCTGGTCAGACCCCGACTAGGCCGTGTCAAGGCCTCGGAAGGGCCTGACATTTCTCCCAGACCCATACATGATGAACGCTTAGACTTTTTTCTAATTATTCTTTTTTTTAGAATGTTTCGTGTTTCTTAATTTCTTAATTCTTTATTCAAACAGTTTTTATTTTGCTCAATGCCTGTTAGAAAATGGCCATACGATTAGCCGTTCTTACGCCATTTCGACGAATAGTAAATAATTACATTTCACCTCCAAACTTTCCGCAGCTCGAATGTAAATATTCAATATTCTCATGTGTCTGCTTATAATAATTTTATAAGATAAATATTGATGTTCAAATGAAATAATTAAATATATTTTGTCTAGTTTTATATTGAGATATTAGAAAAAAAAATATATATTCTTTCATTTTTTTATTTGAGATAATTACTGGTAATATTTTTCTAATTATAGAGATACTTTAATAATTTACCGATTTACCGATGTATTTTTATTATTGTATGCAGTAAAAGGGTTCATCCCGTAAACTAATAAATAAATAAATAAATAAATATAATTATAAAATAATTATATTTTATGAAACGTTTTATGTTGATTGAAATTAAAAATTTACTTATTCTTTCGCGGTTTTTCTTCTATTGGAATCGATCGATCTAAGTAGTTATAAGACGCATTCTGCATTTAAATTCCCGTCAAGGAGAAATCCTTCACCAAACAAATAACCAAATTTACAAATAATAAATAATGAATAAAATAATTACAAAAATTTAATAAAAATTAAATTTTTATTCCAAACTGTCCGTCTCTCGAACGAAACTATTTCCTCATCCCTCGAATCGTCATCGATGAAAATCGCAGCGTAATTCCTCTCGGCGCAACGTGCCCAATATACAGACAGTAGCGTTTCTCTCGGGAACGTGTCGCGGACGTTTATTGTTCGCGTATTATAGTACCGTCAGCGTGACATGCGCACAATCGTAATCCACAGTCCTCGACGTCTATAAGAATCAAACCGACATGGCCCTGTTCTCACGGGATTACGTCGACCCGCTGCATCGCCGCTGCAGCGATGCACAAGAGCCGACATAGATGGTGCCGAAGTGTAATTATCGTAATTAAAACACTCCCCGAGCGCAGAGGCTCGCCGGATTGATGCCAGCACATCTCCACTCGCCGGTCCTTTCCACCTGTGCTCGCGAACCACACAAGAGACGCCCGCGCGGCGTCGGAGGCGCGAATCGTCGTCCTCGGAAATCCTGGCGAACGCGCGCGTGTCATTGACCTTAATGTTTCGAATCAAGTCGCGCGGAACTGAGTCCAAATCCTCTCGGAAATTCCTCGAAACTCAGCCGGTTTTTATTATTGTTAGCTTAATATTTTTATTACCTTAATTCAAAATAGGCGCTGCGTGAAAAAAAAAAATTAATGAATTCGCGAATGTATTACTATTTCAGGATCAAGAAACGTTTAGTGGAGTTCTCCGGGCCGTTTTGTACTCATAGAACGACTCGTTTCCGCGGAGCTGATTTATTATAAGTCGGTGAAACTGTTATATTCTATTCAACGACCTCTCGAATAATAAATAAATTATAATATATATATATTTTTTTTAATAATTCATTGTTCGTTAATTTAATATTAATAACATAATCGCGATAATGAAATTGACCTTAATGTTTCGAATCAAGTCGCGCGGAGCGGAGTCCAAATCCTCTCGGGGATTCCTCGAAACTCAGCCGGTTATTATTATTATTAGCTTCATATTGTTATTACCTTAATTCAAAATAGGCGCTGCGTGAAAAAAATAAATGAATTCGCGAATATATTACTATTTCAGGATCAAGAAACGTTTAGTGGAGTTCTGCGGGCCGTTTTGTACTCATAGAACGACTCGTTTCCGCGGAGCTGATTTATTATCGGTGAAATTTAATAATTTCTTTTTTTTTAAATAATTCATTGTTCGTTAATTTGATATTAATAACATAATCGCGATAATGAAATTGACCTTAATGTTTCGAATCAAGTCGTGCGGAGCTGAGTCCAAATCCTCTCGGAGATTCCTCGAAACTCAGCCGGTTATTATTATTATTAGCTTAATATTGTTATTACCTTAATTTAAAATAGGCGCTGTGTGAAAAAAATAAATGAATTCGCGAATATATTACTATTTCAGGATCAAGAAACGTTTAGTGGGGCCGCGCCATTCTGCACTCATGGAACGACTCTTTTCCGCGGAGCTGATTTATTTTCGGTGAAACAGTTATATTCTACTCAACGACCCCTCGAATAATAAATAAATTATAATAATTTTTTTTTTTTTTAAATAATTCATTGTTCGTTAATTTAATATTCGCGATAATGAAATTTCCGAATATCGGCTGTTTCGCATTTCATTGTGTCGAATATTGGATTAACGAAAAATGAGTTGTTCTATATGTTTGTGTTCGATGTAGCACCAAGTCGAATGTGCATTTTGAACAAACATAGTATAGATTGAGATTATAAGGGAGAGCGGGGCAAAATGGTATAGTGGGGCAAAACGGGACGGCGGAGCAAAACGCAATTTTTCGATAATTTTTTAATGGAAGAGCGAGTCAAAAAGGAGCAGAAAATCGGTATGTATCAGTGGGTCAAAATGGGGTATCCAAAAATTATTGAAAAGTTGCGTTTTTTCTCATCGTCCCGTTTTGCCCCCACTGTCCCATTTTGCCCCGCTCACCCCTATGGAAACATGAGATTTCCGAAATTGAAAATGGCGAGAGCAACTGATATGTTCAATAAGCAGTGGCGCCGATAACCTATTTAGCTTTCTTAATATTCGGACTTGTACAATTTTTTTTTTTTGTCAATTCTATATTTCACAGTATGTAATTCTGTTCAATCTAATATTTGCCTTCGATCTAAACTCATGATAGCCCATTTTTCTTTTCAATTTCTATTCACTACTCCAAAGGCTCTTCGAAGATTGTGCATTTCTAAATTTTGACCCTCGTTAATTAAAAAATTCGATATTTAGACAGATCCAAATTTTGATCCTTCAAAACGTCGACTCTTATTTTTCCGTAAATCCCGCATTAATTATCCGAGGCGCGTCACTTAGCATCATTCTATTAAATCACCGACACCGATTGTGAAGATGAAATGTAAATCGATTGCAATCGCCCGAGCAAGAGACCCAGTTGCATGCAAAGCAGAACGCAATATCGACGCTCTCCGCACTTCAAAAGGTGTCTCGCATAGCTGCGGATTATTTCTTTTAACACACCGTAGCACCGTCGAAGCTTGTACCGCTTATTGTGCGACATGAAAATCTATACTGCCGTACAGCGCTAGTTCTCGGGAGCATTCGGTGTGTCGAGGTCCTTGGACTGCGGCTTAACAACCGTATAAACGGTACTTTTGCGCGATCGGCGAAACGATATAGTGTATTATCTCTTCCGAACTCTCTTAAAGGTTTTCTCACGAAAAATGCCGTTTGCACAGTAAAAAAAGGTCGTACTTTTTAAGACAATTTATTGTCCACAAACGTCGACAATTTTTTATCTGTTAATTTTTCGATCCCACCGTCCGCTTTCCAATTTTACAAACAAAAGTACAAACGAAAATTGTTAATGGCAATTTTTAATAGGGAAATAGAAGGACAAGGTTGTATAATTCAAACATTAACAGACGAGTTTGTCACTTATTTGACAAAATTATTTTTACGAAACTTCGTATTCCGATTTTACAAAATTATTTTTTACTGTGTAGGAATGTGCGCGACACTCTGGACATATAAAAAAAAAATTATTTGTCGTTTTTAGCGTACGTTGCAAAAATATAACCGAGCCGCAAAAAAATTGTTGAGAATTATAGGGGAGAGTGAAATTCACGTTAGGAGCGGCAATTTCGTGTGCGAAATGGAGCATTGAAGAAAAAAAAAAACTGGGTTGTTACATAGGTAGAAATTAGAAGCGGAGGGTGACAGACAGTTTCGCCGGTTTTTATGTACATCTACGACGCAGAAATACCGTTTGTGAATATGCGCGACACTCTGAATATATAAAAAAAAATTATTTGTCGTTTTCAGCGTACGTTGCAAAAATATAACCGTGCTGCAAAAAAATTGTTAAGAATTATAGGGGAGAGTGAAATTCACGTTAGGAGCGGCAATTTAGTGTGCGAAATGGAGCATTGAAGAAAAAAAAAACTGGGTTGTTACATAGGTAGAAATTAGAAGCGGAGGGTGACAGACAGTTTCGCCGGTTTTTATGTACATCTACGACGCAGAAATACCGTTTGTGAATATGCGCGACACTCTGAATATATAAAAAAAAATTATTTGTCGTTTTTAGCGTACGTTGCAAAAATATAACCGAGCCGCAAAAAAATTGTTGAGAATTATAGGGGAGAGTGAAATTCACATTAGGAGCGGCAATTTCGTGTGCGAAATGGAGCATTGAAGAAAAAAAAAACTGGGTTGTTAAATAGGTAGAAATTAGAAGCGGAGGGTGACAGACAGTTTCGCTGAGTTTTATGTATATCTACGAGGCAGCCATAACTCTTTTTTGCAACCTGAAAACTTATCGCCGGAGTTATGCAGCTGTAATTGCGGGAGTTCTGTTGTACGGGAAAATAATTCCTTCGATAATAGGGAGTATCCGTTCGAAAAAGTTTGTAACTCTCGCTGATGGTTTATCGTGATTTCGTAACGGAAGAATTTCACGCTAGAACGGCGTTTGGAGCGGGGATGCGTGGATGTTCGAGCGGCGATGAACGGTCGAATAGCGGCTCGTCCGTTTGACGGACGTGGCGCGATGTTTTCTCAAAAGTGGAAAAAATGATATGACACTCAGAAAAGTTTATTGGAAAAAAAATCGAAAAAATTCTGTAAGGCGTGTATCGACCAACCGAAGGTGTCGTGCAAATTTTGTTGTTTTTTATAAAGGCGTTTAGAGGGTAGAGAAATTTTAGGAAGCGGTACAGAGATACGTGCGAAATCGGCCTAGTCGAGGCGCTCGACCTCCAAAGCTCCAAGGCTTTTGCCGGGAATTTCAATTCGCGAGAGGTATCGGAATTTTTTCGTAGTCGGACAAATGCCTTCTCTCGATGTGTCCCGATGGGCAAGTTTATCAGCCCTGACACAGTGGAAGTAAAAAACGAATTATAAAAATCGAAAAGTGCGTCCACTAACGCCGATCTCTCCCGCTCAATATTGCGAATTACCTTTTTATTTCCGCACTATCTTAAATAAAAAAATTTCCATCCCCGCATCTATAATATCTATTCATACATCTAAAAAATAAAAAATAAAAAACTACACTTATATACACAGTAAAAAAAATGTTGTTCGAAAATGAATGAACGGTACTGGAAGCTCATATGCATAAACTGTTCTTGAAATTTTAAACACATGGGCGTTACAATTTTACAGAAAAATTTATATTTTTAATATAAATCTTTATAAATTGCAGGCTAAAGATTTTCAATTTTAACATTTGCCGTTTTTTGTTTTACAAAAAAAAAAAAAATCCACCAATGTTCAATTAATATAAGTAATGCAAGCAAATTTCAAGTTCCGGTACATTCAATTAGAATATACATATATATATATTTTTTTGTAGTCCAGATATAGCGTAGATTTTTTGCATCGATGATTTTAGCCGAGCTAGACAGTTCGTCTTCCGGCAAAGTGAGGTTTAACCCTAAACCGTATTCGCACCGATTCGCAACGTGAGAGACCTTCGAAAATGAATTAACGGTATTGGAAGCTTATTTACATAAACTATTTCTGAAAATTCAAACACATGGGCGTTGCAATTTTTCAGAAAAATTTCTAATTTTAACATCTGGTATTTTTATTTAAAAAAAAAGAAAGTACACTAATGTTTAATTAATGTAAGCAATGTGAGAAAATTTCAAGTGCCGGTATATTAAATTTACAATTTTTTTTTTTTTTTTTTTTTTTCAGTCTAGATATAGCGTAGATTTTTTATATCAATGAGTTTAGCCCATTGAGACCGTTCGTCGTCCGTCAAAGGGAGGCGTAACCGTAAACCGTATTCGCGCCGATTTGCAACGTCGGAAACCTCGGGAGATACGATTGGCTCGAACGGACAGGAAGTCCGTGTAGAGGAGTCGAGTGCCGAGAGACGATAACTTTTAACGACCGAGTGGCTGTCCTCGGAAAAGTGCTTCGGGAACCAGCCCAGCATCACACTGAGTGGCTCGCGCTTATACAGAGTAGCGGCAACGCGAGCCTGCTCGCCTCGATGAAAACTTGGCCGATCATCGTCCTCGTCTCGATCCTCGCGAATTACGTGTCTCGTACAGTTGTACCGGGCAGCCTCGTGCTCCATCCGAAGTTAACTGGAGCATACCGGACAAAAATGGAAAGGAGGAAGTGGATGATTTTTCCCTGCTCTTTTCCTAACAGCGCTAAATGCTCCTCACGAGACTCAACTTCCAGAAGGATCGAAAAAAAATATATATATAATTATTTCGCATCGAAAAATGCTCGCACATTTATCGAACACTTGTTCTCGCAAATTTTCACAATTATTTCGTCCTCTTAATTCCTAAAAATGAAACGTATCTTTGATTGACGAAAAAAAATGAAATTGTGAAAATAGCAAAAGAATGAAATTTTTCAATTAATGAGTCAATGACATTTTTTAATTATTAAATCAATGAAATTCGTGAATTAACAAGACAATGAAATTGTTGAATTAACAGGACAATGAAATTTTTGAAGTAACAAGACAATGAAATTTTTTAATTAACAGGACAATTAAATTTTTGAATTAACAGGACAATTAAATTTTTGAATTAACAAGACAATGAAATTTTTGAATTAACAAGACAATGAAATTTTTGAATTAACAAGTCAATGACATTTTTGAATTATTAAATCAATGAAATTCTTGAATTAACAAGACAATGAAATTGTTGAATTAACAGGACAATGAAATTTTTGAAGTAACAAGACAATGAAATTTTTTAATTAACAGGACAATTAAATTTTTGAATTAACAGGACAATGAAATTTTTGAATTAACAAGACAATGAAATTTTTGAATTAACAAGACAATGAAATTTTCGAATTAACAAGTCAATGACATTTTTGAATTATCAAATCAATGAAATTCTTGAATTAACAAGACAATGAAATTGTTGAATTAACAGGACAATGAAATTTTTGAAGTAACAAGACAATGAAATTTTTTAATTAACAGGACAATGGAATTTTTGAATTAACAGGACAATGAAATTTTTGAATTAACAAGACAATGAAATTTTTTAATTAACAGTACAATGAAATTTTTGAATTAACAAGGCAATGTAATATTTGAATTAACAACCAAAATTAAGGAGAACAAAAATCGTGGACTTTTACAGATGATCAAACGTTGATTGAACGCAGAAATCCTTATTACCTTGCCATGACCCTTCCGTCGAGTTAGCCCGGGGCGATGGCGAGTGTACATTGAATTATAAAAGAGAGTCGTGAAAAAAAAAAAAAAAATGAATGTTACAATGTTCGCCTGTCTGTTGCCGAGATGATGGGAAAGACAAAAAAAAAGAAAGAAAAAGAAAACAACGAAGCAGAGCCTAACTTTCTCTATTCGAAGGTCTCCGCCCCGAAGATAATCGGGAAGCAGCGGCGCAGAGGCCACATACGCTCACCTGCGGTATCCTCGCGAGTGCTGCAACGAGGATAGCCGGGAGGGTAAGCGAGAGGGTCGAAACAAAAAAAAAATCGAGGATTCGAGGCCGGGAGAATAAGAGATCGGGTGATTAAGAGAAAATAAAGAGATTCGAATAAGGCCGAGCAATACGGCAAACAAAATATTTTTCTCTCTCGCCTTCTCCATTCTCGTATTTTCGTCTTTCTTATCTCGCGGCTCGTTGATGAAATTACGACGGGTCGTAAATCGCACCATCGAATATTTAATTCCATCGAGTCCCAGATATCACAGCTTGTAAACTTATCTTTTTCGTTTCTCTTGTCTAGTGCGCTTTCCTCAAAAATTCGCCTTACGGCTAAACTATCCGTTTAATCGAATCGTTTCAATGGGGAGCGCTCACCGGAGAAGACGTCGCGTAAGTGAGAGGAAACACGTATTAATCCTTTCTCATGTTACTGACAATCGTGCGAAGCTTCTTCCTCCCCCCCCCCCCCCTTTCTGGCGCGCTGAGAATAACGCGGTGTCGAATTCTCAACGTTCGCTGCCATGTAGGTCTGAAAAATGCAACGCAGCCACGGACGCTGTTGAGCCGTGACACTCTCTTCGATCACTTTGACACTATTTCTGTGTCGAAGACAGTCAAAAAAACGTTGTATACGTTTAACCTTTTCACTGTCAGGTGCCCCTATAGGCGCAAAAAAGGTCGTGCCATTTTTGCTTCATGACCCCTTTTTGACCCCTTTTGACCCATTTTTGACCCATTTTTGACCCCTTTTTGACCCCTTTTGACCGATTTTTGACCCCTTTTTGACCCCTCTTTGACCCCCTTTTGACCCCTTTTTGACCCCTTTTTGACCCCTTATCGACCCCTTTTTGACCCTTTTTGACCCCCTTTGACCCCTTTTTGACCCCTTTTTGACCCCCTTTTGACCCCTTTTTGACCCCCTTTTGACCCTTTTTTGACCCCTTTTTGACCCCTTTTTGACCCCTTTTTGACCCCTTTTTGACCCCTTTTTGACCCCTTTTTGACCCCTTTTTGACCCCTTTTTGACCCCTTTTTGACCCCTTTTTGACCCCTTTTTGACCCCTTTTTGACCCCTTTTTGACCCCTTTTTGACCCCTTTTTGACCCCTTTTTGACCCCTTTTTGACCCCTTTTTGACCCCTTCTTGAAATAACCCCTTCTTGGGGCATCTTAGAAAAACATACTTATACTGTCACAATCTAATAGTTCTCGGGTATTTTAATGTTTAGGATATTGCTGAATCCGAATCTGAAATCAAATTCCCAAAATATAAAATAGCCGATCCAATATGGCGGATCGAATCCAAAAATATTTGAATTTCAATAAAAGTGGGTATCCTATCTTTTTTTTTTTTTTTTTCGGTCGTTGAATCAGAATCTAATATCAAATTTTCTGAAGTCAAAATGACGGATCCAATGCGGCGGTTCGAAATTACAAAAACATTTGGATTTCAATGAAAATGAGAATCCTATCATTTTTTATGTCGCGGAATCCGAATCTAATATCAACATAAACAATTCAAGAACCGTAAGATAACAATTCTTCTTTTTTTTTTGCATTTTTTCAAACTTTGATTCGCCTCATTGGATCCGCTATTCTGGATTTTTTAAATCTGGTATTTAATTCGGTTTCCGCCACTTCAAAAACTATAAAATACAAATTTTTATCGAATTCCCACATTTTTCCAAATTTTGATTCGCCATATTGGATCCGCCATTTTGATTTTTGAAAATCTGATATCAGATTCGAATCACGCGGCACTAAAAACCTTTATAATAAAATCTTCATGCTGTTTTGAAAAATTTTTTCCAACACATCTTTGGCACGAAATGTTTTTTCCACCTGACAGCGAAGGGATTAACGAAGATTTATGGCACAGAGGGGGACAATGTTTTTAATGTCGTTAATTTTAGCATTTTTTTTTGTTGTTGACAATGAAACGTGTTTTCAATTAAAGAAATTTCTGACTTAACGAGAAGGAACTGGTAAGATTAATAAGGAAAGAAGTCTGAAATTGAGGAGACGAAGAATCGAGGAATTTCAAATAAATAAATCGTAGAACTGACATGAAAAAAAAATGGTAACATTATCTCAAAAATGGTAAAATTACCTAAAAATGGTAAAATTACCCAAAAATGGTAAAATTACCCCAAAAATGGTAAAACGATCTAAAGCTGGTGAAATTACCAAACAATGCTAAAATCAACGAAAATATATTCCAAATTTAACGAAACTTTGTTTTCTCATTAACGAGAAAACAATTGTCGACATTCTTAGACAGGAGATGTTTGCCAAATGCAAAAGTCTTTCTTCGCCGTTTACACGATTCGTCACAGCCGATAAATCATCGAACTCCCATAACAGCAAACGTCCCCCGATAATAGCTAATGACTGGAGACAGCGCCGTCGAGTTTCGGCTAATCGTAGTGGATCATTCGGCGTTCGATTCTCGTCGGAGTGTCGCGGATCGGGATAGTTGGGCCATCGGCCAGTTAGTTATATGGGTAGGACGAGTGACGATTGATCGATCGTGTTTTCCCTCCGTCCGTTCGTCGCCGACAGAGAGTCGCGAGCCCTCCTGCGCTCCTCTCGTCGTTCATTAAAATTCTCGTTGCAACGAGCCAAACGAATCCCCGAGGAATTTTTAATCTCCCGAGGGGGACATCGAATTATATCGCCCACAGGTTTGCCGTCGCGACGGGAATGTCGCCCGGGGGCGCATCGAGTGGCGTCCGAAAACGCGAACGCGTTCGTTACCCGCTGGCCAATTTCTGCAGATCGCCGGTTCTTTGGTCCACGCTCGAGGGCCACGATGGACGACCTCGTGATTATAAATCACGTCGAAGCGGCCGTCGAGACGAGCGCATATGGCTCCGGCGCATCTCTCGTACTCCCGCGTTGTTTCCTCGTTGCGATTTTCCTCGAACGGCGCACTCGGAGCGAAAGACTTCTGCCTGCATCTCGATGCATCTTCTGCAACGAACGCGGAGGCGCGTACGTGAGGAATGCGGCGCGCACGTCGTCGCGGCTTTAACGCCGCACGATGCACGGAGCTCTGCGCCAGATCCTTCGGTAAATTGTCTTCTGTTTATTTATTTTTTTCTTTTTTTTATCGGTCGGCAACTTTTGTCACCGAGACGAGAAAAAATTGACGGTTGAAAAAAAGATTTGGACATTCAAGAAACGGTTCTCGTTGGAGATCGACATTTTTTTTGTTTCTTTTTGATATTTATATGTTTATTGATGGATTAGTCCTTTTACAGTTTTATCAAAATAGAACATTTCAATAACTATTTGAATTAGTTTGTTATCACATGTGCTCCCCTCTTGCTTCAGAACAAATAGAAGATTAAATAATGATACTAGTTACAAATTAAAAAATTAGGTAATTATCTATGTTTCTTTTATTTTTTAGAACTTTTTTTTTTTTTTTGAAAATACGATTCGTCGAGAAAAATGTGTTTCTCAAATGGACAAACTTTCTTTAGCGTGTAAGACGGTTCAATTTCAACGCGATGTCAATAACATTTTCATAAAAATACAATATAATATAAATATAATATAGCATTATAATTTATATTATTTAAATATAATATATATAATATAATATATAATATATAATATATAATATATAATATATAATATATAATATATAATATATAATATATAATATATAATATATAATATATAATATATAATATATAATATAATATATATAATATATTTAATTTATATTATTTAAATATATAGTTATTTATGCACCCTAAAAAATAATTTATTCGACGGGCGCTTAAAAATAAATATTTATTTGCGGGGCACCCGTTGAATAGATTATTTTTCTGGATGTACGTGAAAAAAAAGGTAAAATAAAATCATAATAAATTATAAAATTCAAAATTATAATGCTGCGAGCCGATACTTTACGAATGCTCTGAATTCAAGTTTTCAACGATTCTAAATAATCGTTGAAAACTTGATTTCAAAGGCCGCCTGATCCAGATAAAGAGTGATCAGCCTCTTATGCAACGAAATCAGCCATCAATGACGAGAGCAGAGTTTGAGCCTCGGAGGAAGAACGGCCAAAGTCTGAATCGAGTTTCGAGATGCATTCCAGAGTATCGTGAAAACCGTTCCGGATTTGACATTGAAACCGGAGTTATCAGCAAATTCCACGATTGATCATGTACTCTTTTAATTTGTGTCAGTTTTATTCATCGCCTCCAATTCTTCATGTACTTTCGATATGCATTCAGCGGCCAAATTATACTTTTATTATCGAACAGACTCAAATACTATTGTACGATTTGACGATACACAGTTAAAAAAAAAAAAAGGTTGCACTGTTTACAACTTATTGTCCACAAACGTCCACGTTTTTACTTGTTCATTTTCGAATTTTACAAACAGAACTAAATTTTACAAATGAATTTTCGAATTTTACAAAAAGACCTAAAAATTTCAGAACAAACTAAAATTTTCACGTGAAAAACGAGTTTGTCACGTACTTAACAAAAATTTTTTTTTTATACGAAATTTCGCATTCCGATTTTGCGAAATGATTTTTTACTGTCTAAGTCCTGTCTATCGTCGTGTAATTGGGCCCAGCCAGTAATTGCCCACTAAATAAATAAATAATATATTTAAATAATGCTAATGTTTCCAACTCCATGAAATCGTCGCCAAACTTTCGTCGCCACTCTTTCGCACTTTCCATTTTTGAATTTCACCCTCACCTCATCATCTAACGCAATTACCGCCAGTCGCATTTTTCACCACGATTTTTTTTATCTCCCAACGACGAGACCGGGAAGGAGGCGGATGCGCTAATCCAACCCGCGAGCGGACTAAAATACACCAAGAGTCGTTGACACCGCTTTAAAACGACTCGCCCGAAGATTGTCTCAAGGAAAAAAAAAAAAAAAAAAAAAAAAAATATCACGACTGCAAACTCTCCGGTAATATCTCATCCGCGCTGTGTAACTCATCGCGAGACTATTTTACATCAGCTCGAAATAAATTGCCAACGATCTCTCACCGGGGACCGCAGCGCCGTATTCTAGCGACTCTGTCATTTGGACTGTGGTTCTTAAGGTAATATGCAGTCCGAGCTGTCGCGAATCGGAGGGCGCGCTAGTCAGATTAAAGAGTGCCAAAGTCTTGCCACCCGGGAGTGATCGGAGCGGGGGAAGATTGAAAGAAATAAAGAAGAGGCAAATGAAAAAAAAAAAAAAAAAAAAAAAAAAAAAAAAAATGATGATCCTGGAACAAATTATGCTACGGGCGGGTCAGCGAACCGGTATTTCACGCGTAGGATCGGAGTATCTTCACTGTTAATCGCGTACACGCGTGAGATCGGTCGAACAAACGAGGATAGGCTGGACGAGATTATAAGATAACGAAAGTTCCGAAAAAAAAAATAAATAAAAAATACAAATCGCATCGCACTCGAGTTATTCGAGCCTATTTCGGCGTGTTGTTCGAGGCGATGAGGCTGATAGTGCCGTATTTTGCCATATTTTGCTTGCGGTGTTATTCACTTGCTTCGCTTTATTTCATTGTGTTTCGGTTGGCTTATGTTCTTCTCATGGTATTTTTCAAGGTATTTTATAGTATTTTCATATTACCTTTCTCTTATCATATTTTCATATTACCTTTCTCTTATCATATTTTCGTATTATCTTTGCTTCGCTTTATGTCATTGTGTTTCGATTGGCCTATATTCTTCTCATGGTATCTTTCAAGTATTTTATATTATTTTCATATTACCTTTCTCTTATCATATTTTCGTATTACCTTTCCTTCGCTTTATTTTCGTCGTGTTACTTTTGCCTTGTATTCTTTTCATATTATTATTATTACGCTATATCGGCGGCGGCTGATAGTGCCGTATTTTGCCATATTTTGCTTCTGGTGTAATACACTTGCTTCGCTTTATTTCATTGTGTTTCGGTCGGCTCATGTTCTTCTCATGGTATTTTAAAATTATTTTATATTATTTTCGCATTATCTTTCCTTCGCTTTATTTTCGTTGTGTTACTTTTGGCTTGTATTCTTTTCATATTTTTCTTGTGGTGTAATTCACTTGCTTCGCTTTATTTCATTGTGTTTCGGTTGGCTTATATTCTTCTCATGGTATTTTTCAACTATATTATATTATTTTCATATTTTATTTTATGTTATTCTTTGGATTGTGCATAATTCTTATGGAGTAATTTTTGTACCTTGTGGCACGGTGTTCATAGGACGCTTAGGCCTCAGAACGCGAAATAAACGAATCTATCAGTCTAATTTCCGAAGTTGCGGCGCTCTCGGGGCGAAGATTTTGGGACCAAAACTTGGGCGTTTCGGGCCATAGAGGCGGCTCCTTCCGGCTCGGGACTTGAGGCGCTGGCTGTGCGCAATTAGCCGTATGATGGATGGAGAGCGAAACGCTAAGCGGCGAGATGGGATGGAAAAAGTGTCTGTCCACTGCGAGCGCCACGGCGCTGGCTCGACGTTTTCTCGTTGCCGCGAGAAAAAGCGAAACAGAGGGAGAGAGATTAAAATTAATAGAGACGGGGATAGGACGGATAAAAAAAAAAGAACCTAGATAAAAAGAGTCGCGGTTTCGCGTGGAACTTTCACCTCTTCGCGTAGGCATTAAATCTTCGCTGGGGACTTTGTGTACCATGGAGAACCGTGTATGTCGCTCCGCTCGGGCTCGCGATCTCCTCTGGTTACAGGTGTGACAGCGAGCTGGCATTGTTTGAAAGTGTGAAATTGAATGGAACGCTCGTGTTATGATTGATGTTAGGCTTTAGAATTCCACGAACTCGCGTCAGGTGAATATTGATTTTTTTTTTTTTTTTTTTTTTTTTTCAATTCGTCGGAAGCCGAAATATGCAAAGTTGTTATTCATTGCACGTGCTCGCAGGTAAGACTTTGTGTGTGGATGAAAAAAAAAAAAAAAGAAAAGCTCAGCTGAGTGAAAATTTAAGTTGCGTAGGAGGTGAGCGCAAACTGGAGAAGACCGTTTTACTCCGCTGATGATCTCTGCTGGTTACAGGTGTGACAGCGAGGTGGCATTGTTTGAAATTGTGAAATTGTATGGAACACTCGTGTTATGGTTGACATGTTAGGCTTCAGAATTCTGAGAACTCGTGGCAGGTGAATATTGATTTTTTTTTTGTTCTTTTCTCAAATCGTTAGAAGCCGAAATATGCATCGTTGATATTCAGCATTGTACGTCCTCGCAGATGGGACTTTGACTGTGAGAGATTAAAAAGGGAGCTGTGTGAAAATTTAATTTACATACGAGAGGGGGACAAATTGGACAACACCGTTCTGCTGCGCTCGACTCTAACTGCTTTAAATTTTTGCTTCATAGCGAATGAATGCTATGAATGCTGTAAGCAATGAAAATTTTTGTAAAAATTGATGTTTTTGTAAAAATTGATGTTTTCGTAAAAATGGATGTTTTCGTAAAAATGGATATTTTCATAATAATGGATGTTTTCGTAAAAATGGATATTTTCGTAAAAATTGATGTTTTCGTAAAAATGGATATTTTCATAATAATGGATGTTTTCGTAAAAATAGATGGTTTTCGTAAAAATTGATATTTTCGTAAAAATGGATGTTTTCGTAAAAATGGATAATTTCATAATAATGGATGTTTTCGTAAAAATGGATATTTTCGTAAAAATCGATGTTTTCGTAAAAATTGATGTTTTCATAAAAATTGATGTTTTCGCAAAAATTGATGTTTTCGTAAAAATTGATGTTTTCGTAAAAATTGATGTTTTCGCAAAAATTGATGTTTTCGTAAAAATTGATGTTTTCGTAAAAATTGATGTTTTCGTAAAAATTGATGTTTTCGTAAAAATTGATGTTTTCGTAAAGATTGATGTTTTCGTAAAAATTGATGTTTTCGTAAAAATTGATTTTTTCGTAAAAATCGATGTTTTCGTAAAAATTTATGTTTTCGTAAAAATTTATGTTTTCGTAAAAATTGATGTTTTCGTAAAAATTGATGTTTTCGTAAAAATTGATGTTTTCGCAAAAATCTCTGTTTTCGTAATTCGTTTCTGGCACGAGCTTCTGCATCAAACATCGCATTAGAAGTAAAATGAGTGACATTGAAAATTACCTCGAAACGAAGAATTACAAAAATCGAACGTAGCCGTTTTTGTCGTAAATTTTGAGCGTTCAAATTCGATACTATAAGGACAGCTTCCTCCTCTCTGAGGAAGGAAAAGTCGGTGAACGAACTTCCTCGCAGAAGGAGCTACGCGCAAAACGGTAAAAAAAATGAGGAAACATTGTACTTCACAAATGACTTTCCCTCCTTCTATCGATCCTCAGGCAGCGGTGCGCAAATTCATTGACGCATTTATTTTTTATTTCTGTTTGCAGAATCGATGCTCAAGGAAAGAGTACCCAACCATTCGAAAAACGGTGACCCGCCGAGACTCCAGAACAAACACGGGTAGTGTTAAAAGAGTGATAAATTACGAAAGAAGAGAGCAGCCGGTTGCCACAAAGTTTTAATGTGCTACCACAAATCACCGTCTATCGGTGATTTTTCAAAAAAATGTTTACACGGAAAGTATATTAAACAGTCGTCAAAGATCAAGTATAACCGGTCTCGAAGGTGCCAATTTTTATTAGCATTAAGTCATTTTTTTAATCTTCCTTTTTTTCTAAAGCTTTAACCACCAGCCAAAGTTGCAGCGTCCGGTGCGTAATTTTCACTCTCGCTTTCCATCGTTCTCCAATTGTCGCTTCTACCCTCCCTACGATAGCGAACGATCGGTAATCGCACCGCGCTTATGCGGAGCGAAGAAGACCTCGCGGTCTTCTGGACGAGACCCTTCGACGCGAACACCGAAGCTTCAAGACGAATGGCGCAATTAGCTGGAATCGCTGTAACGCGCATGCGTGCGAGCGCCGTGCCGATTCACGGCTTTTAGTCGTGCGCACCGGCGCGCTCGGTTCTCTTTCGCGTTTTGATTTCTTGCCCGCGAACGCGCCGCTCTCGCGCTCCGCTCGCGACTCTATATAAATTCTCGTTATTGCTCAAGTTTTTCCGGTACCAGACACACACACACACACACACACACACACGCGCGCGCGCGCGCGCACGCACACCTGCCGACGATTTTTCTCGAACGGAACGGCGAGACACGCGCGCCCGTTTTACTTTCTTTGCTCGCGGAACTAAAACCGATCGAGGAAATTCCACTGTGCACCATATATATATATATTCATATATAATAGTATTACATTGTTGTAATTTTTTTTAATTGCGAGAAATACGAAAAGACATTAACTCTGTAAAAGCGTAACACAGTAGTGTAAAAGCGGTGGCAATGCACTCGGGATAATTGTTTATTTGACGAGTGCCTTGAAAATTAATGTTTAGTGAATTCCAAATATATCATTATTTGTTTCGAATAAAATCTTATTTAATTCCGACAAATAACCGTTTTTTGTTGAATAAATAATTATCTAATTCAAATAAGTGACCATTTGTTTTGAATACATTTTTATTGAATTCAAATAAATAATCGTTTGTTTTAAATAAATACTTATTTAATTCAAATAAATAACCATGTGTTATGACCAAATATTCATTTCATTCGAATAAATAATTATTTGTTTTAAATAAATATTCACTTAAATAAAATGAATATTCATTTGCAGGTCAATTACTATCATTGCTATACTATAATTGCAATTACTATAATTTAGTAATTCCAGGCCAATCATTAAATAAGTAATTACTTCAAATTACTAAGAAAAAACGAAGAATTACGAAAATTAGACCCGGCCATTTTTGCCGTAAATTTTGACCGTTTAAATTTGATACTAATCAAACAAATAATATTCTTTCTGCATGCAAACCACTGTTTTTTTTTTTTTTTTACGTCGTTCTTCCACGTTAAATCACATCGTTATATTTATCGCTCTTACCGTACGTCTCGAACGCAAAATGATTAAAAACTCTGTCAAAAAGCCGTCGAAAAAAAAAGTCGAAAAAATCCTCGACTCAGTGTATCGAACCGCTGACAATTCCCCAATTAAAAAAAAAAAAAATTATTCGTCGAGTCCTTCGCTAGTTGCAGCTCTGCGACGAGATACAAGCGAAAGGGTTAAAAAAAAGGGCAAAAAAAACGTATCGTCAAAGACTCACCGATTCCTCTGCGATCCTCGGATCGGCGCCGGAAGAATATTCCCAGTGATGTTGTTGTTGTTGACGTTGGCGTTTCTGATGCTACGCTGGTCGGCGGAAGTCCTGGGCAGTCTGGGACTTCCCGCGATCGCAAAGCCCAGGAGGCAAGCGGTCAGCACCGCACCTCTCATCCTGTCGAGTCCTCGATGTCCACTCTACCGAGGTGAGGATTCACTTTGCGGTCACTGGCTCCTCTCTCTGACCGGCCTTATCGGTCTTGCCGTCGCACACCGCTCTCAATCGTACCGATAACGATTGTGTCTCGGTGATTTTTTTTTTCTTTCAGGTCGTTTCCTCTCGGTTCGTCGATGGAAAAAATATCAATTCCAATTTTTTTTCAAAAATGTTCCCGTCGATTTAATTTTTATTTTTTAATTTTTTTTATTTTTATTTTTTTTTTATTTATATCGACGCACCGTGGAGTAAAAAAAAATCATTCGAAAGAAAGACGCATTATCCGGTAGGGTGTCCCGTGCGGCGGGAGCGAAATTATCGCCTCGCTACTCTAAGTAGCAGTTGCTCCGATATCCTCGCGATCACTGGACGGCGAGTCTGGGCTGGCGCGCGCGGCAACGAACGGCCTTTACTACTTCGTTCAGGAGTAGGTACGGACGTATTCTCCCTTCCCCTCAGACCCACACCGGCTCAACTCTATCCGGTACTTCGTCACCCACTTCTTCCTGCCTTCTTTACTTCAATTTTTTTTTTCTTTTTTTTTTCTTTCTTTCTTTGCGCTCCTCACCGTCTACACTGTCTTAATTTCCGAGATTCACACTCGCCGCCGATCCGATCTCGTTCACTCGTTCGGCAACCGATTCGATTTATTTATTTTTTGTGTATAAATATATTTTTGTTTTTTCAACGCGCACGCACGCACGTTTTACTTTTCTAGAGTCCGATCGCTCAAAGAGCGGGCGCGCGCTATGGCGGTGAGAAAATTATAAAATAAAAATCAAGGTAAAAGAAAATAAAATGCTCTCAAAGTCCCTGAAGTGGAAGTGCGTCGAGGCGAGTGTCGAACGCAGCCGATTCGGATTTATCTTGAAAAATTTGAAAAACGCAATACAATATTGAATTTTCTTTTTGAATTTTTTGTCAACGGTTGAAATTTTTTTTATCTACTTTTAACGTCAATTTTTTTTTTTCGAATTTCTTTCGTTGCAGATTCGATAGATCGGTATTAGAAGATAAAATGATTTTTTTTTTAATTTTTTTTTTTTTTTTTTTTAATCGTTGATTCGTATTGTCGCGTGCTGTGTTTCGCGTGTTAAGTAGCGCCGGCCCGATGTGCGAGCCCGTGGATCCGTCCGTAGACTCGGCGGTTGTTAAAGTGTCCGTCGATTCGTCTCTCTTTCTCCGGCGAGGCCCCCGTCGATCTCCCGGAGAAGTGGCGGGGTGCTTGTTCGGGAACACACCGGAGCTAACGGAGTGGCGGTGGTAGGACGTCGGGTCTAAAACCCGACGGTTTCATTTCTTTCTCTCATTTTTTTTTATTTTTATTTTTATTTTTATTTTTTTTTTTTATTATACCTCCTCGGTCCTTCTTTCTTCGTTCCCCTCTCCGGCACTCGATTTTCTCAGCATTGCCCTGTCCGTCTGGCCGGTCCGGGGGACCGAGAGAGAGACCCCGGGCACGCGTTCTCAGTCAACTAGCGCTCCGGTGTAAGACTTTACTTTCACGTGGAAAGGTGCCTGGCCCGCACAGCCGCCGCACGTAAGGCTCCTCGGCGTCTCCGAGCCGTTGTATGCTCTACGCTATACCATATATAGTATACGATACATGTGCGCATATATATATATAATATAATTATATATATGCATATCAATGTATATAATGACGGGTAAGAAAAAGGGCGTAAGGCGTATGCCTTAAAACGGGCGATGCGCCCTTTTGTTTCTCAGCGGTCGATATGTATGTATATATATATATATATATATATATATGCGTATATATAAAATATACTTATATATATGCATATGAATATATATATTGACGGGTAAGAAAAAGGGCGTAAGGCGCATGCCTTGAAATGGGAGATACGCCCTTTTGTTTCTCAGCGGTCGATATGTGTATATATATATACGGCATATATGCGTGTGTATATAATGTCATTATATGTATACATATAAATATATATATTGACTGGTAAGAAAAGAGGCGTAAGGCGTATGCCTTAAAACTGGAGATGCGCCCTTTTGTTTCTTAGCGGTCGATATATATGTATATATATAGATATGCATATATTGAGAATATGATTATATAGTGTGGACCGGGGAACAAAAGTGGCGAGTCTCGGACGTCCTGGGAGTCGCCGAGTTACCCGCTGTGAAACGCCGACTGATCGCTTCTTGCGGGTTCTGCGTGTGTGGATTTGTGTGCATGTGTGTGAGCGTCTCGGCAGACGCCCGAAATCCCCGCGGAAGGAACCGCCGAGTGAGCGACGAAACGGTAATTTATGCGAAATCGCGTAACTCTCTTATTCCTTTTCAAACAACCAATGTAGTTACGCTATATGTAATCGGCTACTATAATCGGTGAGTTTCGAGAGAACTTTTTTTTTCGTAGAGGCAAGGAACGGAAGATGTCGGGTCCAGGCAGAAATGGCTCATTTTTATTACGATCTCGGCGAAAGATAGTATCTTTCTCTTCGTGCGTCCTTTCGTTTAGAGAGAATTTGTTTTCGGAGATTTGGAGATAGCGTAATTATCATTGAGATGGGTATGCTTGGTCACGCTTCGAACGAGCGTAAATTTCCGTCGTCCGGGCGAGACGACTCATAATTCATATCTCTCTATATAATATAAAAAGATATCGCCGTGCCGCGTCAAGGATCGAGGGGGGTCAATAATTGGGTCGGGCTCGGGTCAATGATTGGGTCAGGCTAGGGTCAATGATTGCGTCGGGTGGGGGTCAATGATTGGGTAAGGCTGGGGTCGATGATTGGGTCATGCTGGGGTCAATGATTGGGTCAGGTTGGGGTCAATGTTTGGGTCATGCTGGGGTCAATAATTGGATCAGTTTGGGCTCAATAATTGGGTCAGGCTGGGGTCGATGATTGCGTCAGGTGGGGGTTAATGAATGGATCAGGTGGGGTTCAGTGATTGGGTCAGTTGCGGTAAATAATTGAGTTAGGTAGAGGTCGATAATTGGGACAGAGGGGTCAATGATAGGGTCACAGTGGAGAATAATAGGATCAAAGGGTCAATAATAGGGACGTAAAATTGGTTAACAATAGGACCGTAATAGTAAGGCTTAGAATTGTAAGGGTATACGTATTTTAAAAGGACTTAGAATAATAAGGGCTCAAGTCTATAAAGGGTTGCTCGCACACGAGCCACCAGGTCCACTAGTATTTTAATATATGATGATCAATGTGATGTACGTAAACATAAGATAAATTATTATTGTTTAATAACAATAATAACCATGATGGGTTAGGAATGGTTTTGTAAAAGGCAAAGTCGCCGTACGCTGGGATAAATACTATTCTATATTATACTATCTATTATATGAATGACATACGATTTTTCATAATATATCGCATTATTGTATATTATATATTATGTCATAATAGGATGTATTATGAGATACACGGGACGGATATATCCGGAAAAATACATTTGGAAAATATATTTACGCCCGAAAAATTGATTATGTTAAATATATCTTTCGCGTATGCTTTTTCCCGTACGAAGTACCACATACACATGAGTGTACCTGACCGGGCCTCCGTAATGATGCTAATTAATCAAGCTCTATTGCGCAATCCTTGCAAACTCGGAGTTCTGCGCTTGTCCCGGTGTGGCCGACGTATTTAGCACGAATCTCAGCGGAGGGGAGGGCGTTACCCAGGTGCAAGTATATAAGAAATCATGGCTGGGCTCGTTATATCTCTACCGTAATCACCGCCCGATCTACTTAACCCCAGGATATATACTGTATTCTATAGGGTACTGTGATTCGTGACGAATAAACGGATAAACGGGACTTCTGACGAAATATTAAATATTAAATATTAAATATTAAATATTAAATATTAAATATTAAATATTAAATATTAAATATTAAATATTAAATATTAAATATTAAATATTAAATATTAAATATTAAATATTAAATATTAAATATTAAATATTAAATATTAAATATTAAATATTAAATATTAAATATTAAATATTAAATATTAAATATTAAATATTAGTTCATTTTGCTCCGCTCTCTGCAATTAATATTTTCACCTCCAGTGAACAGGTAAACTCCACGTTAAAATCAAGATTTACGATAACATTTATCTCCCCTCGGAAAATGAGAAAAATGCGGTTTCAAAAATAATTCTCATGGTCTCTCGATAAATAATGATTTATCGAACAAAAAAAGAATTCCGCCTTCTTTTTACCCGCTGATTATCGAATCAAGGCCCGTGTAACTCTCGCAAGCTTGTATCGGATCTATCTGAGCCGAGGTGAGCCGCGCTCCGGGCTATATCCACGATCTCTATCCTGCGCTGCAGGATAGTTAGAGGTGGTCGCAGCCGAGAAGCTATGAGCACAGGACGTCGGGCGTAACGAGAGCGTGCGGCTCGCCCAGGCGTTTTACCTACTTCGTCGTTCCTATTTGCTGTTTGCCTTCTCCCTTGGAGCGCAGGATATGATTATTCTCTCCTGCGTAGAACGCTTCTCCTCGTTCCTCCCTTTATACACATTATCTTATTATCATTTTCTCGGCTAGTTTGTGCTTCCGAAGGCCATACATAGGCGGTCGGTAAATTACCGGTTAAATAGCGCGGCAAATAAAAGGTCAATTAACCGTGATTACTTAACCGTGCTTTACTGCTCGCAATTTATCTACGAAACAAATAAAAAAAATTAAACAAAGGACAAACATTGAGTTTTTTTCGAATTTTTTTTATTGAGAGTTTTGGCGATTTAGATAATTGATTTAAATAATCGGTAACATGGGCGGCAAAAAAAAATCGCGGTTAGTACAATTTTTACCGACCAATTTCCAACTGACCAACAAATTAAACCAACGACACAAATTACATTTTTTCAACTTATTAGTTTGTGAATTTCAGCGATTTGCATACCGTATTAAAATAACCGGTAATTGCCGGTAAAAAATTGCGGTTAATACAAGTTTTACCGACGAATTTCTAACGCACCAATAAATTAAACTAACGACACAAATTATATATTTTTTTTTCGACTTATTAGTTTGGGAATTCAGCGATTTGCGTAATGTTTTAGAATAACCGGTAACATTGCCGATAATAAATCGTGGCCAATACAATTCTTAACGATAAATTTCCAACGCAACAATAAATTAAACCAACGACACAAACTAAATTTTTACAACTTATTAGTTTAAGAGTTTCAGCGATTTGCGTACTGTATTTAAAAAAACCGGTAACATTGCCGCTAATAAATCGCGGTTAATATAACTCTTTATCGACAAATTTCCAACGCAACAACAAATTAAACCAACGACACAAACTAAATTTTTTCAACGTATTAGTTCGAGTATTTCAGCGATTCACTGCATTAACATAGCCAGTAACGTTACCGATAAAAAAATCGCCGCCAATACAATTCCGCTAAACAATTCTTACCGACAAATTTCCAACGTAACAACAAATTAACCAAACGACTCAAGTAAAAATTTGTCAACCGGTTGGTTTGAGAATTTCCACGATTTACATAATGTACAAGAACAACCGGACAAAAATCGTGACTAATCTAATTTTCACCGCTAAAAATTTGCAACACTCGCCGATTTCGCGATCGCGCTCCATTGCACCAAGTTCTCGTTATTCCGAGCGCGAGTAGCGCGCGATCGTTCCTCGATAGACCATCCGCGCACATCACTCCCATCCATCATCCGACTATCCATTAAAAACCTACACGTATTAATCGTGACACTGAGAGACACATATTTCACAATATTTTTTTATTTTTTTTTGTCCACTGCGCTGCAGCGGCAAAAATGCCGTGTAAGCTCCACACACGATCTACACGGTTGCTGTCGAAATTCGAAACCGAGACTCCTCGAACGGGGAGCCAACTTGTTCGCTCGTTCGGTCGTACGCTTGCTCAACTGTGGATACAGCCATTGCTTGTCGATGAGAAACAGCCACGCGTGTCTCTGCTTATGAATTATGCGAGTCTCCTATGCTCGGTGTTGTGTCGTGGCAATTATGTCAAGAGGGCGAGAGCATTGCCGGGCCTCGCGGCTAAGTAGGTACAGCCGGTACGTGTCAGACCGGGCTGAAACTGTTACGCTTTCGAGCGAACGCGTAACTATCCCTGGTAGAAACTTCCGAGCGTTACATTTGGCCTTCTCGAAGGCCTTGTCGGGGCCTTATCGATCCACTTCCGGTCCCTATCAGGGCCCGACTCGAGACGGTGAAATTTATTGACGGGCTAAGGCGAGGAGCGGGGCGAAACGACAAGGCGGAAGGAATGTTCGCTTTCCGGAGCTAATTTCTACACCGAAGAAATCGATCTCACCCGATTTAGTTGGTTCCGATGCCCAGCATCGATGTCCGGACGATCTGAATGGAGCATCCTATCAGACAAGTGACAGGGCGTCAATGAAGGGCAGAGGACAAATTTAATCGTAGCCTGTAAGTGTCAGACCGTACTGAAACTGTTACAGAGTGTTAAACATTTTTCTTTTAAAATTCATAAAATATATGTGAAGTTATATGCATATGCAGTATATAAAATTTCATTGACGCATATATGAGAATATCGTGTTACCGGTATATTAAAAACAATACTATTTGTATAATACTTGTTACAATAATATAATTTTCATATGCGTATGTCTTAATTTTCAATGCCATCACCGGTAATTTTAATATACTGGTATTGTATTTAAGATTAAATTATTTAAAATTCAAATACAATGAATACAGTGAATTCTAATTTCATAAAACGAAGTTCTATATTTAATATAACCTTGCATATTAAACATGTTGTAAATTTCACAAGATTTTTAACAGTGCACGCTTTCTTCCGGTAGAAACTTCCGAGCGTTACATTTGGCCTTCTCAGAGGCCTTGTCAGGGCCTTATCGGTCCATTTCCGGTCCCTATCAGGGCCCGACTCGACACGGTGAAATTCATTGACGGGGTAAGGCGAGGAGCGGGGCGAAACGACAGGCGGATGAAATGTTCGGTTTCCGGAGCTAATTTATACACCGGACAAGAAATTGGTCTCACCCATTTTAATCAGTTCGAAGACCATCATCGCTGTCTGGACGATCTGAACATAGCATCCTATTGGAAAACTGACCGGGCGTCAATGGATGGGCAGAGGACAACTTTAATTATTTATTATTATCGCACTATATGTAATATAAAAATAATATATTATATTAATAATTATATGTAATCTTCCTTAATATCTTCCTTTTATAATTAAGTCCATCTTTTATATTTATAGTATAGTAATATCTAATATCTGATAGTAGTAGTATCTGATGTTATTTTTTTAACGAAAAATGTTACTCGTGTGGTCCGAAGGACCCAGATCGATGGCCCTTTGCCAAGCTGTAAAATTAGCATTAGCTATAAAAATGAGTATATTAAAAAAAAATACTGTAAATATGAATTTTGGCAATAAATCTCTTTTATTACTAGTACCGTTACTCGTGATGATGTATTATGTGATATTGTATATTCAAATTCTATAGCAGTGTTATACATTCAAATTTTATATGAGCCGTGTTTGCTATTCACAACTGGATTTTTGTGTAAAGGAGTTACTTCATCAATAAATAAAATTAAAAAATTAAATATATATTAATATATAAGGACATCAAGCCAAAGTATGCTGATATGAAAACAGTGAGAAAAATCGTGATAAGCTGTGATGCGCAGCGCTCATTCAATAATGTCTCTGGACTGATAATTATAGATAAATGCGCTATTTGAACCAAATTATATTATTTCAGGTCAAATGAATAGACTGCTTTATCTATATCTTTTGTAAAAGGGTTATTCCTGTTAAAAATAAATACATAGAAAAATAATGGTAGTAATATAGTGTGACGACGGGCCAAATAATTAAATGGAATAATGCATATTATTGAACACAATCGCAGGTAAATATCTCGAGGACGAACTGTCAAACGTCTGTTCTCTCTGGAAGTCCGATCAAGTCCTCTTGCCATCTCGTCAATCGATAATCTGTCCGTTTGTCATTTGTGATACCGAGCTATTCCGGTCATCCACGTAATATCGTGTGTCTCGTTCAATCCTCATCTCCATATTCGCTGCAATATCGTTATAACAATATCATATTATTGTATTAATTTATTATTATTTCATCAATTGGTTTTGCGTCAGGAATTTAAAAAATTAGCTGGAACTATCAATCGCGTTTTTCAGTGCAGCCTGGGACAAAAATCTATCAATTTTTAGCCGGACAAAAAGTCTGATATAAAACAGAGATCCGTTTTGCCCCGCTTTCTCGTATGTAAAAGTTTGGCATCGACGAGGCTGAACGACGAATTTATCCCAAATGTGTACCGTCATCGTTCGTCAACCGGTGTATTGTCACGATGAATACACCTGTCTCTGGGGCTATGAAAGACGTAATACAAACATTATCCCAGCATCTGTCTGGGTTCAGCAGTTACGAAGTACAAAGTGCAGAGTTATTCGCACAGCGAATGCACTACACGGCATTCATGAGTATATCTGTATAAGGAGACTCTCGCTTGGATGAAGCTGTGCAAGGAGTAACACGACCGCGGAAGAGCCGCGACCTCTCCAGCCTCCGGCAATTCAACGCTGCGATATGACCTCGCTCGCAACTGCAGAGAGTAAATTCGCGGTCACGGTTCTTCGTCTGATGTGAATATAAAAGAAAATTCACATGAGATTGAAAATTCAATTGATTTTGAGAATTCTGTTGATGATGAGAGTTCAATTGATAGGGAGAATTCAATTGATAGGGAGAATTCAATTGATAGGGAGAATTTAATTGATAGGGAGAATTCAATTGATAGTGAGAATTCAATTGATATTGAGAAATCAACTAATATTGAGAAATCAAATAATATTGAGAATTCAATTGATATTGAGAATTCAATTGATATTGAGAATTCAATTGAGATCGAGAATTCAATCGATATTGAGAAGTCAATTGAGATCGAGAATTCAATTGAGATCGAGAATTCAATTGAGATCGCGAATTCAATTGAGATCGAGAATTCAATTGAGATCGAGAATTCAATCGATATTGAGAATTCAATTGAGATCGCGAATTCAATTGAGATCGAGAATTCAATCGATATTGAGAATTCAATTGAGATCGAGAATTCAATTGATATTGAGAATTCAATTGAGATCGAGAATTCAATTGAGATTGAGAATTCGATTGAAACTGAGAATTCAATTGACATTGAGAATTCGATTGAGATTGAGAATTCAATTGAGATCGAGAATTCAATTGAGATTGAGAATTCGATTGAAACTGACAATTCAATTGAGATTGAGAATTCAATCGATATTGAGAATTCAATTGAGATCGGAAATTCAATTGAAATTGAACATTTGCCCAACAAATTCGCAATATGAAAGGACAGCCTGTTGAAACGAACTATGCGTTCCAATTCTTCGCACACCTTAAATTGAAAACAAAAAAAAAGCAAAAATGAATTCAAATGGGCTAAAACAGTAAAGACTCCCCGTATTGCACCACCCTCTCATATGTAAAATAGGGTCTTTTGAGAGCGCGGACCACAGGTCTAGTCTGAACGTTAGTAAACACCTTGCAACATGCTCGGTGTAACGAAGAATGTAACGAGCGGCAATGAGAGTGTAAAATTGACGTATAGATATATTGTCAGATTTTTTTTTTTTTTTTTTACGATGGCAATAAAGGGACCGCCGTCTCGCGGCACAGCGGTATATTTTTCGACTACGTATTGCAGTGCGCGCTGGTGCAAGTGCGAGTAATAGTGGCCCCGAGGGGAGGCGGGCATATTCGATTGTACGGGAGTGTGCAACTATACACGTAGTACATAGTTGCACACTATATATAGTGCACGCAGTATAGTAGCACTATATATATGTAGTACACGCAGTGTCGTAACACACACCCACATCTCCGATATTCCTTATTCCTCCACGATCGAGAACCGCGGCAGACGCGTGAGACGCTTCCATTCGTTCGCGTTACACACGTCGCGCCGATTGTAGGCAGCGGTCGATATACTGATAGGCTGTCGGACATTCTCCGTCAAAGCGGGCGTACAGAGTGATCCAGAAACAAAAAAAAATTACATTTTTCGGATATGATGATATTAAAATTGCTTTATTATTTTCTTTTACAAGTTTAAAGATATTCGATACATGTAAAAATTAATATTCGTTAATTGTTTTTTTTTTTTTTTTACCAATTTAAATTGTCTTATTATTTTTATGAAAAACTTACGAAAAATGTTGATACATTGGCGCTGTCAATAAAAAAAAGGCCTCTTGATCTTTCGATGGCTCGAATACTGCATATTTGTCACGTTATTGAAAAATTTTCCTTCGGAAACACTTTTTTCAATATTTTAATCTTAAAAATTCCAGAACAATTTGTTGAATATCGATGCAAGATATTTTTTAAAATACGAAGCATAATCTCTTCGTGATTTTCTTCAAACATTTTTCGAGTAAATAAATGCCGAGCCGTTACATTTTTTTTTTTTTTTTTCAACCTAAAAAAGGTTTCGGGCTTTAAAGCCGAAAGTTTAAAGCCGAATTTCGTCTTGCGCGCCTTCGATATCTTGCAGCAACAGTTCACACGCGACACGCAACAGAGAATCGTTCTATTGCGACAAGTAAAAAAACAAACACATAATAAACATTGTTCACGAGTCTGAAAGAAAGGGAGACATGCCCCGTTTCTGAATGAGCCGATACTCGTGCCAGATACACGCGGACTATGTTATGCGATTGTTCGTTACATAATTTCCTCGTTGGTGGTTACGCTGTACCGGCTCGGGCCGGACGAATAGACGAGATTCCATGGGAGAGCCGGCCCAGGGTACAACAGCCTCGTGCACCGCAATGTCCCATAGACAACCTACATCTATACAGTCCCACAAAGTTCGCAGAACGAACTCCATAACGGGCGAACCCGCTGTATAAATCTATAGCTGTAAAATCGGCAGCAAAAAAAAAAAGAAAAAAAAAAGAACCGTTTGTAAAATCGTGCACAGCGAGCAAACTAGAGCTACGACAGCCCCGCCCAAAAATAGTAAATTCACTGAATTTGTCTCGACTGATCGTTTATTATAATTCCGTATATATTCCGATCGTTTATTATAATTCCGTATATATCACAAGGCTGTGGGACAGAGGTCCGGTCTACCGGTCTCCGATCCATCCTTGGTTCAATCTCACGAGGGTAAGCCTTAAAAAATAAAAAATACGAAATACGAATACGAAATGCAAGATACAAGATACAGGATCCAAGATCCAAGATCCAAGATCCAAGATCCAAGATCCAAGATCCAAGATCCAAGATCCAAGATCCAAGATCCAAGATCCAAGATCCAAGATCCAAGATCCAAGATCCAAGATCCAAGATCCAAGATCCAAGATCCAAGATCCAAGATCCAAGATCCAAGATCCAAGATCCAAGATCCAAGATCCAAGATCCAAGATCCAAGATCCAAGATCCAAGATCCAAGATCCAAAATATCGTTAGGTCTCCGACGATCCCGCGAAGCTTTGACAGTGAAAGCTCTCCGTGCTCGGTAGTTTCGCCGGAGCGGATAATTTCTCCGTCCGAGTAGTGCGAGCGATAAACTACCGGTGGGGATGTCGCTCGTTCGGTAGTTCCTTCTCGGCGCGGTATGAAATTATCAGAGCGTGAATAACGTCGGATGCTAGCCGTTCGTCTTGTTTCCCCTCGCGTCCCATCCCGATCTAGCGATAGCTAGTGAACTTGCTACAGAATCGACGATTACGCGACGTCTACGGCCAACGGCTTTTCCTCAAGATTTTCTTCCCGACCTCTTTGATAAACGACTTCTGAATTTCTAATTTCAATGCACATACACGCATATAGACGGAGAATCGGTGCGGATGAAACTGGAGGTTCGTGAAAGGATCTCTCGAGGCCGCGGGACACGCCGGATACCTCTCACTCGACTAACGATAACATAACCGTATGCCGATCTGTCGATCGGTGACAATCAAACGGACCAAACAATCGCGCCGCTCCACGCAGCTTGCGCCCTTTTGACACTCGGCATTTCCATGCGTGGATATCACATACATTTTTCGAGATATCGAGCGCGTGCGATCCCTGCCGATCGCGATCGATAGAACGCGCAGCGCCGCGGAGAGTGGCGAACGATTTTCCAGGATCGCTCCGGTAGGTTTATCGCCGTCCGAGCCGCGATTCCGCGGAATACCCGCCGATCGGTAGCGCGTATCCTCCGATAATCGGTGAGCCGGATCGGTGATCGGTAACTTGGAAAATAATAGCCGAGGCTCCCGAAGTGATATGCAAAGATATCACGAGATCTGCGCAAGAGGTAGATTAAAAGTTGCGCGAAGATCGTGCGGGGTCGAACGGGACGGACGCGAAGATCGGCAAGCGATCGATTCAGGGATGACGTTTCTTCGGCGATCGTTACGGCGAACCGGCGGTTCGCGGCTCGAGGATCGAAGGCGATCGAGAGGTGAATTGTCCGACGGCGATTATTGGAGTAAGGCCGAATGTCGAATCCAGGCTAGGCGCGTGCGAATACCGAGGAGAACGGTGAATCGCCTTGAAGGAGCGACAGTCAGAGGGGAGACCGGCAAACCGGGAGTATCGCGAGTAAAGGGAGAACCGCTCAACGCGCCCGATCGCCGCTGCCCGATGGGGCGTGAGCATCAGCCTTAATTTCGCAATCGCAAACGGACCGGCGGGAGTACCGAGGCTAACAACGACGTTTTTATATTCAGTCTTTTACTTTTTTTTTTTTAAATTTCTTTTTCTCCTCTTTTTTTTATTTTTTTTTAATTATACGCAAGTTCCAACATCGTTACGAGGCGGTTTTATGCGCGGAGGTCGAAGAGTCGCTGGGTGAAGCTGACCGGTCGGCGACTCGCGTTGCGAAGGATCTCCGCGATCGATGTAGATCCGAGCGATTTATGAACGGAGAATTTTCTCGAAAAAATGGTTATGTTAAAAAAACGTTTTTTTTTTTTTTTTTTTTTTTTTTTAGTAATGTTAATTTTTTCTCTACGGGATAAAAATAGATCGGATATAGCATTGCAACGGCGAATTAATTTTTTTTTGTAATCTGGTCGACTAAGCAACCTTCTAAGTAATCCATTATTTTCAAGATTTGTAAATAACCATAAATAAGTGTTGGTTTTTGAGGTGAACCAAATCCTTAGCGTCTGCTCAACTGTCATACGAAGACGTTCATAATTCGCCTTTACCCCAAAATATTTATTTATTTATTCAGTTATTTATTCATTCATTTATTCATTTATTCATTTATTCATTTATTCATTCAATGGAAACGGGCTAAGCCTAATTGCAGGTTGACGGAATTCCCATCAATTGATTCGATACATTGCTGAGGACCAGACACCAGAGTCAAGAATAATTTTAATAGAAACGTAAATCATAAGGGGGAAAACGATATATTTTTTTCGCAGAATTTAATAACTTAACAAACTTGAGATTACTTATATGGGTATAATCGGAAAAGGTGGCTCTTAAAACGTTGCAGAGAGCCTCCGAAGATATTGAAACCCCTTAAAAAAAAAAAAAAAAAAAAAAAAAAAAAAAAAAAAAAAAAAAAAAAAAAAAAAAAAAAAAAAAAAACAATGCAGCTTTTGTTAGCGTCCGAGTCGATTTCACATCGCCCTAAGGAACTCGCACCACAGAAATTCCAGCCGATCGGCTTCACCGAGCGCAGCCTCCGCGCAAACGAGCTACGTAATAACATCAGAATCTCGTTACGAATGTACCCCACTGTGCATAAAACGAGTCAAACAACGCACGTAACTCGAGGAATTTGCACTCGATTAATCGCGGAAGGTCGAGCCAAGATATATATATATTTCTCTCGCATACCCATAATAATGCATAGGACAGTGCAGCACAATTCAGAAAGTATAGCCGAGCCTCGGGTTTTAATACGTTCACACGGTAATCGAGAATCGCGCGGCTTGAATGCCGCTGGCCAGACCGATTTATCCCCGGAGAACGATATATCTTTCTGCGCGGGCGAGAGCCCGTTAAAGTTTTAGCTACGCTCGCACCAACGTCCTGTGTGAGTTTACATACACATATACATATGCTCTGTGAGTTTATCGACGGGTTGAGAATAAAAAGGGTGTAATCGGCCCAGTTGACCATACGGATTAGGCCTTTTCGATTCTCAGTCGGTAATGTGGAACCAGGTCTGATCGTTTAAAATCGTGCGATACTATCCCTTGCTGCTGGCCCGCCAAAGTCGATAATATCGGGACGAGAATTCTCGATTCTTTAAACTCTGCACCGTAAAAAATAATTTCGTAAAATCAATATACTAATCTTCGTATCAATAAGATCAATAAGATCAATAAGATGAATAAGATGAATAAGATGAATAAGATGAATAAGATCAACAAGATCAACAAGATCAATAAGATCAATAAGATCAATAAGATCAATAAGATCAATAAGATCAATAAGATCAATAAGATCAATAAGATCAATAAGATCAATAAGATCAATAAGATCAATAAGATCAATAAGATCAATAAGATCAATAAGATCAATAAGATCAATAAGATCAATAAGATCAATAAGATCAATAAGATCAATAAGATCAATAAGATCAATAAGATCAATAAGATCAATAAGATCAATAAGATCAATAAGATCAATAAGATCAATAAGATAAGAAATAATTTTGGTAAATAAGTGACAAACACGTTTCTTGAGGTTTGCACATGCAAACCTGTCCTCTTATTTCCCGTATCGTTAACAATTTTAATTTCAACTTTTGTTTGTAAAAGTGGAGCCGGATGGTGCGATCCGAAAATTAGCAAATAAAAAATTGTGGACGTTTGTGGACAATGAGTTGTTGTAAACAGTAAAAATTTTTTTACTTTGTAAATTGTGCGTTTATTCGTATTCGACGAATACTTTCAAGAAGCCTCGCGACCGTGACTGCGCTACGAGGAAATACCACAACTAATGCGCTTCTATTAAACTCGAGCGTACTAAAATAAAAAAAAAAATCTTCATTCTCACTTGCCGATCGATAAATAATTCATTTTCAGCTGAATTACGTTTCCGAGCAGATGAATACGAACTGCCCCGTGACGAGCGCCAGAATATGAAACGTAATAAAATAATATACATATTGTGGTGTATAAATGGAAAATGTAATATTGTAAAAGAGGGGATTCGCGGCGGCGATAGCAATTTGTAGATCGAGATATCGAGGCTCGCGGTCACGCATCGATCGTCCCGTGGGCGCGAGGATCATTCACTGACCGTTTCTAACTGTACAAGCGGCATCCTGCTGGGGCTCTAGCGTGTGGCAGCAAAAGTGTGTACATTCCCTGAGAGAGTGCAATGCCACCGCGACTAGGCTGTGAGCTCCCGGGGCGCGTTATCTACTCTCGGGACTCCGAGTCCTACGGGCCAGTCAGTGCTAAGGATTTATAATTGGCGTGCCGTGATAATTTTATCTACTCGATGTAATTATTTTACACCATTTTTTATGCATACTTTTATGCATACTTTTATGCGTACTTTTATGCATACTTTTACGCATACTTTTATGCATACTTTTATGCATACTTTTATGCATATTCTTATGCATACTTTTATGCATACTTTTATCCATACTTTTATGCATACTTTTATGCATACTTTTATGCATACTTTTATGCATACTTTTATGCATACTTTTATGCGTACTTTTACGCATACTTTTACGCATACTTTCATGCATACTTTTATGCATACTTGTACGCATATTTTTATGCATGCTTTTACGCATGCTTTTATGCATACTTTCATGCATACTTTTATGCATACTTTTATGCATACTTTTATGCATACTTTTATGCATACTTTTATGCATACTTTTATGCATACTTTTATGCATACTTTTTTACATACTTTTATGCGTACTTTTATGCATACTTTTTTTACATACTTTTATGCGTACTTTTATGCATACTTTTATGCATACTTTTATGCATACTTTTATGCATACTTTTACGCATAATTTTATGCTTACGTTTACGCATACTTTTATACATACTTTTATGCATACTTTTATGCATACTTTATGCATACTTTATGCATGCCTTTATGCATGCTTTTATGCATACTTCTATACATACATTTATACATACTTTTATGCATACCTTTTTCTAATTTTTTAATAAATAATTTTATGCGGAATTTTGTCAAGTCGATGTCGATATCTATACTGTAAAAAAATGTCGTTTGCAAATTAATGAACGGTATTGAAAGTTTTTTTTACACGAACTATTTCTGAAATTTCAAACACACGTGCGTTCCAATTTTATAGTAAATGTTTTATTTTTAACGAACATTTTTGTAAAATTAAGGCAAAATATTTGTAATTTTAATATCTGGTATTTTAATTTTACAAAAAAAAGTACATTAATATTCAATTGATGTAAAACAATGTAAGCAAATTTCAATTTTCAGCGCATTAAATTTACAATTTATTTTTACAGTGTAGTTATTTTGCAAAATTTTTCATCAATAATTTTATGCATAATTTTATATGTACACAGTTTTTTATACGTACTTTCATGCATAATTTTTTTGCATCGCAAATTGTATATTTTTTTTTATTGCACGCAGGCCGAAAAGGGAGCCGCGAATGTCTCTCTATCCTAGGATAGAGGTGGGTTAATTTGTGTCGGTCAGCTGAGATCCGAGATAGTTCTCGATCACCGGAGAGTCTCGAAAGATCTGGTTCATTAGTCTCGATGTCACGCGAGCCGCACGATCAATCTCGCCGGGATTGAGTAAACATTCGTCGTTTGTGCTCGATTGACATCGGATCGCGGACAACGAATGCACTTTTAATGTATACCGTTCGTGTGTCGCTAAAAACCGATGCAAGCCGAGCACGGCTTCGCGACGAGTCCGCGACCACGAGCGAACAAATTCGATGGATATGTCTGGCACCGCACAGCTAAAGGCGATCGGGAGCGTTAACTATCGCTCACTAATTACGTAGAAATCGACGTTCCGATCGGGCGGCATCGTTTGTCGAGAGTGAGAGTCAAAGGGAATCCCGTTTTGAAATTCCGCCTCTCGCACTCGAGACAGAATCTCCGTTGAGAAATAATGTAGTAAAATAAACGCTGCAGGACGAGACGATATGACGATTTTCCTCGATTTCATTTTTATAAGAAAAAAAAGGAACAGCAAAGTTTTCAATAAAAATTACTGCTAATTTCCGTACAGTTTGCGCTTTCAGTCGCAAACTCTTCCTCTTGCTCTACAGACTAAAAAAAAATCTCAAAGTATGTCAATTAGACTACGCACGAGTATTACATTGACAGGGGAAAAAGAGATATTTCGCATCGCGCGTCCATCATGTTTCAACAATTACATTCTTCCTTACTGGAAACCATATGCCAGAATTTGGTGGGATTTAAAAAAAGAACAGTAAAGTCTACAGTAAAAATGACTACCGATTTCAGTGCATTTTCCGCTTTTCGTCCTCTTTCGTCCTCTTCAAATGTACAAAAAATCTCGAAGGATATCAATTATAATCTTGAAGTTTTCATTAATTTTTAAGTTTTAAGTAAAACTTTAAGTAAAATAAAGCAAAAATTATTAGCGATTTCAGTGTATTTTCCGCTTTTTATTAGACTACGTGCGAGTATTAGATTGACAGGACAAGTAGAGATATTTAGCACCACGCGTCCACCATTTTTCAACAATTTAATTCTTCTTTACTGGAAACCATATGCCAGAGTTTGGTGGGATTTAAAAAAAGAACAGTAAAGTCTACAGTAAAAATGACTACCGATTTCCGTGCATTTTCCGTTTTTCGTCCTCTAGATTCGTCCTCTTCAAATGTACAAAAAATCTCGAAGGATATCAATTATAATCTTTAAGTTTTCATTAATTTTTAAGTTTTAAGTAAAACTTTAAGTAAAATAAAGCAAAAATTATTAGCGATTTCAGTGTACTTTTCGCTTTTAGTCCTAGACTCTTCCTCTCTCTCTAGACTCTGGCTCAAAAGAAACAAAAGAAAATCAAAGTATACTCTACGCACGAGCATTGCACCCATCCAGAACAAGTGGACATATTTCGCATCTCCAGTCCACCAATTTCCAACCATTTAATTTTTCTTTAGTGAAAACGAGTTGCCAGAATTCAATTTCATTAACAAAAAAATATCGTTCATAAACCACTTCAACAAAAATAAATAGCAAAGTTTATAGTAAAAATGACCGCAGATTTCACATAGTTTCCGCTTTTAACCCTCTAGTCTTCTTTCTCTTAGAAAAAAAAAATAATAATAATAAAATCTCGAAAGATATCAATTACAATCCACACAGAAGTATGACACCGTATCCGGCGCAGCTAGAGATTTTTCTCGAGATACTTAGCGCCTCCGATGCGCAATTTTTCAACAATTAAATTAATCCCCGCCGGAAACCACTTGTCAGAATTTGGTGGGATCTTTTCTTAAATATCGCATAGAAATCCCAACACTTTTTTTTCTCCAATTTATTAAGCGAGCCATCCGAGGTACCGGAAGTAGCGTTTCTCATCGCGACTCCTCCCAGCCACACGTGCCACGCGATCCCGCATTTACCGAACGAAACTTCAATTAGGAAGATGATTGCTTCTCTCCTTCGTCGTCCCCGAGCCAAACGCCGGTAGCATTAGAGAGGATTCCCTTTCTCTTCTTCTTTCTCTAAAAAAAAAAAAAAAAAATTAAAAAAAATTCCCAAGTTTTACTCTATATCTATATAACGTACACACTGTGCCACATGAATTATAATAATCGCTGCAAAGCGTTCGCCGAGTTCTTACCAAGGTAAGAACAGCTACAAGCAGCAGGAAAGAACAGATCGCTGACTCTCGGGACGCTCGGGTGGCTTCTAGAAAATTTACATCCAGCCACACCCGCGATGGCCAATTAACGCTTTTATTACACACGATTCCATTTATCCGGAAGAAAAGTGTATAACGCTCCAACTTCATCAGCGTTACCTCACGGAGACCCCTCGGGGTAGGGGCGAGGCCTCCGGTTATTGTTTCCGCAAAAAATCGGAGCCGCCTTTTCCCCATTTCTCTATCTCCGTATCGGCGCAATAATTGTTATTTCTCTTAATTAGCAGAATTATTATATATTTCACACGACTCGCCGAGCCGAATGGACGAATCTATACGCTCGATTTATCCGTATTCCAGACACGGTTACGGAGGCACGGAGAAAGGATTTTTTTTTTTTTTCTGTGTGTTATTTCCTCCCCGTATATTTCAGTGTCTCGGTATGCCAATTATAAAATAACGCAAATTCCTCATTGTGCTCGAGGAATTTCGCGTGTAGCGAGACCCCTCGTGGGATTTATATGCGCAACGTACACGAGAGAGTCCTCGGGTTCCGGCATCAATTTTAAACGCTCCGTCTCGGTCGCCAATCTTTCGACGGCGAAGAACGCAAAAGCTGCGTAAAGGGATACGGCGATGTTTAATGAAGAGGCCGGACTGCTCGGAGTACTGTCGAGAGGCGCGCCCGACGAAGGATCGAAATTCGCCGAAATTTCGGTGAAGCTGACTTACTTATACTATTTTTTGTTCATTTTATGTCGAGAAAAATGTTGAAGTTGAATTTTTTTTTTCACGTAAACATTTTGGGACTTGGAGCTGTACGAATAAGAATCTTTTATTCGAGTAAAATCTTAAAGTAAAAAAGTACCCTCAAATCGCTCAAAAAATTGCGAGGCAACTTGAAAATTGAAAAACTCACAGCTGAAGGAACCAAATTATTAACACATTTTTCTTTCATTTTAACATTTATAATGTCGCTAGTTATTTGCGATAAATTTGCAGCAGACATTCGAAATGCACCGAAATCCCGGTGAAACTGACGAAGTTACACTATTTTCTTTTATTTTATATCGCGAAAAATCTTGATGTAAAAAAGTATTAAAAAGTGAGCATTTTGGGTCTTGGATCTATGCCAATCAAAATTTTTTATTCGAATAAAATCGTAAAGGAAAAGAGTTTAAAAACATGAAAATTCTTTGGTTTTGGGTCTACGGGACCATTTGTTTTAACCCTTCGATTTTTGCTCAAAAAAATTGCGAGTCTATTCGAAAATTGAAAAAACTCACATCTGAAGGAAACGAAGAAATGATTTGAAAATATTTTTGAAATTTTATTAGTTACAATGTCGCTAGTTATTTGCGATAAATTTGCAGCAGACATTGCAACTGATCAACCTCACCGAAAGCGAATACCGATCCGAGCACGTGGGCATGCGCATTCGATCTTCGAGGTGGAACCTTCCTCTCGTTGTTCCCAGCATAGCGGCGAGAAAGCGACCTTTTGATCCTCGAAATTTAAGCCGTGAGCGTGTGCTCTTGGCCCGTCGAAAGATGAAAGGTGATGACAAACGACGCATTACTGTCCGTTTATCGTGAGTCCGTATCGCAAACTGATTGTAATTTAGTCCATGCGAGCGCATTGTGTGCTCGGTTAATAAGTGGAGAAAATTTAAGTACCTCGATGAGAGTGCAGGCTGTCGCGGGGCTCTCGCCTCAATCGGAGCGTTTCCGGTTACGAATTATTTCCGGCTAATTATCGCGCCGATTCGGAGAAGTTAGCCACCCAACTACAATTTTCTTTTTCAGCTCCGTTTTAATCTTAGAATTATGTAGCTCGAATCATTATTTTGGCAATTATAATCTACTAATTAATTTTTGTAAACTAATAGCAATTAGTGATAGTAATAATTTCAGTAAATGTGAATAATTTTAGTGTAATAAACATTTTTTTTTCTTTATCTGCAATAAACCGGAGTTAACCACTGAACTACATTTTTTTGTAGTCCCGTTTGAATCTTAAAAAGGCGTAGAGTGAGTTATTATTTTCGCAATAATAATTTACTAACTAATTTTTGGAAATCAATAATAATTAGTGATAGTAGTAATTTCAGTCTATTTTAGTCGTTTCAGATTAATAACAATTCTTTAAATTAAACTAAAATAAAAAAACCTGATACGGTGGATTTTACGACGCATCGATAGCAGCGAATTCCCGAGATTTCGCACTATACGAGCAATTAGCGCGACTTGGAGACAAGAAGGAACTGCCTGAGCAGGTAACAATATCTTGGTGCTTCTGCACGTTCGTTGGCCTTGTCACACTGAGCCGAATTCCAGACGACACCGTAAGCATTGTCTCGAAAAGAGGACAAATTCAAGCGACGAGTGTGTGTACCTCGGCTCGACTAATTAGGAGGCAAGGATAATTTGCGGGATGGGCCATTGACCTAAAAGAAAAATACCGAGTATTGCCCGAGTTGCTTACGATGTGCTCCACGTTACTCGTTGAATTTTTATACAATGTAGCTTTCTACGATGCGATTTCAGACTCGGTTAATCAGCTTTCACATTAAAAAAAAAATCGCGCTCTAAGGCTAGTTCTTCGAGGCTATAAATTACGTTGGCCAATAAACGAAAAGATTCGTACGGATATAAACAAATTCCATTTTTTTTATTATTCAACGACGCACTCGTTTCCTTGAGTCAACAACTTTGTAAGATAATACAGTACTCGATGTACTTAGTTTTTAGATATATAAAATAACGATGGTATTTTTTTTGTGTTTTGTTTTGAATCTTCTTATTTTAGTTAGATAGAAAATGACGTTGGCGAGTTGGATCTCTCGCGATTCATATGGCCACGACATGTGCTGATTTATGATCCATGCTCAATTAGTAATACGGTCTCCTCGGATTGTTCTGTGAAAAACATCGGACATATTGAGGCATGACAAATATCTGCGATAAAATTAATACATTACGATACTAGTGCGAAAAACGTTTTTTCGACGAGTGTGAGTTTGCAGCACGAACCGAAGGCAAGTGTTGCAATCACTCGAGGGCAGAAAAAAAAATTCGCACGAGTATCGTACCAAATTTTACTTCACAAAATGTGAAAATGGTGAAAATTTTCACACCGAGTGTAATAATAGTACTTAGCGATACTAGTGCGAAAAACCGACTTTCGATGAAGGTTGTGAAGTTGGCTGCACGTGCCGGAAGCGAGTGTTGCCTACTTCGAAACCGCGTTGGAAATTCGCTTTTTCGTTTAAGTATCGCATTCTAGTTCTTGTACCAAATTCACGAAACACCCCTTTTTATGCCTGTAGCGTGGCGAAAGCGTGCGAAAAAGTAGGCAAAGTGTTAAAAAAGTATCTAGTGTGGTTTATGCATGTAGAGTTTTTTTTTCTAGCACACCTCACTGAAAATCGTCACTTTCGCCACGTTTTAAAGGCACGAAAATGACTTTTTGTGCATGTGTTACAAAAATATATATATATATATTTATACTCACCAAAGGATTCGGCCTAAATCTATAGGCGAGCATCATTCGTTTTCTATAAGCGTCGAACTCATCGTCATCCCGAGATATACCATCCGGTCGTTCCGAGCCGAGACCCGCGCTGTCCAGCCTATTCGTGGCTCTGTAATAAAACGACAAAAAATACAACGTTCTCTTTCACACGTTCGATCTACTTGAGACCAACGGGAATGTCAAAAAAGTGAACGTACTTGTTCACCGGCTCGACGCGACCACTGCCCTCGCTGCCAAGACCCTGACCCTCGCTCCATCCCAACTTTTGCAGCATTTGGAATCCTGAAAATAATAATAATAATAATAATAATAATAATAATAATAATAATAATAATAATAATAATAATAATAATAATAATAATAATAATAATAATAATAATAATAATAATAACAACAACAAAAACAACAATAATAACAATAATAATAACAATAATAACGATTATAATAATGATAATACCGCATCCTTAAATGTCGTAAAAATGGCGCTTACTTATATAATTGCACTGTTTGAAAAATGATGTCCACTCACCTATGTTATCCTCCTTCAGCTTGAACTCTTTGTAATCACTGAGGTCCGGTTCCTTGCCCTGCTTCAAGGCGCTATACTGTTCCATGAATTTCTTCAACTCATCGGGTGGCAAAAAATCGCCGATATGATGTTTTCCCTCAGACTGGGCGGTCAATTCCTCGGCCCACATCTGCGTGGCTTCCATTTCCGCCGATCTTATCTTGTGTTCCCACGTACCACCCTCTACCTCCTCGTCGCTGTCATACTCGTACTTATGCTTTCCCTGAGCCTCCAAGCGTTTCACTTCTTCTCGCTTCTTCAGCAAGTTTTGATACAGGAGATTTATCTGTCAGTAAAAAAAGAAAAATTGATACTAAACTATCCCAATTAAAAAAGATTTTTTTGTAACATAGACAAAAAGTCCCTCTTTACGTGGATGTAACGGCACGGCGGAAGTGGCAACTTGTAGTAAAACGTGGGAGAAAAATACTGCGCAGGCTGAGATCACAGTAGTTACTTTTTGTAACACGTGCACAAAAAAATCCCATTTTTCGTGTGGCGAAAGTGGCGATTTTTAGTAAGGCCTGGGAGAAAAATACTGTGCATGCGTACATCATAGTAGTTACTTTTTTACACACTTTTTGAACACTCTAATGGCTTTTTCGCACGCTTTCGCCACGCTACAGGTATAAATCGTGGAAGTTTTTATGCATTTGTTACAAAAAGTAGTATGCGATACTTTTACGAAAAAGCGGTCTTTCGACGGCGATTGGGAAGTAGGCAACACTCGTCTTTACCTCGTACTACAGATAGCACCCGTCTTCGGCTCATGCTATGGTACTCGCTTCCAGCTCGTGCAGCCAACTTCACACCCTTCGTCGAAAGACCGCTTTTCGCACTACTATTGCAATAATAATGTGCGATACAAATGCGATAAAGCGACCTTCATACGCACGCTGTGAAGTGGGATGAGTGTAGACAGTGCGACTCGCTTGACAATACGTGCATAATGTTCGCTACGCTGCACTAGTAACGTATACTATTTTTTTTTAACTAATGCAGAAGAAGAGATACTCCGTGCCTGCTGCTTGTGGCGCCGTCGTGTGCTTTACGCACGCTTACGCGTGCGTAAAGTAAAATCCACCCGATGTTTACAGTACGCCAGGTGTTTACAGTACACTTGGCTGTAAAGCGCCACTTACGCCTCTCTCAGCAGGCACGGTAAGTAGCGCTTTTCATGCGAGTTACATAAACTACTCTTCTTTTTCGTGAAGTTTGACTAACTTTGTAATGATCCTCGGCCTTCTTCCACTGCTCTTCGCTAAGATCGAGAGTGCCGAATGTTTGTCGGGCGTATTGAATCAAGGCTGGATCGTTCCGCGATATTTTACTCAACATCGGGTTCTTTCCTTTGGTATGTTGGCTCTTTGGCGGCGTTATGATCGATGCAGGCTGCCCTATTTGACTCGGTATCGCTATACCGGGCTGTTGATACGCGGCACCGCAATCGGGCCTGTTGCCGGTTTGAACGTTCATGCCGGCAACAGCCACTTTATTATCCGGCTCGCTCCAACGACTCCGTCGCTTTCTTTTGCGCTCTTCCCTGCTGTCTTCCTTGTAATCTGAATTTTAAAAAATAACATATTATTTAGTTAGAATTAAAAGGAAGAAAAAAAAATTGAATAATCGTGAATTTGAGATACCCACCGATCTGTGAAGCGTTCTTCTGCGTCTTATCGATCTCGTCATTGTCACTGAGAGCCTCTTCAGGACAGTAAGGCTCAGCACCGCTGCCGATCTTGTTCTCTTTCCCAGCCTTATCAGCACGAAACTTGGCGACCAATCCCCTGTACTGCAGATACGCTGCACTTTGCTTTTGGTGCAGAAACCTTGATTAAAACAATACTTAAAACGCTGCCAAGTAAGATATACGCCTAGATAAAGTATCAGATGCGGTGGTAAATAAACACGGTATGAGATAAACTTCGAACCAAAAAAAAATGAGAAAAAAACGTAACAAAAAAGAAAAATGAAACCAACGTCATTTCCGATCGGTGTTGAAAAACACCGGCGTTACGAGTTAAAGACAGTTCAATCGATCGGATGTAAGAGTTATAACACTGTGAACCGCTGTGACGCAAAAGCTTCACGCAATGTGTTACCGTGAATGGTGTTTGATCTAGCGACGTTTTATTTTTCACGGCGTGAATATCGCGGACGGCGTATACGCTGACGCAGCAATTGAATCGACACACGAGCCCGATAATGAAAAGCATTTTTTCTTTTGCATGTTCAGCGAGGAAAACATAAACACCTAACGGTTCTAATAGCCTGTCGTAAAACGTAAGCGCTCAACAGTGGAGATAAAGTTGCATAGATAGACACTGAAAAGCTTACAACGTAGCGTCAATATTATGCAAAAGTTAGATAGGCAGACAAAAAGTAAAAAAAAAAAAATTATATAAAAAAATACAATAATAAACACGGCTGTTGCGTAAGTTCAGAATCACAAGCAAGATTGTACGCTTTTTATCGGATTGCAGGCAAGCTCTGACAAATACGGAATGCGGAAGTGATGCTGAATCGACAAAGATCTGCAATAAATATGTAAATCGATCTATCGATCGTGACATAAAATTTAGGAATGATCAGCTCTACTGCGTGAAAAAAAAAATGTGTGCGTAATCTCTGATATGTTATTTGAGTAACGATTAATGAGGAGAAGGGGACTGCGCCGAGGGTCACACAGAGACGGATGGTACAGGAGGAAACTCGTAAAAACCGGGTCAGTGAGGACAGTAGTTACCATAGCTTCGGATCTTGGGCATTCTTCTCCCGGACTTCCTGCTCTATCGCGTCACCGCAATCCGCCACGATCCGCGCCAGCTGCTCCGCTTCTACGGGACACACTTATAATCCATTGTCAGTTACGCAAACTCGTGTACGTCAAGCCCAGTAACAGTATTATTACTCTTGGTTTACCCTAATTATTTTATTTCAATGCTTGAAACTAGCGAAATCTTTTCACAATTAACGCGGAAAGAAATTCATGTTTTCGTCGAAAATTAATTACTCGGCAAGTGGGTAATTAATTTGTAGAATTTTTGTTAAATCGTTAAAGTAGCGGTACAGTCCAGCCAAACTTGAGTTTCAGAGAAAATTTCGAACACTTTCATTCCTACGAACGATGCCATAAAAATATGAAAAAAAAAATCAAGTGAATGTCAAAAAAATCAAGGGAAATAATAATTCCAATTGACTATTAACAAGTTGAAGATAAAAATGGTCGTTCAACAAATTACCCGGAACTTAACTATTGTCCTTCGTAAAAGTGATTCGTTTATTTTTCTGAATACGTATGAATGTTTTCAGAATTTTTTGTAATCTTTGAAAATCGCGTTTTTTCTATGTTCAAGTTGTGAAAAAACGCAATTTTCAAAGATTATAAAAAATTCTGAAAAAATTCATACGTATTCAGAAAAATAAACGAATCATTTTTATGAAGGAAAATAGTTGAGTTGTTGGATAATTTGTTGAGTAATGATTTTTATATTCAATTTGTTCATAACAAATTGGAATTATTATACTCTTATAGTACTCTTCGCGTGATTCATTGTGTGAATCAAACGTGATAATGATGTGATATACCAAAAATGTTTATATAATTTACGTATTATACTCGTCAAATCAAACAGGCCATATTTTATCTTTTGTAAGAGGGATTATCCCGTCGATAAATAATTAACTAAATAAATAATTTCACAAAAACAATATTTGCAGCACCCCCCCCCCCCCCATGCACTTTTTTTCCAGATTTTTATCCCATCGAGAAGTGTTCGCAATTTTCTCTGAAACTCACGTTTGGCAGGACTGAACCGCTCAGACTACCTTAATGCCTCATTGATATCCCCATCGAAAAAAGTATTATTTATATATACATATAAAAATGTATATATAAATAATATGCATTATCTAATATAATATAATTATATCATACATATATAATAATAAGATATTTCGCCCATACTTTTTGCCATGGGCATAATAATAATAATTATTGCTAATATCAAACTTTACAGAAAGTAAGTGCGACATTTATCAAATCTGCACGTCGTTAACTGAATTACATTTTCCTTTTTTCTTATAAATTCTTTAAAATTTGATTTGTACATATACAGGTCCAGCCTGCTCTTAAATTCGTTTACTGACTGAGAGCGTTCCAGGCTAATGCCAATAAACTCCAAAAATCAAACCATTACATTTAAACGAATAGTGCATGACCGAGAAATAAAATTATACCGCAAATCGACAGCTAGTTTCCAAGCTTTTATCTTAAATTCCAATAATCGAAATCTCCGCCGAGTCTCCTCTATACCTGGTTGATCCGAGGGCGTCAGAGCGGTCGGCGGTGGTCTGACGGGCGGTGGAATCTGTACGCTCGGTCGTCCCACAGTGATCGCAACTTGGTTCTGTATCGGATATGTAGTGTTCATGAGGTGGGCTGGCGGCGGTGCGTTTTGAATGATAGCCGGTGGCGGTACGTTGGGCGGCGGGACGTTCAGATTCGGCGGTGGAACGGAGTTTATGTTCGAGGGAACGGTGTGCACGGGAGGTGGAGGTGCGGACATGATCATCGGCGGCATGACAGTGGGCGGTGGGATGTTGGGCGGAACGTTGGCGACGGTGACGACAATGGACTGTGGGCCGGACATGGGCAGCATGTTCGGAGGCATCTGCGTCATGGGAGGTAGCAAATTGGGAGGTCGGACGCTTGGCGGAGGGATATTGGGTGGTTGAAGGTTGCCGAGGGCTGGGATATTGCAGGGCGGAGGTGGCGGAGGTGGGATTATGCGTTGCTGCTGCTGCGAGGAGTTCGAGGGCGGATGCGAGTGCGCCTGAATGCTCTGCATCGAAACGCTCTGGGGAATCTGCATGCCGGGTGGCGGAACATTCGTGTTCGGAGGCATGCTCTGCATCGTCGATGGCGGAGGTCTTATCATGTGTGGCGGAGGAATTGGCATTCTCTGGTTCGCCGGGTGACTCGGATGATTGTCCATGCTCGTGTAATTGTTCGCCTGCGACTTCATCGGAGGCATTCTGTGCATGTTCGGAGGCGGGACGTTCGTAGCCATGCTTCGTATGTTGGGCGGCGGGATGTTTGTCATCTGCATTATCGGCTGAGACATTAGCGGAGGTATGCCGGATGTTTGGCTGGACGGGGGCGGATGCTGCGACTGCTGGTTGAACTGCGGACGCGGACCGTTCGGCGGAGCCTGGTGATAGTTGTGTCGCGAGTCCGGACTCGGCGATGATCTCCGCCGCGTCGGCGAGGGACTCGACGAGGAACTGTGACGACGGTCCGAACTCCGACCCCAACGAGAGTCGCTTCTTCTGCGGTCTCTCCGGTTCGCCCAGTCCCTCGACTTCTCGCCGTACCATCTTCTCTCCCTGGGACTCTCGTAGCTTCTCTCATCCTTCCTCTCCTCCTTCTTCTCCTCCGGCTTCGATTGCGGAGAGTCCTGCTTAGAACTGCCGTTGCCGTTTCCGCCGCCGCCTACGCTCGGCTTGCTCGCTATCTTCTTGAACTGGTCCAGAAAACTCCCGTCGTTCGCGAAAAGATTCACGGTCTGCGAGAGACTTGGCTTCTCGTCCTCCTTCCTATAAATAAAACAGACGAGTCTCTTGACCTCTATTCCATACCTGGTTCTGTCGGATCGCGGAGGACGGAGCACCGATTTAAAAATATAATAGAATCGCAACAGGAAATTCGGCACGATGCATCGCCGATAAAATTTAATGACACTCGGATAGTCAATTTTTTATCTGAGATTTTTATCCGAGGAATCGTTATTGTCGTTTAAGATATACGCATGGAGTTTTCCAGTTGACTCCATCGACCTTGCGATATTTTCACCTGTAGGTCTAAGATATATATGAAAACATACGAGAGATTTCCGCGTACGAGCTTGAAAGCTTCTGCGGACAAAAATTAATGTATGTAAATAGTTTGCACTTAAGCAATTTAATAATAAACTTGAAACTTGAAACTTTATTTTCAATAGCATAGATTTTATCGATATTCCTGCTGCGGCAAACAAATTATCATTCGTTCGGCTCCGGAGAGCGAGCTTTTACTTAATTTTCAGTTTAATTTAATTTATTGACGGAGTAACTTTTTTACAAAAAAATCACATCGTGAATCGAAAACACGAGACATATAAAATCGAGACATATAGTATCAATGAGTAACATTAATCAATCAATTAATGGACATTTATATTTTGGATGCGGCGACTAATTCTTTTTTATTTTATTACGAAAAGCAATTTGGACAGAGCTGCAAGGCGATTGAGCACCGAAATAAATAATAATTTAACAATCTGCACAAATTGCAGAGCGATCGTCGTTCTAACCTCAAAGCGCGTATCTATCGTCGAAGGTGAAAAACTACGAGAGCTTCCGATCTCTATCGACATATGCGTGTATACATGTATACAAATAATGTCTGCGAGTGGATTAAAAGGAGTGATTAATCGCTCGCTGCAGATATTGACGAGGTAACGTTGGACAGGTAGGTGGCGAGAAATCGAGCTAGGGTCAAGCGAGCCGAGCTCGGTGGGGAGGTATAAAAATACACGAAACATTTATCTCCGTCCTCGACGCGACAGTCGCGAGTGTCACGGTGTGTTTATGTAATTTTTCCAAATGTCCAAATGAATAATTGATGAGCCCGAGGGGGTTGAAAAAGAGAGTTGCGAGAGAGCGACTGTGTTCAATCGGATCGCCGAAGCGTGTCGTTTCACCGGAGAAACGCCCGAGCGAAATGCTCGACGATCGGACAGTGGAAAACTCAATGAATTCCGAACGGTGGCTTATAGGGCGAAAATCTTACTTCGACGAAGGGCTCGTTTTGGCGAGCGCGGTCGCCGACGAAGCCGTCGACGGCGACGAGGACGAGCTAGTCGCTGGTTTTTTGACACTTTCCACCGCTTGTTTGGCTTTCAATTCCTGCATCTTTGCCAGTATCTCGAGCTTCTTCTGCTGTATTATTTGTTCCTGCTTCGACATCTGGGCGAAACGCTCGTTCCGCGACGTTTTCGATACAAACGGGTCCGAACCTTTAACACCGCGATACGCCATGTTTACTGAAATATACACTTCGATGTATGAATAATATAAAATATATATACGAAGGGGGAACAAAAAAAAAAAAAACTTGACGGTGGGTAAGCGCGCTGTCTCCGCACTCTCTCTCTCTGTCCCGCCTCCTGCTACTACGGCGCGTAGTAGAGTACTACTGCGATCCGATACGCAGTCGCGGCGTCAATGAGAACCACTGAATGCGCACGTCGCTCGTGCGCATGTCGGGCACAAGGTGCGCGATCGTTCACTGCGCACGCACCTTTCGCTATGTCTGTCACGCCGATTCGTGTCCCGAAGAAATTGTATTTAAATTTGTGTAATTGATTTTGTCAACTCGCTGGCGAAAGATAAGGTTCCTCTATTACCGTGGCTAATGAGCTTAATGTGATCATTCGCAATTGTCGCGAATTAGCCATTCGTCCTGGCCGGATGATGCACCACAAAGGCATTGTAATTCGCGCCTTTTCTCACTTCGCTTTCGGAGTGTTTTTTTGCGTTTGTCTTTACTGAAAAAAAATGCAGTAGCGATGTTGACTCTTTTTGATGGTATTTTTATTGGGGAAATTAATTGATTAGTTACAATTTAATTAATTATATAACTATAAACGAACATTTTTTTTTTTTTCAAATTAATTGATCTTAAACGTTTAGATAATTGGGCGAAATTACCTTCAAGGTTTCAGTTTAATTGTTGGAAAGAAATCTTATTGATACTCAATGGATTTTTGTAGTTTAGTACGCAAAGGAATCTCCAAATTTTCGGTTGGATGATTGATTGGCTAATTTGAATTTTTCCCGCGTCCTTCGGACTGTCTATAGATATTTCTTCTTCTAATGAATTTCATTAAAGTTCTTCATACTCTCAATGATCGAATGTTAAATCGACCATTCCACAAAGAGCTATAATCGTACGAGAAAATATGCGATGAACTTGAACTTGAAGAAAATATCTACATATGTATAGCATAGGGTGTTATAACCGAAGCTCAAATGAGACGGCATTTACTTGAATAGATCAAAAGATAATTTGTAAATAAATAAATAAATAAATAAATAAATAAATAAATAAATAAATAAATAAATAAATAAATAAATAAATAAATAAATAAATAAATAAATAAATAAATAAATAAATAAATAAATAAATAAATAAATAAATAAATAAATAAATAAAATAGCACACTAACCCACATAGCACGGAAATGTTTATGAAAAATTTCAATCATATTTCTTCGAAATATTGAAAATATTTTTAAATAATAAAAAAAATATTTGTAAAATGTTGTAAAAACATTTTTTAAATATTTTTTTGCCTCCTCATAGATCTTACATTTGAATGTTGAGAAATGTATCGTTGCAATATTTTAATGCCACATATAAAAATATTATTTTATTTATTTATTTATTAAATTTATCGACCGAATAAACGAAAGACAAATTATACCCCGTTTGATTTAACGAGTATAATACGTAAATTATATACTTAGCATGAGGAAACATCTTTGATATCGCTCGTGCACTGCACGGTAGTGATAGAATATCAAATCATCATCACATCTATATCAGATAATGGAGCACGCATTTTCATGTGTTTTAGAAACACTTCATCAGATTTGGAAGATTGAAAATATTTCTAAAATAATTTCAAAACATTTCGTGCTATATGGCAAGTAGTTTGCATCGCTACCATGGTGATATCGGACTGCGCGTTGAGTCGATGAATCATCCTACATCATCAGTTCAGTGCGAAACGATGGAGTTCGAGGTAGCTTCTATAAACCGTATGCGAGCAATTTTGTACAATTTATCGTCTCAAGTTGAAAAATCCCTAAAAAATGCCAAATTTCGCGCGAACTCGAGATCCGACGACGAAGTTTCATCCACGTCGAAGGGACTGATAGAACACTTGCTCCTGTTCAACGAGCTCGTCGACACTCGAATGAAAACTACGCCACTGGAAAAGCTAGAGCGCGACAACTACATCCGCGATTCAATCGCGAATCTGAAGGACGCTCGAACCGAAGTCGAGGGTACGTTAACGTATCTTCAATTTTTGAAAGGATCGACAAAAAATTAAAAATTAAAAAAAAACCCTCTTCAGCATTGCAATCCGCCCTCGAGGAGGAAAGATCGAGACACGAACGCGTCGTTCGAGCGATCTCAGCCGAGATCGACGAGGAAGATATGCTTCTCGAGGAAATGAAGATGAGACACGCGAATGAAATCGCCGATAGAAAGTTGGTATCTTTGAGATCGATCACTCGTAGTTCGCGAAGTCTTGATGTTTTTCAATAGTACAGTAAACATCGATTATCGGAATCAATTGTGGAGTCTCGATCGGATTAACGGCTATTTGGATCATGGAAATTGGAAATAAAAAAATAACATACATACTTAAAATATCAAAAAGGGAGCTTCCGATATGACGCTCTCGCTTCGACAGAAATTGAAAATTGAAATTTTTCGTTTTCTTAAGTATTCTTCATAAAAATTGAAAATTGGAATTTTCATATTGCTTCTTCATAAAAAATTGATAATTTTCATATTGCTTCCACACAAAAGTTGAAAACTGAAATTTTCATATGGCTGTCGTATGGAAATGTTTATATGGCTTTCTCACAATGCTTCTTTATTCGCGAAGCTTCCTCTGTGAGGAAGCCAAAAATATAGAAAATGCTCTTTCATCGAAGAAACTTTGCGAATAAAGGAACATTGGGAGAAAGTCATATGAAAATTTCAATTTTCAACTTTTATAAGGAGACGAATAAAGGCGGTATGGGAAAATTGTCCTAAAGCCAAATTTCTTTTCTTTTATTATTTACATATAATATAATGATATTTACATGTAATATAATAATATATACATGTATATATTATTATATTTATTATTTACATGTGATTTACATTTTTTACCTTTTTTTTTCAATAAAACAAAAAAAAGGAGGCGATATGGAAATTTCAATTTCCAACTGTTTTTTTTTTGTTCACCGCAAGAACATTATGTTTTCGCTCAGAGGTGGAAATAAACTACTGTTCGATCACAAATAATTGCTCACCTGCACACACGAATAACTCTGCGCGCCGCCAAGAACTAATGTATACTTCGCGAAAAAAACCGACGGCTTTTTCTATACGAGCGGTGTAACGTATAAGACGGGCGATAAAAGCTTGATCGCGTTTGCAACAGAGTAGCGGTCGACGATAAAATGACTGAAATTTTGCGCCATGGTTCGGATAATTGGAATTCCGATGAAGCGATCCGCATTTCCAATAATGGAGGGTTCGAATAACGGAGGAGCGGATAATCGAGCCACATACCACGAAATATGTTGCAATTATTTCAGAAATATTTTTAATCATTCAAATCCTACGAAATATTTCTGTAATATTCGAAAACAATGCTTTGAAGTATTTTGTGAAAATATTCCAACGAAATGTTCCTTAATTATTTCAGAAACATAATTAATCCTCTCAATAGATGTAAAATATTTCTGAAATATAATGATAAAATGTCTTGAAATATTTTTTAATTTCACGTTTCACTGAAACACTTCGACGAATGGTTCTGTGTTTACGCGCAATGGACCGATGCAATCCTCTACATTTTGATGAAGTGTTCAAGAAACATTTTCGCGAAATGTTTCTGAAATATTTCAAAGATTTATGAGCGGACAAAAAAAAAAAATATTTACGTTTTTTAAACATTTCACAAATATCTTTTAATATCGATAAAATATTTTCAATATATGAAAAAAAAAAAAATTAAATTTCGAAATCTTTCAAAAATAATCCCATTCTATGTGGAGAAGTTCTACTGTAAAATAGCTACTCTAAAATACTGTAAGATGAATTATAGCTGTCGGTAAATAAAAACTGCAATAAACTTTTTTCACATTTGGTGGTGAGTGCGATTAAATGCGGGCTCTCAGCGAAAGCGTGTAGCGTGTCAGCTTGCGATGAGACTTTCCTTCTGACCATACACGCCATTTAACCGTGAAAAAAAAGTTGATTACAGTTTTTGATAGCGACCGAGCGCGAGTGGGGCGTGTTGGTGGTTCACTTCGTCTCAATTAGCGTTCAACGCATCGGAAGGCAGGAAACGGAAATGGAAATTGCAAGAATTCAGGAGAAGACATCGTCGGAGGTAAAGCATCTGGAGGGCGAGATCAATTCGAGTGAGGCCAGGCTCGTGGAGACTCTGAAAGGAAACTTGAGCCGCGAACGAGAATTATACGCGAAACGGTGAGTGGTGAGCGCCCTTTTGAAGTGTAACTACTCGAACGCAGCTTTCGCGAGCCCTTCCTCGCTCGACAAGCCTAATCGAGTTAATTACCCAGTTGGAAGGTCGAGAGGCTGTACCTCGAGATTCTCGCGAAGTACGACAGGGACGTGGGCGCTCTCCATCGTACCATGGAAAATTTAACGAGCGAACTGAATAGCCTCGACGATAGGCTCGAGGATCTTCGGGTACGTTGATCGAGAAATTGTACAATTAATCCGCGATATTGCAAGACGAAGGGAGAGGGGGGGGGGGGCAAAATGAAACCCGGGGCAAGAAGGACCAGTTTAATGTTTGTGCTTTCTTTGCGACTCGTGAGAAATTGGCCAAAGTGGTCCGTCTTGCTCCGCCCTTCCGCATGAAGTTCCGCATGAAGTTGCTTGGTGTTCATTTCGCATGAGTTCGAAAAAATAAGATGAAATTTCAAATACTTCGCGATGGTATAAAAATCTTAAGTAATTCATGCACATTAAAGACACTGAAAAGATTAATTTTGCACAACAATAATTCAGAAATGTTGCTAACAAATTGATAAAAAAAAATATAGCTCAACAAATTTCCTGGAAAACCGACTTTTTTTTTAATGAAAATGATTCGTTTATTTTTCTGAATATTTATGAATTTTGTCAGATTTTTAAAGTTACTTTGATTGTTTTTTATGTGGAAAAACACAAAATTCAAAGCAAAGTGAAAAATCAGAAAAAATTCATATTTATTCAGAAAACTGAACGAATCATTTTCGTAATAAAAAAAAAAATATATATATATATAGTATGCCGGATAATTTGTTAAACGATTAATTTTTTGATTAATTTGTTAATGACATTTTGGACTTGTTACCTTTTCAGTACCTTTAATATGCAGGAACTTTTTCAGATTTTTATACCATCGAGAAGTATTTGCAATTTTATCTTATTTTTGTGGAACTTATGCGAAATGAACACCAAGCGACAGAACTACCTTAAGTACATTAAAAATATGACATTTTTCTTTAAACATTATATACTATAACCCTGAAGATATCTGGACGAGACTAAGTTTCATTAAGTTATAACAGCCATGTTTTGCATCGCACAAACTTAGTTCGGCAAAGTTCACTTGGAGAATAAACTTCAACGAGTGAACAATTTAAATTTTTTCGAAAAGTTGTGCATTGAGAGATTTTCCGAAGATTAAATTTGATGTCATGCAGAAATCTTTAGGGTCATTATATGAGGCACTCTTTATCAACGACCTCGGTCGACCTCTCAGATGTTTTTTAAAATTTGCCAGTTTGTAGTACCACTTGAGTAGGTCAACTGTGATTTTTTTAAAAGATTTTTAAAATGCACCGTTCAGGATTTACGTTTTTCTTTAAATATCAGCATATCTCAGAAAATATTGAGGGCGCAAAAAAAAACTTAGGAACATTACCTTTTTTATTGTTCATTAACTTTCGAATGATGTTAGAATCATAATTTTCCTGATACGGGAAAGTCCATTTTTCTACAAAAAATAAAAATAATTTTTTTCTACAAAAAACATACCTTCGATTCTGGTCCTAATTTTACAGGGTATTTGGCATTGTATGAAGATTGTGAAAAAAAAATCCCAGAGTGGTACCTGTCATACTTGCGTAGTAAAAAAATAAACAAATGAAAAAATGTAATTTATACAGATTCGTATAAACTCGAGTATTGTTTAGATAAATAAAAATGGTTTGCCCGTAATCGGTAATTAAAAAATTAATGTTCTTAAGAATTTTTTGAGCGACCACTAATAATATTCGACTTTATACGAATTTATATGAATAATATTTTTTATTTGTTTATTTTTGGGCTTTGGGAATTTTTTTTTTTTTTCAGAATCTTCATATAATGCCAAATACTCTGTAAAATTATGACTAGAATTAAAAGTGTGTTTTTTTTTTTGTAGAAAAACATTTTTTTTTTACAAAAAATGGCTTTTCCTGTATAGGGAAAATCAAGACTTTAACATCATTCGAAAGTTGATGAAAAATTAACACGTTAATGTGCCTAAGAATTTTTTGAGTGGTCAATATTTTCTGAGATACACTGAATGTTTAAAGAAAAACGTAAATCCTGAGCGGTTCACTTTGAAAATCGGCAAAAAAAAATCACAGTTGACCCACTCAAGTAGTATTAAAAACTGGCAAAATTAAAAATACATCAGAGAGATCGAACCGAAAAAAGTCGCCCAGTTGATAAATAATGCCTGATATACTTTTCATATAGGCGAGATATATATTGCGTCAAAAACCCGAAAATCATTAATCGACATCGGTCAAGCAGGTGCGACTGGCGGTGCAGGACGTTCAATACGTGGAGTTGAAGAACGAACGAGAGATGGCCATTCTGAAAGCCTTCGCCGAAGATCTCGAGAATTTCGAGAAAAATCGTGCGGCGAGAATAATTCAGCGTGCTTGGAGAATATTTTACGAGCGTTGCTGCATGAGGCGAAAGAAGAAAACGAAGAAGAAAAAATAATGAGGATTACAAGTAGCATTGAGTTGAGGAATGAAATTTCGTTCGGTCAATTTTTTTTATTTTCATTTATCATTTATTATTTGGCAACCGTCTAACGAGAAATCCGCCTCGCCCATGCCTCGTAACATTCGATATCAGTGTCTATCCATTTTGCGATACACGGTAATATCGATTACCGAAGCGAGCGGTCATACAGCGGGGCTCGCTCGACCGACAAACGAGCTTTCCGTCGGGATAGCTCATTCGGTCTGGCTATCGATCCTCCGCGTTATCCACGTTTCCACCGTGTCTCTAATTTTAGAACAACCGGGCGAAAAAGTGATAAACGACATGTGAGAGGTGCGACTAAACTCTAAAGTGTATTCTTTTTTTTTTTTTATCGCCTCGACACTCAATTTTATCCCTCGTCTTTGATTCCTCGAGCTCGCGTTAGGTCGTGATAAGTTAGCTATAAAAAAACTTCCGATCTGGCCAAATCATAAATTGAAGCAATATCAGAAAGTATATGAAAAACAGTAAAAAAAAAAATTGAACTTTGCCGCATGTTCGAGAAGTTTGTAGACAGATTCGTTTATCAAAATCGCTTAAGAGTTTAAGGGTAGTTCATCGGTTTTAGGCGAGCTAACAAGTGTTGTTTTTTTTTTTTTCTTTTTTTTTTTTTTCTTTTGCTAATGAAAAATCGGGAAAGAAAGGTGCAAAGTAATTTGCACATGACTTCAGCAAGTCATGTGCAAATTACTTTGCACCGTTCTTTTTTTTTTTTGTTGTCTTGCCCATAGCTTCCTCAATGAGAAAGTTCGCCGATCAATGTTGACATCCTAGAAGAGGAAGCTATGAACATTTTGCGTGTCTTTCCCACCCGAATTTTTTCCTCCCTGTTAGGAGAAAAAAAAAAAAAATCGCTACATCCAATTTCCGTTATTGATCGATTCATGACCATTTCTTATGACTTTTGCCTGCTTATTTCGAATATCTGACGGATTTAACTCCTGGAGTGATATTTTATGCAAAATCTCGATTTCCGAAAAAAAAAAAAAAAAATGTATTCCAATATCACATAAAATATAAACAGTTAGATTCGTTATCAGCAAATGTGATGCTAAACATTGTAAAGCATTAGTCCATTCGCTCGTCAAATTTGAAGTCGATATTTTCCATCCGCTAATAGAAACAGGAAAATAAATGAGACACTTTTTTTTTTCTTCATATTGACTGAAGTCCACTTAATGTACCGTGGATGAAAGATCAACATCGCATGTAATTTTCTTGCCAGCCAGCCCACGTAAGTGTATGTCGTGTCGCTCGTACGGTCAATGGTCATTAGCGCTGCTCTTTATAATTTGAATATAATTGCGACAACATTCACAGAAGCAATCAGCGTTTAACGAAGCTACGCGTCCCGAACACGCACCTGCCGACCTATTGGCCCGTTTCTCTTATCGATTTCTCGACGGATCACGACAATATCCACTCGTCCGGAGACCGTTTGGACTTCGAAAACACATTCTCAGACAGATAGTTAACCCGTTTCGAGAACGAGAACGAGCGACGAGTTCGACGGCATCGTAAAACGATGAATAATAGCCGAAGCTGCTGAGACACTTGTGCATTATCTGGAACGCACCTGTGTCCTAAGATCGATACATTCTATTTTTCGACAAACGAAAATATATATATATATATATATATATATATATATATATATATATATTTTAATACAACATTGGTGTAACAATATTATTAATTATTACGTAATCAACGCTTTTGTGATGGTAACCAAGATTAACATTTTAATGTACGAGTAGTCGCTTAAAGGGAGTGTCAGTTCCTAAGCGCCTGTCTATTTTTAAGCTATTTAATTATGCGTCCACATTTATTATTAATTTAGTGGTCTTAACTAAATATTATATTTATATGCAGAAGCCACAAGTTCTTTGTTTGGCTTCTGGACGTATACAATTTTGTAATTGTATTAGAAAAACATTGACAATGCCAATGAACCATCGACCGGAGTCCTTCAGCCCAATGTTTTTACTACATTCGGGTGGATTAATTAAATTTTGTTTTCATTAGTTTATTAAACGTTTGTTATTTTGCATATTGATACGACTGAAAAATGTACATTTACAAGTGTACGATTTATACGTGTATTTGTGTGTTTTCTGGGCCCGGTTTTATGATATTCAAATTAAACTTGTAATAATTTTTAACATGTGATAACGCGCTAAGTAGCATTTTTGAAATGTACTATGTTGATTTTATCTTTAAAAGGTGCAACCCGTCAATAAATTATCAATCAATAGATCAATATTTTTTATAAATTTTTCCTTACATCGCACATAATAATAATAATAATAATAAATTCAATTTTATATTATGTTTTTCTTTTAAGCCAAGACTCTTATTTTCATCGTGCAAAAAAGTTTGCCAAAGATCTGTTTCGCTCCACTTTTCTGTAAATACACCGATTAGCCAAGATTAATATTTTAATGTACGAGTAGTCAGTTCACGGGCAATGTCACTTCCCACGTGCCAGTCTATTTTTAACCTATTTAATTATCCGTCGATATTTATTATTGATGTATTATCGATGTACTGCTATTAATTAATGTTATCAATTAATAATTATATGCGTCCAGAAGTCAAAGGAGAATATACAGTCATAGGCAATTGAAGTGGAAGACGATTTTTTTCGCCTGTTTTGGTAAAAGTTCGACCCTTTCACATAAACTGTCGCCAAAATAAACTTGTTCCACTTCAATTGCCTATTACTGTATATGATAACATACTAAATTGCGTACATTTTTGAAATGTACTTGTATACTTTTTTATCTTCAGCGCTCCGTCAATGACGTATCAATAAATCAAGCGATCAACAATATTTTAAATAATTAGTTATTATAAATTATTTCCCACTCCGCACATTATAATAATAAATTTTATTTACTATTATTGGCTCATCGTTAGAGGAAAGTGAGAGGCTCTTAATTTACCGTTCTCCGTCTAAGGCAAGCCTTTTTTTTCATCCCTCAAAGAAAGTTCGCCAGAGATCCGTTTTGCCCCACGCCGCTATAAATGTGTCTCTGCGTCTTAAAAAATAACGACATTTTAATAAGTCCAGTACTCAAACTTTAAAAGGAGTCCGCTGACTCGCCGCAATACCGCACGAAGAAACCCATCATCGTCGAATTATTATTCTGCGCACGAGCAAAACTGCGAAAGAGTGTCATCGCGATAAAGTCCACAAGCTTACATACACATACATGTTCATATATCATTAAGCCCGAGCAGAGCCACAACACCCGCAGCGCGAGTTCGTCAACATCGTCAGTATACAGCGGTCTCGCCGGCGACGAGCTCGTTTTCTCTCTCGCTATCAGTCGGTGCGTGGGTTGCGATAAGAAAAAAGAAGAAAAAAAAATACGTCCCGTGCTTTTAACACAGAGGGAATCGAGAGTTTGTCTCCAATGGTCGAGCTTCGCGTCGCCGGACGAATTCGCGGGTTGCCGTTCCGGTGGGGGCAAAAAGCACCCTCGCGCATGCGCTCTCGCGCGTTTAGTACTCGGGGGGGTGAAATTCACCGAGCCAGCAAGTGGATAGAGCCAGGCTCGAAGCGGCCGATCATTACGAGCTGTACACAAGTCCCCGGGGCTGTTCGTCGAAACCGCGAGGAGCTCCGACGAAAAAACACGCAAGTTTCACCGTCAAAGACTAGCCGAGCTGCCTCGAGGGAAGGGCCGAAGGAGTGGGGAAGAAAAATCGAAGAGATATAGAAAAAAATTGACAAATTAAAAGGCCGTAATCACGGAGGTGCGTCGTCGAGTCCCGATTGTACGCGGTGCATGCGAAAAGCTTCCTCGGGCTGTTTGCAGAAAGTTTCGTTCGTTTCCTAGCGATAAGGCCGATCAATCGTTCGGGAACTCGCGAGGCTCCGAAGGGGAGAGGAAAGCGTAGCGTGGGAAAAAAAAAAAGAAGTCCGCGTGTGCCAGTGTCGGAAATACGGCGATAAGCGCTCGCTCCCTTCCGATATTTTTTTCTTCTGTTGAGTGGAAGATGAAGAGAAAAAAAAAAAAAAATTAGAAAATTTGCTATAATTTTTTCGGCCATGCTCCGTTTTCTTCTTCCTTTTGGATCGTCCGGAACAACGCGTATTCGTGCCCACCTGTAGCATTGGAGCACTCGGCGACGCTGCTGACGAGTGTCGAAACGATTGAGATATTTAATATTTTGGATCGGATTGAGGAGAGGAGAAAATGTGCCGCTCCAATCGGGACTCGTCAATGGATATTCAACAAGTCCTTTACCAATGTTACGTTATCGTGGGTTCCGGGCAGTCGTCGCTGTTGGGGTGACTCTCCCCCCTCAATCCTCCTCCAGAAAATTCGTTGCAAATTGCCGAAAGTTCTTTTTCTGATTAAATTATTTATTTTTGCCAAGTGCCGAGAGTTTTCTTTTTTTTTTGGATTAAATTGTTTATTTTTTAAAATCAAAGTTATTCCTCGATTTCGGCTAATCATCGTTGTTCGAGTGATTTTTTTTCTCCCGAAAATTCGTTGCCAAGTGCCGAGTATATTTTTTTTCGAGTAAATTTTTTAATTAAAAAAAAATTAAAGCTGTCCGTCGATTTTGGGCAATCATCGTTATTGGGTTGATTTTTTCCCCCGAAAATTCATCGCCGAGAACCGAGAGCCCATTTTTTTAATTAAATTGTTTGTTTTTGTTTAATTTAATATATCCGTCGATTACGGGCAGTGAACGTTGTTGGGCTGGTTTTTACCCGAAAATTCATCGCCAAGAGACGAGAGTTTATTTTCGATTAAATTGTTTATTTTTTTATGTCCGTGGATTCCGGAAAATCAAAACTGACGGGATAATTTTTTATCGAAAATTTGTTGACAAGTATTGAGAATTCTATTTCTATAAAATTATTATTTTTTTTTGTTAATTAGATTTTTTTTATCTCAGCTGTTTATGGATTTTGGGCAGATTTATTACCAAATTTCGCAAATTTATTACCAAGTGGTGAGAGTATTTTTTTTTTTTTTTTTAGTCCATCTAAAGAAGAAAATTCTTGATCTATCCGATCGAAATGACGACTGTTCGTGAATTTGTATATATATTTTTTTCTTTATTTTGTTTAATGTTAAAAGCCCCTTTAATTACACGATACCTGTTGTGTTGGATAAATTTTCAGGGCGTCACAGTGTACGTCAGGGTAATATCATGTTACGAGTTAACTGACCTGCACAGAACGAGGTGAGAGGTCGAAGGCGAAGGGTGCCGTGAAAGAGGGGTGAGTTTTCGATCGGCGTGGTGAGGGTTGCGAGATATAATCCCGGAGCTAGGCTATAACGCGTCGGGGGCTTGATCAAAGGGAGAATGACCGGGCGAATGACTTTGACGTTCCACTCGCCGATAATGGAGGAGCACGACAAGAACCTTGCGACCGGCAGTCTGGAGCAGAGAAAGGAGGCTTTCAAGGAGGACGAGGAATTGATGAAGGAGACCACGAGATTCGTCACCGAGGTCATCGAAACGGCGGCGTCCGAAGCTTCGAAAAGAAAATTTGAGTCCGAGGTATAACAAAAAAATATGTAATCAATAATCGGGGGATGTCGGAGCAAAGCCGTTCGAAATTCGCAAAAAAAAAAATTGTGATTCATCGGTGGCAGTAAAAATTCATTTACCACACTTTTATTGCCACTCGAATACGTGGTTTGTCAAAAAATGTTATAAAATAAATGTTGCACAGGTTAAAAAAAGAACATTTGACAATTTATGAAAAGTACAAAATACACGAAGTACAATTTACATTGTATAAAAAAATACAATTTGCATTCTATAAAAAGTTCAATGTACATTTTATAAATGTATGATTACGATTTATAAAAAATACAAAAAATACAAAATAAAAAATTACGTTTCACAATAGTATGATTTACAAATTATAAAAAGCACAATTTACATTTGGCAAAAGTATGATTTGCAAATTATAAAAACCACAATATACATTTTACAAAAGTATGATTTACAAATTATAAAAAGCACAATTTACATTTGGCAAAAGTATGATTTGCAAATTATAAAAACCACAATTTACATTTTACAAAAGTATGATTTGCAAATTATAAAAACCACAATTTACATTTTACAAAAGTATGATTTGCAAATTATAAAAACCACAATTTACATTTGGCAAAAGTATGATTTGCAAATTATAAAAACCACAATATACATTTTACAAAAGTATGATTTGCAAATTATGAAAACCACAATTTACATTTTACAAAAGTATGATTTGCAAATTATAAGAACCACGATTTACATTTTACAAAAGTATGATTTGCAAATTATAAAAACCACAATTTACATTTGGCAAAAGTATGATTTGCAAATTATAAAAACCACAATTTACATTTTACAAAAGTATGATTTGCAAATTATAAAAACCACAATTTACATTTTACAAAAGTATGATTTGCAAATTATAAAAACCACAATATACATTTTACAAAAGTATGATTTGCAAATTATAAAAACCACAATTTAGATTTTACAAAAGTATAATTTGCAAATTATAAAAACCACAATTTACATTTTACAAAAGTATGGTTTACAAATTATAAAAATCACAATTTACATTTGGCAAAAGTATGATTTGCAAATTATAAAAACCACAATTTACATTTTACAAAAGTATGATTTGCAAATTATAAAAACCACAATTTACATTTTACAAAAGTATGATTTGCAAATTATAAAAACCACAATTTACATTTTACAAAAGTATGATTTGCAAATTATAAAAACCACAATTTACATTTTACAAAAGTATGATTTGCAAATGATAAAAACCACAATTACATTTAATGAAAACTACAATTTACAATTTATGAACAGCTTTGGTCTAACAGCCTCGAATCGTTCCACGCTAATTCGCCGCGTTACTCACGAAAACGGTTGACGCAAGGATTAATGTAATTTTTTTTGTTTTGTGTTTCAGGGAGGCGAGACGAGCGAAGGTAAAGCAATTAATTATCACTACGTAGTGTACTTGACTATCTATCTACCTCGTGAATTCGATATATATTCCCTCGAAGTAGCATGTAGAAAAAGTGGGACCGGTAGTTAGTAGAACGTTTAGTCCATCGGGCTGGCGAGCGGATTTTGCTGAATGTGAGGATGATTCCTGTACGAGAATTTGCGAGACATATCGCGATAGCTTAACGCAAAAAAAAAGCAAAAAAAAAACGACAAAAATAAAAAAAAAATCATAGTAAAGTGCCGAAAAGAAACCCCTCGCGATTATAACGAGCGAAAATGCATGTGCGCAGGCAGTAGATTGAAGGGCGGCGATCCCGTCGGCCGCTGGAACAACCGAGCTCGTGGCTTCTGCAATCGGATACTGAACGCGCTGTGCCCGTGCTTCACCAACAATGGTAAATCGTAGACTCTGAGACGTTTAACCGTAGAAGTCGATGGTCGCTGAGCAGGGCCAAGGCTGAAATTGGGCAGAAAAAAAAAAAAAAAAAAAAAAAAAAAAAAAAAAAAAAAACATGCGCTGAAGCTATAAACGCTACTGGCAAAATAAGGATCTATCTCTGAGTAGTGTTGCATTGTGTCTTCTTCATCATCGTCTTCTCCGTCATAAATCCACCACCACCATCAACTACTACCATCCACTAAAGAAACGCATCGAGACGCTCGATAGAACCGCACCTACTCGCCAAGCGACCCTACATTGTTTATTTATTACGTACATCTAAACTACCTTGTTAAAACAAAAACCTACCTATGTTAATTTGTACGATGTACCTCTGTTTGTTTAATAATTTATATATTTTATTTACACACACACCTGTTAGTCATCGACAGTAGAGAAAATCTGATTTTCCAATCATTTTACAGTTTACTTTGTGGCATGATAATTTTGCGATATTAATTCGGAATGATAACAAACAAAAAAATCAGGATTTTCCCTTTGACCCTTCGAAGCGAAAAACAGTCTCAAATTTGTCCAAATTTGTATCTCTAAATTTGTATTTCCAAATATGTATTTCCAAATTTGTTACTTCCGGTTGTAAAGATTTTTTTTTTTCGCTATGCAATGTCCCATTTTTTTATATCGAAAAGCTTCGAATGGTCAACGATTTAACTACTCTCGTTATTCAGACCGGCTTTTCATATAGATATAATACAACACCCCTAGGATTAATCCCTTGGGCTTTCACAAAAAATCCACGAGGACCAAGTACGTTAGAAAAAAAAAAAAAAAAAAAACGACACACACACATGGCCTGCTTTGTGTAGAATCAATTAGAGACTATCAAACATACGGGGGGAAATAAGCGTGTACGTGACTCATCGCATGTTCATTTATTTCCCCTTCGATCGCATAGAAGCAATGTGTACAGAACAAATCCGATTCACACCATCGCACGGACGGAAACAGGTTTACTCTGCAAACAATCGCTCTTCAATACATACGACTATTGTTCATAGCCTATTGTACACGTGGTTAAAATCGCTTAGACTAGTGAATGTAATTTAGAACGAAAAAAAAAAAAAAGAAAAAACAAAAAATCTACCATTGCATGATCGTGGAGGTAAATGCAACGAACCGAGGGGAGAACAAGTGCCAAATATAATACCTCTACATGAAAGTCTCTCGTGCGTTTCAACGCGTGAGGGAGGGTAAATTGCAATCGGTGTTTACACACGTAGTAAAAAAATAGTTCATAGTTCTTACAGTACTTATATATACATAGAATGAAAATAGTGTCGTTCGGGCCGCGCCATGCGGAGTAGTGCATGGTTTTACAAAGACCCGACGAAAATTAGTCGAATATCACTGAATACAAAAATTTGATAAACGAAGATATATATATTTTTTTTTTTTTGGAAGAAAAAAAAAAGTGAAGAACGAATGGAAAAACAGCGACATGTACATCGGTTTTTGTTCTTTTCATAGAATTGTTCGCCTGGACGCCCTACCGGTATCGCTTCACGAGACCTTAACCACTAGCCGACACCGGAAGTTCCGTCGTACGTACGGAACGGTCCGTCGAACACTGAGACACACATGTTTTTTGCCGAGAAACCGGTGTTTGCTATCACACGACAAGAATACAGTTATAAGTCTAATCGTCAATTCGAGCCTCCGCCTGCTCTGTGCCGAATTATCACGGGGATGGATCGAACATTTATCGAATCGTTCAATATCGAGCTATGGAATTTTTGTTACGAGCATATTTCTTCAGAAATAATTTTAGAGAAGTACCAGAAAAAAAAAAAAAAAAATGTATATTCGAGCCGGAACTGGCACCGATTTTTTCGAGGTGAAATTTTTGTTCGAGGGTAAAATGAAAAAATAAAAAAAAAAAAATTCCGGTGCAACATTCACTCGTCGGATTGGAGAGGCGCATCGACGACCCTCCGTTCGATCCCGTGACTTTTGCCGGTGAACCATGACCCACAGCACCTGAAAATTCGCGCAAGTCGCGAACGGACGTCTTGTATCAAGAACGCTGACCCAATGAAAATCAATAATTCGCTATTCCTTACGTTTGGTCACGAATATAACGGGACGTGGCGGGGGAGTTTTCCGGGTTGTAACTCTTGTCCCGTCCTACATTCTGTTTGCTAAGCCCCGTTGCCGGGCCAGCCGGCTGATTAATATGCGGTGCTCGCATATTGTTCACCTATATACGGGGCACTCCATACCGATTCGACCTACGCCCGATCATCGACCTCGTCAATTCGCTTGGTAATTTTTTATAATAATGTTCTAACTCTAATAATCACTCCAAATAAAAAAAATAAAAAAATTTAATTTGCATTAATTACAATTTTTCAAAGTGAACATGTTTTTAGCTCGAATTAAAAAATCTGAAAAAATTCTCAAAAATCCTGTATAATACATGAAAATTTTTAAGCCTAAACCCAGAATGGTAAAACGTTTGCTTCCACATGTTTTTTGAGCTTTGCTCTCTTTTTTTTAAGTGAGCATATTGTACATTACATATTGTTATGACAATATGTGAGCATATTGTACATTACATATTGTAATGACAAAAATCTGAAAAAATTCTCAGAAATCCTGCATCGGATATGAACATTTTCAAGTCTAGAGCGAAAGTGTCATCGCATTAGCTTCGATTTATTTATCATTATTTTTTTTTAAATATAATTTTAAATAATTAAAAAAAAAAAAAAATAGAAGCTAATGCGATACCACGGTCGCTCTAGGCTTGAAAATTGTCATATCTGATACATGATTTTTGAGAATTTTTGCAGTTTTTTTCATTTGGGCTAACAATATGTTCACTTTAAAAAAGAAAGCAAAGCTCAAAAAAAATAATATATATATATATATATAAACAAACGTTTAACCATTCTGGATTTAGATTGAAAAAATTTTGTATCCGACACAGGATTTTTCAGAATTTTTTATTCCGGCTAAAAATATGTTCGCTTTGAAAAGTTGCAATTAATGCAAATTAAAAAAAAAAAAAAATTGGAGTGATTCTTAGAGTTAGAACAATATTACATTGTTATTTAGGGTTAGAACAATATTATAACAAAAAAAACTACCGACCGAATTGAAGAGGTCGATGGTGCGACGTAGGTCGAATCGGTATGGAATGCCCCATACGTATATCCGCATAGATTCGCGAATGCTTTTGTCACCTCGCGTGACGAGGCCGAAGACTCGTTACCAAGCGTTAACGATGCCGCATTGCAATCAGTCGAACCACTGACGGATTATTAAATTTGAGAAAAAAATAAAAATAAAAAATAAATAAATCAAAGAAAGATATAAATAAAATAAATTTAAAAAAAAAATATATATATATATGTGGCACGAATAAACGAGATATAGTTATATTTTCGCCGTGACGAGATTTACTTTACGTTTCATATATTTTACATGGATATTTAGAGCGGATGGAGAGAGAGAGAGAGAGAGACATATGTAATGTGTATATTGTGTAATTAACAATACGTATAGTTTATACATATAATATATGAAGAGTGTTACATCCTCTTGGCGACTCGACGTGAAAAACTGAGAGGAGGGACGAATCGAGGAAATAATTAAATGAATCTAAACGAAATTATAAAACGTTGAATCACAGCATGGGAACAAAATCAATATCGTATCATTAACGTGACAATCAATTATATGGTGTGTAGAGTGACGTACTCGCTGATTGAATTCGACAAGAACGCGGACATTGATTTCGCACGTTAATTTGTTGTAACGAACGAAGAGAACAAAAAACAAAAAAAAAACAAACAATTATAAACCAAACGTATTGATTGTAAAGCGCTATGATACAGCACTTCTGAAGTACCTCCACCGAAATATATTGAATATATTATCATTAACATTATTATTATTAATAATTATTATTATTAAATAAAATAATTGTGTATAGATCGATGTCTGGGTATATTGATCGTTTAATAAATGAGTCGATGTACAATAAAAAAAAAAAACTAAAAAAAAAATAGTATATATTTTTTTTGCACCCTCTCCAACCCCCTTGCTGAAAATCGATGCCTCGCCGAGCCGAGCCAGTCGACCCCTCAAAACCTATATCCCTCGAAGCTACACGGCAAGCCCCGCAACGTCACTATGGTAACAGAACTTATTTTTTCCCCTCTCTTTTTCCCTCGATATTAAATCGCCGAATTGTTTACACAGCGATTGACAGCGAAATTCACAGCAGTTGGAATGGATTTAACTTCGTTGTCTTAACGAGACGTAATCGCCGGGTGTCTCGAATGAAGCTCCCCGTCCGGCAGATCTGATTGTCCAATCGGCATAATTAGCTTCGATCCGCGGAATCAAATTAATTGTTGGTGCAATCGGCTGCGTCGCACGATTTCGCGATGGACCAGTGTTGCGATTCAAAATTCGATGGGGATTCGCGTCGCTACCGGACAAAGTGCGAAAGAGACGAGTCGCCGTGCAAAGTGCCAAAATGTGGTCCAGGCCGGCCGTGCCTGCGATCGACGAAGCGCAGAGCCGGATCTATCGATCCGGCTCTGATTGGCTCCAAAAGGAAGCTGCGATCTTGCAGAGCTTGCGTCGAACATCGAACCGGACGCCCGCCGATCGCAAGCGACACTCTGGAATTGTCTAGAGTCGTTCAGGATTTTCCGATGAGGCAAATGCCCAGGTAAGTCGTCGTCGTAAGGGAGACCGGGGCAAAATGGCACAGTGGAGTAAAACGACACGTTGAGGGCAAAACTCAATGTAGCAATGATTTTTTGATGTTTCATTTTGTTCCAACGATACGGTCGGTTTTTTAAACACGTTTAGCTTGAAAACCCGGTTTTTTAAACCCGCACAGTAAAAAAATATTTGTACTTTTTACAACAATTTATTGTCCACAAACGTCCACAATTATTTATTTGTTCATTTTCCTATCCCACGAGCCAGCGTCCAGTTTTACAAAAAAAAAAGTACAAACTAAAATTGTTACTGACGCGGGAAACTAAAGAACAGGTTTGTACATTCACACTTTAACAAACAAGTTTGTTACTTACTTAGCAAAATTATTTTTGCGAAACTTCGTATTCCGATTTTACGAAATTATTTTCTACTGTGCGTTTAGCTTAAAAACCCGGTTTTTTAAACCCGTCAACCTTACGATAATTTTTGGATGCTCCATTTTGTTCCAACGATACGTTCGGTTTTTTAAACGCGTTTAGCTTAAAAACGCTGTTTTTTAAACCCGTCAACCTTGCAATAATTTTTGAATGCTCCATTTTGTTCCAACGATACGTTCGGTTTTTTAGACCCAAATTTTGCCCCACTCACCACCATCGCCACCATCCAAAATTTATTGGAAAATTGCGTTTTGTTTCGTTATCCCGTTTTGGCCCGCTGTGCCATTTTGCCCCGCTCTCCCCCTAAGTTTCCGACCGGTTGATCTCGTGTCACAAAACTCGATCCTAACTTCTCGAGATCGCATCGACTCTTCTCAGGTTCTCGATCGGTTCGCCCTCGAAACTCTGTCGGGAAAAAGAGCTCGCTTTCAAGATGAATTGTTACACGACGCTGAGGAAGAACCGCGAGGAGTTTCGTCGCAACCTCGTGAGAATGCTGATGACGAGGAACGACGAGGATGACGAAGGGGACGTCGCCCCTTTCGACAACGATCTCGTCGCCTCCATTCAGGATGACGAGGATCTGCTGAGATATTATTACTACATCATGCACGGCATCGACGACGTCCACGTAGCGCCGATGGATAAACTCCTGCTCAATAAGATTCTCAATTTGATACCGATCAAGTGGCGAACGAAATTCAAGAGAACGCTGTCGCAAGTTATTCGCGACGCTAGGGAGGACTATGCGACGAGCATTAAAAAGTCTATCGTCGATTTTGTACTGCAGGATCCCATGAAGGTGACGGTGGCGAACAAGGAAGGGGTGAGAGGAAAGACATTCTGTATTAATTTATTATTATTATTATTATTATTATTATTATTATTATTATTATTATTATTATTATTATTATTATTATTATTATTATTATTATTATTAGTATTATTATTATTATTGGTAGACGGGAAAAATCCCTTTTACAATTTAAGATCTTAATAAATTTTTTCGATTGGAAAATATGCCACTTGAAAACAATGGCGAAGGTTTTAATTCGATATCTTGACATTTTTTTTTTTTTTTTCGAAAACCATTCTATATGCTAACAATTCGAAGTTTTGGTTTGTTAGCATATAGAATGGTTTTCGAATAAAAAATTTCAAGATATCAAATTAAAACCTTCGCCATTATTTTCAAGTGACACATTTCCCAACCGATTTAATTAACGAAAAAATTCCAAAAAATTTTTTTGAAAAAATCCTCAGTTGAGGAATTCCTCAGCTGAGAAAATCCTCAACTGAGAATTTTTCCAAAAAAATTTTTTTAGATTTTTTTCGTTAATGAAATCGGTTGGGAAATATGTCACTTGAAAACAATGGCAAAGGTTTTAATTCGATATCTTGAATTTTTTTTTTTTTTCGAAAACCGTTCTATATACTAACAAACCAAAATTTCGAATTGTTAGCATATAGAATGGTTTTCGAAAAAAAAAATTGTCAAGATATCGAATTAAAACCTTCGCCATTGTTTTCAAGTGGCATATTTCCCAACCGATTTCATTAACGAAAAGATTCTAAAAAATTTTCTTTGAAAAAAAAACATTTTCATCAAAAAAATGGTAGGGGTATGTTCGACGTATTTTTTTCCGCTGAACACGAATCCGCTGGCTTGTTTTGGGCTAAAGTACAGTGTGACATTGAAAGTCTCGATTTTATGCATAAAAAATCGTATTTTTGGTATTCAAGTAGAAAATATTGGGCTGACAGTAAAATAATTGGTATATTCGTGTTCGAAATTTGAATCAGAAGTGAGATTCGGTTCCTTAAGAATATATTACACGGCGATCGGATTTCAATAGACGAAGCATTTGTCATCTATTGTCAATAATAAATAACATAAATAAACGAACCTAGCGTCGGGCGCGAAGCGCCCGATCGCTAGTAATAATAATAATTATTATTATTATTAATAATAATTATTTTATAAGAATAATTGATACTACATTACACATCACACGTAATATTATCAATTATTGCATTATTATGATTACTTATTGATTATTAACTTTGGTAATTGAAATTGCTGAAATATATAACTGCGACGATTTTACCATCGAGCAGGTGACGATGTCGAAGGAAACATCCGAGATAAAGAATTTTCCACCGGGGTTTGGTATCAAGTACAAAAGGGTCAGAATTAAGCTGAAGAAAAATCTGCTCCTTTACAATCCCTGCATGCGCAAAGCTCTGGATCTCTGGCACCGTGAATTCGGGTGAGGAATCAATCAGCCTTAAAAATAAGCCGACCAACTTCATTCGTCTTTTTGTTTTTTTTTTTTCTTGAGGCAGCTCGATCAGACAAATCGATCGAAAAGAATTGGAGTCTTTCGGTCAGCCGTACGATCTCTTGAGCTTCGAATACAAATTCACGAAAATGGTCGGAAGAACGAGGGACATTCTCTGCAAAAATTGGCTGCCAAAGTTGCTAAATATTTTTTCTACGGTTCGACTTTTTTTCTTCCCCCACTGGCTCATTTAATCCAAAGACTTTTTACTTAATGTTATTTGAATTTATTGTAAATCCGTCGTTAGGGCAAGAGAAAAGGGATTTTGCCAACGTCGGACGACGAGCAAAGGATGACACGCTTTTGGAACTGCCTCGCTATAATTATGGAGAGTCAGTTGCAGCATTTTTGCTTGACGTCAATGGAAGACTATATGTACTACCTCGTCGATATCGGTGTAAGTTACATTGCGAATAGTGCATCCTTCTTCGATAATAAATCATTGTTAATTATTATAATCTCTGAGTTTAAAAACAATTTTCATCCAGTCTAGAGGTTCACTTCAACAGTCAGCCGTGAGTATGAAAGCCCGAAAACAAATTCAAACAGTGATATTGATAGTACGTAATTAAAAAAAAAAAAAAAAAAAATTAACTGCAGTATCGCAGCTGCAGTTTCAACCTGAACGTCGTCGTGAGAAACAAGACGATCGGTTTTGATCCATCGTTCAAGGTGTTCGCGGACACCCTACTGTCTCTTCTGAATTTGCTCAGTAACGCGGTCAAGGGATTCGCACGGATCGAGGGAAAGCTCTACGACTCTTACAGCCCGACGCAACAAATTTTAAAGGTATCGAGATAATAATTATGATATCTGGTCCAAAAAAAAAAAATCAAAGTTCCATTTTAAGAAGAAAAAAAATCGTCATAAATGTCGAGGAGTATTGTGTTCTGCTATTTGAAAAACATTCCGGAGGGCTGTTATGGTATTCGATGATCGAATCAGAATGATGCTTTATAGTTTTCAATTGAATTTTTCATAATAAAAACAAAAATGCATACTTCGTCCAGAAAATAATTAAAAATACAATGAATTTTTCGCAAATGCATATTTATTAATTTTCACAGCAATTGCAGAGTAGACCATTTTACTCCATATTTTTATTTTTGTCATACCTTGAAAAAAAAAAAAAAGTTAAGATATTTCGTTTAAATCGATAAAATTTCTCTGAATCGTTTGTCCACTTCGCAACAATCTCTATTAACTCTGTTATAATTAAAATACACCCTTTAATTTTGAAAATTAATATTTATTAATTTTCACTGTAATTGCAGAGGAGCCCGATTTAACCTCATATTTCTTATTTTTACTGATCACGCGAACTTAGTGTAGCATATTCTTGTTATACCTTGAAAACAAAAAAAAAAGTTAAGATATTTCGTCTAAATCGATAAAATCTCCCTGAATCGTTGGGGCCACTTTGCCCCAATCTTTTTTAACTCTAACGTAATTAAAATAAGCCCTTTAATTTTGAGAATTCATATTTATTAATTTTCACTGCAATTGCAGAGGAGTCCATTTTACCCCATATTTTTTTATTTTGTCTTATCACGCGAACTTAGTGTCGCCGATTCTTGTCTACCTTGAAAAAAAAAAAGTTAAGATATTTTGCCCAAATCGGTAAAATCTCCCCGAATCGTTAGTCCACTTCGCCCCAATCTCTATTAACTCTAATATAATCAAAATACACCCTTTAATTTTGAGAATTCATATTTATTAATTTTCACTGCAATTAGAGAGGAGCCCATTTTACCCAATGTTTTTTTTTGTCCTATCATGCTAACTTAGTGTAGCAGATTCTTGTCGTGCCTTGAAAAAAAAAGTTAAGATATTTTGGCCAAATCGGTAAAATATCCCCGAATCGTTGGTCCACTTCGCCCCAATCTCTATTAACTCTAATATAATCAAAATACACCCTTTAATTTTGAGAATTCATATTTATTGATTTTCATATTTATTAATTCATATTTAGCTACAATTAATTAATTCATATTTATTAATTTTCACTGCAATTACAGAGGAGCCCATTTTACCCAATGTTTTTTTTTTGTCCTATCATGCGAACTTAGTGTAGCAGATTCTTGTCGTGTCTTGAAAAAAAAAAGTTAAGATATTTTGTCCAAATCGGTAAAATATCCCCGAATCGTTGGTCCACTTCGCCCCAATCTCTATTAACTCTAATATAATCAAAATACACCCTTTAATTTTGAGAATTCATTTTTATTAATTTTCACTGCAATTAGAGAGGAGCCCATTTTACCCAATGTTTTTTTTGTCCTATCATGCTAACTTACTGTAGCAGATTCTTGTCATGCCTTGAAAAAAAAAGTTAAGATATTTTGTCCAAATCGGTAAAATCTCCCCGAATCGTTGGTCGACTTCGCCCCAATCTCTATTAACTCTAATATAATCAAAATACACCCTTTAATTTTGAGAATTCATTTTTATTAATTTTCACTGCAATTAGAGAGGAGCCCATTTTACCCAATGTTTTTTTTGTCCTATCATGCTAACTTAGTGTAGCAGATCCTTGTCGTGCCTTGAAAAAAAAAAGTTAAGATATTTTGTCCAAATCGGTAAAATCTCCCCGAATCGTTGGTCCACTTCGCCCCAATCTCTATTAACTCTAATATAATCAAAATACACCCTTTAATTTTGAGAATTCATATTTATTAATTTTCACTGCAATTAGAGAGGAGCCCATTTTACCCAATGTTTTTTTTTGTCCTATCATGCTAACTTGGTGTAGCAGATTCTTGTCGTGCCTTGAAAAAAAAAAGTTAAGATATTTTGTCCAAATCGGTAAAATCTCCCCGAATCGTTGGTCCACTTCGCCCCAATCTCCATTAACTCTAATATGATCAAAATACACCCTTTAATTTTGAGAATTCATATTTATTAATTTTCACTGCAATTGCAGAGGAGTCCATTTTACCCCATATTTTTTTATTTTGTCCTATCACGCGAACTTAGTGTCGCCGATTCTTGTCTACCTTGAAAAAAAAAAAAAGTTAAGATATTTTGTCCGAATCGGTAAAATCTCCCCGAATCGTTGGTCCACTTCGCCCCAATCTCCGCATTAACTCTTTTTTTTCCCCAGCCCGTCGTTCTCGAGGAAATCTTCGAATCCTACAGGCACGGAATAACGGAACTGATCCAGGAGCACAGAATCGGTCCGGAGTTGCAGGTGCAAGATTTCGACGAGCACATAACGCTCATAAACGAGACCGACGTCGTCCACGTCGAGGATTTCATGAAAGCCGAACCGCCTCACAGCTTCGAGGAGTACGCCGAGCTGATTGCGAAATACGACAATCTATCGAAAAAAATTCCCGTCGAATACGACCGGACATTCTTCGGCGGTCTCTTCGACGTGCACAGAAAGGACCTAATGGACTACTTGGCTTCGGCTGCCAACGACTTGAAGGAAGAGCTCGTCGACAGGATGGTAACGGACTATCAGCACAAGTCGAGGGCGTGGGTAGAGATCGGTAATTTTTCACCGAAAATTTCTCCGCCCCTGATTAAATGAAAATGATTCGCGTACTTCAGCATTGGCGAGGAATATCAAGAGATCGCCGACAGAGCTCTGAGCGTTCCTCCGGACACCGCGGAGCTCATGAAGCTGCGATCATTCGTGGCGAAAGCCGAGACCGATATGGTTCTCGATCTGGAAAATCGTCTGAAGGAAACGATAAGATATATTCAATTTTTGTCCGACTACACGCTTCTGTCGCCCGTCGAATTGAAGACTAATAACTTTGCTTTTCAATGGTGAGTTTCCACAGTAAAAATTAAGACGGACGATACTTTGAAGGTCTGTGGATAAAAATCATTTGTTAAATGTCCAAACATTTTTTTACCGAGTTTCTGAAAAAAAAAAAAAAAAAAACGATTGGTTCAACGAGATCGTTCTGCAGTGATTCATCGAATTTTCAAGGTATCACCGCATGCAATCGATCTTCGACGAGCATCGCAAGATAATAGCTGGCAAAACGGGCGAGTATCAGGACGCTCTCCTCGTGAGAATTGAGAAATTTCAGCACGATCTCACAGTCTGGGAAAGACAGGGCGACGAGATGCAGCATTGGGGCAACGTCGATGAAATTTTTCGATACAAAAAGAAAGCTGACAGCTTGGAGAAACGTTTGATCGGCGCAATCGAAATGATCGATAAATTCAACGAGGAGGAACAAATGTTCGGTTGGCAATTGTCGCAGTATCCGTTGAGAAAAAAGGTCCGCACGTTGAAACAAACCGATAGAAATTGATCGATCGGTTATTTGTTGATTTCTTATTCTCATAAGAAAACAATAAATAAATTACAATTTCTATTCAATTTCTATTCAATTTCTATTCAATTTCTATTCAATTTCTATTCAATTTCTATTCAATTTCTATTCAATTTCTATTCAATTTCTATTCAATTTCTATTCAATTTCTATTCAATTTCTATTCAATTTCTATTCAATTTCTATTCAATTTCTATTCAATTTCTATTCAATTTCTATTCAATTTCTATTCAATTTCTATTCAATTTCTATTCAATTTCTATTCAATTTCTATTCAATTTCTATTCAATTTCTATTCAATTTCTATTCAATTTCTATTCAATTTCTATTCAATTTCTGTTCAATTTCTATTCAATTTCTATTCAATTTCTATTCAATTTCTATTCAATTTCTATTCAATTTCTATTCAATTTCTATTCAATTTCTATTCAATTTCTATTCAATTTCTATTCAATTTCTATTCAATTTCTATTCAATTTCTATTCAATTTCTATCCAATTTCTATTCAATTTCTATTCAATTTCTATTCAATTTCTATTCAATTTCTATTCAATTTCTATTCAATTTCTATTCAATTTCTATTCAATTTCTATTCAATTTCTATTCAATTTCTATTCAATTTCTATTCAATTTCTATCCAATTTCTATTCAATTTCTATTCAATTTCTATTCAATTTCTATTCAATTTCTATTCAATTTCTATTCAATTTCTATTCAATTTCTATTCAATTTCTATTCAATTTCTATTCAATTTCTATTCAATTTCTATTCAATTTCTATTCAATTTCTATTCAATTTCTATTCAATTTCTATTCAATTTCTATTCAATTTCTATTCAATTTCTATTCAATTTCTATTCAATTTCTATTCAATTTCTATTCAATTTCTATTCAATTTCTATTCAATTTCTATTCAATTTCTAATCAATTTCTATTTAATTTCTATTCAATTTCTATTCAATTAATATTTAATTTCTATTCAATTTCGATATATCAGATAGCCGACAAGTTGTCACCGTACAAAAAATTCTACGACGCAGCGTGCGACTTCTTGACGCAGCACGACACCTGGATGGGTTCTATGATCGGATCGTTCGACCCGGAAGTCATAGAGTCCGATTCCGGTACTGCCTATCGAACGGTCCTGAAGCTTGAGAAAACCTTCCAGGAACCAGCTATCAAGAAACTAGCCGAGAACGTTAGAATGCAGATTGAAGAGTTCAGGGAGCATATGCCACTGATAATGACTCTCGGAAATCCGGGAATGAAGAGTCGTCATTGGAATCAAGTATCCGAGATCGTCGGCTTTCCGATCAAGGTTGACGAGAACCTGACTCTTGCCAAGGTACATTTCCCAATGTTGCAACAAATAAAATCGGCACTGTTAATGGAATTTATGCAATACTTTTTTTTATATTTTTAATGCAGATAATTGATTTCGGTCTTGACGAGTACGTGCCGAAATTCGAAGCGATATCGGAAGCCGCGACTAAAGAGAGCAACCTCGAGAAGGCTCTGCTCAAGATGCACGCCGACTGGACTGACATAGCATTCACCGTCAATCCTTATCGCGACACCGGTACTTACGTTATCGCAAGCGTCGACGAGATACAGTTGCTGCTCGACGATCACGTGACGAAGGCTCAGACGATGAAGAATTCTCTGTACATCAAGCCTTTCGAGAAGGAAACACTGTAGGTTCTATGATAATATTATCAATCACTATACTGTTTACATTCGAGATAATTTAGAATCTTTACCTCACTGAGAAAAATTAGTAGTAAGATTTTAGCAAACTTTATAATGTAAACTAGCGCTTATGTTGGCTTGCCCGCTTCGGTCGCTCACAGTATCCGTATGGGTATCTGTATGAGTATCCGTCTGAGTATCTGTATGAGTATCTGTCTGAGTATCTGTATGAGTATCCGTCTGAGTATCTGTATGAGTATCCGTATGAGTATCCGTATGAGTATCCATGAGAGTATCCGTGTGAGTATCTGTATTAGTATCCGTCTGAGTATCTGTATGAGTATCCGTATGAGTATCCGTCTGAGTATCTGTATGAGTATCTGTCTGAGTATCTGTATGAGTATCCGTCTGAGTATCTGTATGAGTATCCGTATGAGTATCCATGAGAGTATCCGTATGAGTATCCATGAGAGTATCCGTGTGAGTATCTGTATGAGTATCCGTCTGAGTATCTCTATGAGTATCTGTATGAGTATCCGTCTGAGTATCCGTATGAGTATCTGTATGAGTATCTGTATGAGTATCCGTCTGAGTATCTGTATGAGTATCCGTCTGAGTATCTGTTTGAGTATCCGTCTGAGTGGCTGTGTTAGTTTATGTGAGTATCCGTGAGTATCCGTGCATCTGTGAGTATCCCCTCACCGAAAAGAACTACTAGGGGTCCAGTCGTGACTACTGGAGGTTCAGTAGTCATCGTTGGCATTGCAGTAGTCACTACACATGTAGTTACTACATCCTAGTCGTTACTCCTCAACAGTCAATAGTTATTACCGAAGACGTAGTAGTTCCTGCATCAGTAATTACTACTTATAAGTAGTTCTATTCCAGGATTCCGTAGTTGATGCATAAGCAGTTATTGCAGATAAGTAATTACTGCTCGAGACAGCAGAAGATCCTGTATGCACTGCAGTCTCGAGTAGTAATTACTTATCTGCAATAACTGCTTATGCATTAACTACTGAATCCTGGAATAGAACTACTTACAAGTAGTCATTACTGATGCAGGAACTGCTGAGTTTTAATACCTGTGAGCAACGGTGTAAGTATTCAATCGACAAGAACTTTATTATTATGTAGAGATTTCTCTGCTATTACTGTTTAAAACGCAAAATTTGCACTACCGAACGCTATTTTTATTTTACTGAATATACGAGCTATTTTCTACGGAACTCATCGCCACCTTTTGTATAAATCATACTATGGTAAACCAATCTAAATAACGGTTACGTGTGCACTATTTCAGAGAATGGGAGGCAAAGTTGCAGTTGCTGCAGGAGATAATGGATCATTGGCTGAAGGTCCAAGCAACCTGGATGTACTTGGAGCCGATATTCTCCTCGCCGGATATTCAGCAGCAAATGCCCGAGGAGGGTCGAAGATTCAGCGCTGTTGACAAAGTCAGTTTCACCTTTCAGCACTTCTTACTCATAAAAAAAAGAATCATCTTCAAAATCCTAATTTATGTTTAAAAAAAAAATCAGATCTGGCGCGACATAATGAGCTCGGTGGTGCAAGATCCGAGAGTGATGTCGGTCGTTGAGATCGACAAGATGCTCGATCGTCTGAAGAAATGCACCGGCCTCTTGGATCTGATACAGAAAGGTCTGAACGATTATCTCGAGAAGAAGAGACTGTTCTTCCCGCGTTTCTTCTTCCTCTCGAACGACGAGCTTCTTGAAATTCTGTCGGAGACCAAAGATCCGACGAGGGTTCAGCCGCACTTGAAGAAATGCTTCGAGGGCATTGCAAAGCTCGCGTTCACGGAAGTTTTCGAGGTCACGACGATGATGTCTTCGGAGGGCGAAGCTATAACACTCGAGGACACGATCGACACGATAGCTGCGCGAGGGCAGGTCGAGAAGTGGCTCGTCGAACTGGAAGCCGGCATGAAGAAGAGTGTGAGAGCTCAGGTGAGTTTATTGCACAGCTAAAAAAAAAAAAATTAATAGCACATCAAGTGTCAAGTATTCAAGCGGAATCAAATATCAAGTATTTGTTTATTCCATGTACGGTTTCTCCAACCTTTTACAAAAGCCCTTGACTGTTACTTATTTTAGTATCGCATTTCCTATTATAGTCCATTAATACTTATTTTTTTTATAGACTTTCTGTTATCGTAGTGGTTAATAGATCTGTTTTTTACTATAAGCTTAAATAAACTTAACATTATATTAACATAGCTACAGGATTTATTTACTAGTAAGTACAGAATCATGGATGTCAATTTTTTTTAGGTGATGCGAGCAAAGGAAGCTTATCTGACGAAATCGAGAAGTTCGTGGGTGCTGGAATGGCCCGGTCAGACAGTGTTGTGCATCAGCCAGCTCTACTGGACGGCAGACATCACCAGGTCGTTCTCCACGGCACCGGAGGGCCTGAAGGAATACGTCGATCTCTGCAACGAGGAACTCAATGCGACGATCGTGCTCGTCAGAGGAAAATTGTCTACGCAAAATCGAACGACTCTCGGTAAGACTTTTGTCCGTCGAAGCGATCGATCGATTTAATGAGGAAGATATTTTCTTCTCTTGTAACAGAGGCTCTGGTGACATTGGACGTCCACGGTAGAGACGTACTGGTGGGTCTCTGGGAGCAAAACGTGACAAGCGACACGGACTTCAAGTGGCTCTGTCAAATGCGATATTACTGGATGGTAAAACAATCTGCTACGTAACAATAAATTTCATGTCGATTGGACACTCGCACCGATACTCACGGATACTCGCACAAACATTCACAGATAGTCACACAAACATTCACAGATACTCACACGAACATTCACGATCGCTTCTTCGGTCGCTGTTCACGGTCGATTGATGCACCAAACCAACTTCCATTCCCACCATCAAAAGGTTTATTTTTCGGCGATATTAAAGAACCAACCGTTGTATGTGTTGGACGCAAAGTTGGTTTACGGTTGAATTTTCCTAAAACTACCTTTTTTTCCAACCCTGAAGCAAGAGCTATCGGTCCTCTCGACATAAAGTCAGAAATTGGGTTGTTTTGGGAAAGTCCAACTGTAAACCAACATTCAATCTGACACATAATGGTTGATGTTACTGTTGGTTTTGAGATATCAACCAAAAAGCTACCTCCAGAAGGTTGGAATGTGAGTCGGTTCGGCCCACCAATCGACTGGTTGAGTTGCAGTAGATTGTTACAAAGCAACCCAAATCCAACCCAAAGTTTTACGGTTGGTTGGTCCGCGAGGGAATGGAATTCATTATAGAGATCTATAATGGAATTCCATTATAGCGATCTATGGTGGAATTCCATTATAGCGATCTATAATGGAATTCCACAATAGTGATATGTAATGGAATTCCACAATAGCGATATATCATGGAATTCCACTATAGCGATCGATAAGGGAATTCATCATCTTCAAAAATCGTGTTTCTCTTCCATAGGACAGTAATTTGGTCACCATGATGATAAACTCTTCCCTGAAATATGGCTACGAGTATCTGGGAAACACGTCGCGTCTCGTGATTACACCACTGACAGATCGATGCTACAGAACCCTCTTCGGAGCCTTGGCTCTCAATCTCGGCGGTGCGCCAGAGGGACCAGCGGGAACCGGTAAGACGGAGACCACCAAGGACTTGGCCAAAGCTGTGGCCAAACAGTGCGTGGTATTTAATTGTTCCGATGGCTTGGATTACATAGCATTGGGAAAATTCTTCAAAGTGAGTGAACTCAACAAACCATCGATTCGATAACCGGAATGGTGAAACAAAAAAATCATAATGTTTTTTCTTTCAGGGTCTCGCTGCTTCCGGTGCTTGGTCCTGCTTCGACGAATTCAATCGCATCGACCTCGAAGTTTTGTCCGTTGTAGCGCAACAAATTCTCACGATTCAACGAGCTATACAGTCGGGCAAATCAACACTTGTCTTCGAGGGCACCGAGCTCAATTTAGATCCTACCTGCGCCGTTTTTATTACGATGAATCCAGGATACGCTGGACGATCGGAACTACCGGACAATCTGAAAGCGCTCTTCCGCTCGGTAGCGATGATGGTGAGTCGAGAAAACAAAAATATTCGCGACGATTGATAAGTTAATAATAACGTGAAAAAGGATGACAAAAACTGCACAGATCTAAGCTAATACACTTTCCAATTTGCTGATAACGCAGCGCTAATGTCTCACACAAAAACTCTACGCGAAACAATGGATTCGCTCAGAAACTCTGTAAACCATATAAGCAATTGGTTCAACGTTTGGTCGTCAAACTGACGACCAAAACTAAATCCATAGAAATCTCAATTAATCATTTTTAACCATAGAAACAACCTTATCTCTCCAAAAATCAACATGTTTAATCTTTCGCCTACGGGATTCTTGTTTAACGTGGATTTAGAATTTGCCAAGTCGCAACCTTTGAACAATTCGAATAACAAGTTGTTATTCGATTTTTTTTGAATGTCTATTTGTACTCAGAGATGAGGTCTGGTGGTCGTTGGCTGCACTTAACGTATTCCAAGATACGCATTGAGAAGTCTAACGACAAGCAACGTAACACATTGTCAATAAATACGCACTACTACTCAAATAGGTACCGGACTATGGACTCATATCGGAGAACACGCTTTATTCTTACGGATTCTACAACGCTCGTCCACTCTCCGTGAAAATCGTTATGGCCTACAGACTCTGTTCCGAACAACTGTCGAGCCAGAGCCACTACGATTATGGAATGAGGGCCGTGAAGTCTGTCCTCATAGCCGCCGGCAATCTGAAGCTAAAGTATCCGACTGAAAACGAAGATATTCTCATGCTGCGCAGCATCAAGGACGTCAATTTGCCGAAGTTCTTGAGCCACGATTTGCCACTCTTCCATGTGGGTTTCAATTTTGTTTTTTTTTTAATATATGAATACTTCTTATAGTATTTTTTCTAATAATTTTTTTTTTTTTCATGTTTAGGGCATTGCTTCGGATCTCTTTCCCAACGTCGTACTTCCGGAGCCAGATTACACGGATCTTAATAAGTGCATCTACGAAGCCTGCGCCGAAGCTAACATTCAGTGTGTTCCCCCGTTCCTTGAGAAGATCCAGCAGATCTACGAGATGATGATAGTCCGTCACGGCTTCATGATCGTTGGTTTTCCCTTCGGGGGTAAAACTTCGGCTTACAGAATGCTGGCCGCCGCACTTGAGCTTTGCCAGGAGAAAGTGAGGCTACGATTTAAAAAAAAAAAACATTTTTTATTGCTGTTGATATTAAAAAAAAATAACCAATCGAATTAATTGCAGAAATTGATGGACGAGCACCGAGTCGAGATAACGGTGATAAATCCAAAGTCAATAACGATGGGTCAATTGTACGGTGAATTCGATGCAGCCTCGCACGAATGGAGCGACGGTGTTCTGGCCGTGAGTTATCGAGCGTTTGCGGTCTCGACCAACGAGAATCGAAAGTGGCTAATCTTCGACGGTCCGATCGACGCCGTGTGGATCGAAAATATGAATACCGTGCTCGATGACAATAAAAAATTGTGCCTGATGAGCGGCGAAATAATTCAGCTCGCCAAAACGACGAATTTGATTTTCGAACCGATGGATCTCGAGGCTGCTTCCCCTGCGACTGTCTCGCGTTGCGGTACGATCAAAATTGTTTATTTATCACATTCAGAGCTGGGCAGTAATTAAAGTACATGACTACTTATTTGGTACTTAAAATACGTACTTAAAGTATCAAAGTACTTTTCGGTACTTTCAGTACTATTACTGAGTACTAAGACCAAAGTACTTGTACCATTTTCAGCATAGCTTCCTCTTTGAAGACGATATGCCAAAATTGTACTAAATGAGGAAACCATGTACAAATTTCTTTGCACCTCTTTCGTAACGTAAAAAAAGTCTGTCTCGTAACATTATTTTACTCCCAACCCAATATTTTCCATTTAAATTCCAAAAATGCGATTTTTCTTGCATAAAATCGAGACTTTCAATGTCCCACTGTACTTTAGCTCCAAAAAGGCCAGCGGATTCGTGTTCAGCGGGCAAAAATACATCGAAATACGTGGCAATTCATTTTAAAAGAAGAAAAAAAAAATTTGTCAAGAAATTCCAAGGCTACCCCTTTCGAGTCCATTTTTCGCGTTTTTCAACATGCTCAAACTGACCGATGAAACGCTTGTAGAACTTCGGACAAGGGTTTATCTTATGTATTTTTTTTTCGCCGAACAGAATGAGCATCTCGGATTTTCCATAGCTCCATTGGGAGCCGAGATATCGACGTTTGAAAATCACAAAAATCGACGGTTTTTCAAATGTGGGTCAAACATTGAAAAATCGTTCATTCGATTTTTTTTTTGTTTCAAAGCTACATTCACTGTACTTTTTCCCGTTGATGACGAATATAACAATTATTTTACTCCCAACCCAACATTTTCCATTTAAATCCCAACAATGCGATTTTTTATGCAAAAAAATGGAGACCTTTCTCAATTTCGGTCACTGTACTAAATCCATACATCTCAGATTTAGTTGTTATCCATCTAGTCGACATCTACTCTCTACCCCAAGGTTCAGTCGTCGTAGTCCAGTCGATTTGTCTGTTACCAACGATTGGAAACGAAGAGTTTGGACGTTTTGAAAAAATGTTGGCCCTAAGTAGGGCCGTTTGATTTGAAAATTCTTTCCAAATTTCGTACTCGTCGAACTCCTCCTCTTCCGATTAAGAAGAAAAAGTACTTTGTACTTTGTAGTTTAAAAAAGTACTTGAAGTACGAAAATTACTTTGTACTTGAAGTACTTGCGGTACTTAGTGCTTAATACGTTAAGTATTTTTCGGTACTTTGTCCAGCTCTGATCACATTAACGTTCGGAGGGAATTCACCACCCACACTAAATCATAATTTTCAAATATCCGTAGGAAGACAAAATTATTTTCGCATCGAACGAATAATTATTGATATTGCTAACATATAAATATAATAAATATAAGTTGCGTAACGGTTATCGGAATTTCTTTCTGGAAGAATTTGTTAATTTGAAGCAAAGAAATAGTCTTCCTACTGATCGTTAAATAATTAATCGATCGATTAATCAGTCGATGCAAACTGGGCAATTTTATTCTCAGGTATGATCTACATGGAGCCCGGCGCCCTCGGTTGGGATCCTCTGTTGAAATCGTGGGTGGAAACGACACCGGCGATCCTCGGAGATTTCTTAAAGAGCTTCATGTACGAGTCGCTCTTTCTAAGATTCTGCAAGCCTCTTTTTCATCTACTCAGACGCGGCGGTGTGAGAGAAACTTGCCCGATGCCCGACTCGAATCTCTTGCGATCGGTGACATATCTCATGGATTGTTTCATCGATGAGTTTCACGAGCAAGCCTCTGGGTCGGCTGTAAACGAATTGGATCTTCGCGCGCAAATCGAGGTTTCACAAAAAAATTTTGCTAAAAACTGCTTTAAAGTCACGCGTCAATCTGCATCGAATGAGCTTTAATGTGTTTCTTCAGGGCTCCTTTTTCTTCTCATGCATCTGGGGCATGGGCGGAACACTCCACGCCGGTGACAGAGAAAAGTTCAGCATACTTTTTCGGGGACTCCTGGAGAAGGAATTTCCAGTGGCTTTGCTCGAACTCTATCAACTTCCGGAACCGATAAATCCACCTGCCAAGCCGTATATCTTCGTCATGCCGAAGGACGGTCTCGTCTTCGACTACAGATTTTTCAAAGAGGTAAATCTCGGACGCCTTTGATGCGGAATATTTATTTATTTCTTTATTTTTTATATAAAACAAAAACGCGGCTCTCGTAGATTGCTTTGCACGCTAATCACTGGACCACTGCACCGGTTTAACCCTTCAAGTACCGGGGACTTTTTGCCGATCGCAAACGAGCGTGGCTTCTTTTAAGCAAACAACGATCCGGATATTGGTAATAAATTTTTTCCTGCATTTCCAAAAAAAAAACAACATTTCAAGGTAGGTCTCTGAATTTTTAGATTTTTTTTGGCACATTAACTTGTTATTCGAATGTCGTTCGAACATTCCGTCCTGTAAAATTTTTGTTTCTCGATAAACAAGGACCCGGTGCGTGAAGCGTTAAGAATTGTTTAATGCCAATTTAATTGAATTCGTCGTTAATCAGGGTAAAGGAAAATGGAAGTTATGGTCCGACGAGTTACTGAACGCCCCACCGATTCCTCGAGACGTACCGGTGAATCAAATAATCGTTCCGACCGTCGAGACCACGAGATACACGACGCTCTTTCAATTGCTCGTTCAGCATCAAAAGCCGGTGCTATTCGTCGGCCCAACCGGAACCGGAAAATCCGTCTACATAATTGATTTTCTTCTGAAGAAAAACGACACGGCTGTCTACAAGCCTCTCTTCATCAATTTCTCCGCTCAGACAACCGCGAATCAGACGCAGGACATAATAACGAGCAAGCTCGACAAGAGGCGGAAGGGAGTCTTCGGACCACCCATCGGCAAGCGTTGGGTGATCTTCGTCGACGACGTGTCGATGCCACTGAAGGAAACTTACGGGGCGCAACCGCCCATAGAATTGTTGAGACAATTGCTCGACCACTGGCAATGGTACGACAGAAAAGAAATGGTCCCTATAAAATTGATCGAGATACAACTGATGTGCGCCATGGGACCGCCTGTGAGCGGTGGCAAAGACGTCAGTCAACGGTTCAAGAGACACTTCTTCACTCTCGCGATATCGGAGTTTGAGGACGAAGTCATGATCACGATCTTCAGCAAAATCGTTCTTTGGCATCTCGATACCAGGTTCGGCAATTTTTTTTTTTTTTTTTTTTTATCTGTTTCATTTACAGACGATTTACACTGTGTCTATTGGTTTTAGAGGATTCAGCAAAGAATTCGATCCATGCATCGATCAGGTCGTTCTCGCGACTCTCGACGTTTACAAGGAGAGTCTTCGAAATCTTCTGCCTACACCAGCGAAGTCACACTATCTCTTCAATCTTCGCGACTTCTCGCGAGTCATTCAGGTTACGGTTTTCACATGAATTATAGAGACTTGTGCATGATTTATGGGAGACAATTTTCAAAAAGTCTGCTATTTATATACTTTTCGACATTTTGGGTATACTCTTTACCAGAGCTGGACAGTATTTGAAGTACCGGATACTTGTTTGGTACTTCAAATATGTACATGAAGTGCGCAAATACTTTTTGAATACACGCTCGCATTACGGATAGTCGATGAGTAGCATAACATCTTGTTTCTATTAATATACGAATATCTGTCTAAATTTTTGAATGAGTGTAATGTTTATGAAAATTTACATTGTTCAATTTTTGTTTTTCAATTCCATAAAAAACCCTTTCCATTTTGTTGTATGAAACTTTTTTATGAATACAAAAAATGAAAAACGTGAAGAATATATTAAACATAGCCTCAAAATGACGCCTTACAAAAGCTTCGGTTGGCAATTGTTTACAACAAATTCTGCGGTCAATTTTGAATGATCAAATTTTATGGAATGCAAACATTTTTTTAATGTTAATGTTCGTTAATTAAAACATTTAATTAACGAACAAAGTTACAAAGGAATTAAGCACATGGCTCCTCATGTACATTTGCGCACAGTTCCCTTTACGAGGAAGCCAAAGTCAATGAAGTTTTTCATAGAGGAAGCTATGCGCAAAATTGTAATAAATGAGGAAGCCATGTGCAAATTACTTTGCCCCTGTTTATAAAGCCTAGACAGCGCTTAGCGCTTCGAAACTAATTGAGAAAAGTACTCGGAAAAAGTACTTGACAAATACTTCAAGTACAAACAGTACTTCATACTTTAAGTACAAACAGTACTTCATACTTCAAGTACCAAAAGTACTTCATACTGCAAGTACAAAAAGTACTTCATACTGCAAGTACAAAAAGTACTTCATACTGCAAGTACAAAAAGTACTTCATACTGCAAGTACAAAAAGTAGTTCATACTGCAAGTACAAAAAGTACTTCATACTTCAAATACAAAGAGTACTTCATACTTTGTACTTTACATTTGAAGTATTTTTTGGCACTTTGCCCAGTTCTGCTCTATACGTATTTTTTAAATGTTTTATTCCACTGGAATTGTAATACTCTTTCCAGACAATGGTGTTTTGTTTTTCTTCTTAAATTAGGGGGTATTGCTATCGGTGCCTGAATCGATGCCAACACTGGCGAACATGAAGAGACTCTGGGTTCACGAGATACTTCGAGTCTTCGGCGATCGTCTGATCGACGAGGGTGACATAAGCTGGTTGATTCAACAGCTGCACAAAACTGTCGAACAGCACATGGATGCGGACTTTGATTCTTTGTTCAAGGACCTGGCAGCGAGTCAGAATAATCCTGCGGTACAATTATCGACGCAGCTGCATTTCCATCGACATAACTTGACTTTAAACCGATTACACTTTACAGATCAGCGAGACCGAGCTCAGGAATCTCGTCTTCTGCGACTTCGCCGATCCGAAAGCCGACGTTCGTTTGTACCAAGAAATTCCGGATCTCGAAGGCCTGCGGACAATCGTCGAGGGTTATCTCGTCGAGTACAATTCCATGACGAAGAAACCGATGAATCTCGTCCTCTTCAGATTCGCCATCGAGCATTTGTCGAAGATATCCCGTATAATAAAACAGCCGAGGAGTCACGCCCTTCTCGTTGGAGTCGGTGGATCGGGCAGACAGTCGTTGACGAGACTCGCCTCGCACATTTGCGAATACGATCTATTTCAAGTAGAAATAAGCAAGCAGTACGGTATGCACGAGTGGCACGAGGATGTGAAGAATATCCTGAAGAAAACCACCGCCACGGAACTTCACTCGACGTTTCTCTTCACCGACGCGCAACTCAAGGAAGAAAGCTTCCTGGAGGACATCAGCAACATGCTAAATTCCGGAGAGGTGAAGTCAACTTTTTTTTTTTTCGTTGTATCTTCTCTCGCCAGATCGTGGAAATTGTCATGATTTTTAGTATAAAAGTTTCCGCATAAAAGGAGCTCCGTTTTGGGGATAATAAATTGTATCGAGTTTTGTTTTATAAAAATGTGTTTAGAATGTTCCAAAACATCGACGAATCGTATTTAGAAAAAATGTCCGTATGTAAATGTATATGAATCAGACGGAAAATATTTAAACCGCTGTAAATCCGCAGAACTCAGTAGAAAGCCTCGATCGATCAAGCCGAAACTCACACACAGTACGTGTGGTTAATAGTTAACGTTTCATTAACATTTTATTTAAAACTTGCAATTTTTTTTGTAGGCGATTTTTAATTTTTTCAAAAATGTCTACTCGCACTCCTGGCTGTTACAATTTCATTAACTTTCCGGCTAAAAACGTGTATATGGATGGAATATGATCGTGCGATGATTCCTATTAAATTTGGGGAGAATCGTTGAAACATAAAAATGTTATGTCATTTAAATTGTTTTAAATTTCATTAAAAAATTCAAACTTCACATTCGACACAATAGATATGACGGGGTTGAAAAGGCTAGAAAAAACGGTATCATTTATACTTTGTAGGTAAAAACGAAAGTAAGAAAATAAAGTCAGGAGCGCATAATTCCATTTAAGTATATTTTCTCGCCGAGCACAAATCCGACATCAGTTTCGACCGAAAATCAGTGCAAAGTTGGTATATTTTTTCCATGTATTTTTTAGCGAGGAAACTGAATCGGACATCCGTTTTGCCTAAAAGTCAAGTATACATATAGCGTTGAAAAAAGTGTAAAATTGAAATTTTCATACAGCTTCCTCATAATATTCCTTCACTCGCATCGCTTCCTCTGCGAGGAAGCCAAAAATACCGAAAATGCTTTCTCACAGAACAAATCTTTGCGAATAAAGCGATATTATGAGGAAGCGACATGAAATTTTTAATTTTCAACTTTAAACAATTTTATTTTAGGTGCCAAATATCTTCAACGCCGAGGAGAAAGCCGAGATCTGCGAGAGGATGAGACAGATCGATCGTCAGAAAGAGCGATCGATGCAGACTGACGGAAGTCCCGTCGCCCTCTTCAACCTGTTCGTACAAATAGCGCGAGATCAATTGCACATAGTTCTGGCGATGTCTCCGATCGGCGAAGGTTTGCGCACGAGAGTGAGGAAATTTCCGGCTCTCGTGAACTGCTGCACGATCGATTGGCTTCAGTCCTGGCCCGAGGACGCTCTTCTCGCCGTGGCAACGAGATTCCTCGGCGACATCGAGCTCACCGACCACGAGAGAAAAGCCGGTATCGACATGTGCCAATTTTTCCACACCTCGACCGAAGCTCTCAGCGTGGAATTTTTAATGAGGCTCGGAAGACACAATTACGTAACACCGACCTCCTATCTCGAGATGATCAATACTTTTAAAGATTTGCTAGGCAAGAAACGCAGGTTCGTTTTTTTTTTACTAATTAATTAAATAATTTCTCCGTGTGTACAAATTTGATTTTTAACGTATTAATTTTTTCAGCGAAATTCTACTGGCCAAAGCCCGATACGAGGGTGGTCTCGATCGTCTGGACAGTACACAGCAGCAAGTAGCGGAGATGCAAGAGACACTGAAGCAATTGCAGCCTCTGCTGGTGACCGCGGCGCAAGATGTTCAGCGTATAATGACGACGGTCGAGAAGGAGAGTATAGAAGTTGCCGAGATTGAGAAAGTCGTCAAGGTCGACGAGGAAGCTGCCATGGTAGGAAAATGTCTCATCTTCTCAAGATCAACGCTTCATCGTGCGATATCTCTGACGTATGTTTTTGTGATTAATTGCAGGAAGTCGCAGCAGCAGCTGCGGAAATCAAAGTCGAGTGCGATGCCAATCTCGCCGAGGCAATGCCTATCTTGATTCGTGCTCAATCTGCTCTCGATACCCTGACTCCGGCTGATATTTCGATCGTCAGATCCATGAAAAATCCACCGGCTAATGTTAAACTCGTTATGGAGAGCATTTGCATACTAAAGGTGATGATTCTCAAGTCGTATAATTAACTATGTCACTGTGTCGCTGTCATTGTGCCCTCACCGAAGAGAACCACTGAAAACTCTTAAAAAATACTACTGGGAGTATCGAGTAGTTAACTACTAATAAACTACTGCCCAGTGCTAAATTGGCGGAGTACTGAAAACTACTGGAAATTTATAGGAGTTAGCTACTGAACGTCACTGAGTATTTTGATTAGTTAACTACCCAAAACTACTATAAATCTCCAGTAGTTATACACCCGCAACTGCTATGAATTTCTAGTAGTTAAATACTCGAAACTACTATGAATTTCCAGTAGTTAAATACTCGAAACTACTATGAATGTCCAGTAGTTAAATACTCGAAACTACTATGAATGTCCAGTAGTTAACTACGCGAAACTACTATGAGTGTCCAGTAGTTGCCCACTGAGAAATGCTTGCAGTTTTCGGCAGTTCACTAGTCAATATTCCTGATAGATTTTAGTGGTTCTGCTTATAATTAATAATTACTGATGCAGGGACAACTACGTCCTCAGTAATAACTATTAGTTTTTCACGTGTAACTACTAAGAAGTAGAAACTACATAGTAGTAACTGCATATTAGTAACTACATAGTAGTAACTGCATAGTAGTAACTACATAGTAGTAACTGCATAGTAGTAACTGTTGAATATCGAGTAGCCACTACTGGACTTCTAATAATTCTTTTCGGTGAGGGCGTCGCCGGCACTATGTCGCCGTCACTGGGTAAAAAGTACGAATAACGATTGAGAGATTTATCGATAGGACGTGAAACCGGAGAAGGTACTACTGCCAGATGGATCGACGACGGAAGATTATTGGAAAGCCTCGTTGAAAGTTTTGAGTGACGCAAAGTTTCTGGACAGTCTGCTCAACTACAACAAGGACGACATACCCCAGCGTATAATAGACAAAATTCGGAAGGACTACCTGACGAATCCAAACTTCGATCCCGACAAAGTAAAGACATCGTCGACTGCATGTCAGGGTCTCTGCAAGTGGGTTTACGCCATGTCGGAGTATGACAAGGTCGCAAAAGTAATAGCGCCGAAGAAAAAAGCATTGGCAGAGGCCGAGGCAACCTACAACGACGCGATGACCAAATTGGAAATCAAACGGGCACAGTTGGCCGAGATCCAGGTGAGAGATGAAGCTCCGATGCGAATCGATTTGACCGTGAAGAAATTTATTTCATTCATGAATAATTTTTCGATGTCCGACAGGCAAGATTGGCAGCCCTCGAGGCTGAATTGGCAGCTAAAAAAGCAGAGTATCAAGCTATGCTCGACAAGGTCGCCGAGTGCGAGCAAAAATTGAAGCGAGCCGAAGAGTTGATCGGAGGATTGGGCGGCGAATACACGCGATGGTCTCAATGTGCCAAAGAACTGGGTGAAAGGTAGGGCGATGCAACGAATGAATTAACTAATAATTCAGCGAATTGACAGTCTAATCGATGGTCCAGTCGATGGTCCAGTCGATGGTCCAGTCGATGGTCCAGTCGATGGTCCAGTCGATGGTCCAGTCGATGGTCCAGTCGATGGTCCAGTCGATGGTCCAGTCGATGGTCCAGTCGATGGTCCAGTCGATGGTCCAGTCGATGGTCCAGTCGATGGTCCTATTGATAGTCTAATCCGGTTTCACGACTCGATCTACTTTTTACAGATACAATCGCCTGACCGGAGACGTCATCATAGCTTCCGGTATCGTCGCCTACCTCGGTGTCTTCACGTCACCGTTCCGCGTAAAACAGATCGACAATTGGGTCGCTCTATGCACGAGCTTGGAGATCGTTTGCACTCAAGATTTCCAACTGCGCGATGTCCTTGGCGATCCGGTTCTCATAAGAGCCTGGAACATCTTCGGCTTGCCGAGCGATACATTCTCAGTCGACAACGGCATCATCGTCACGTAATTACACTCTTGTTCTTAATTTCCCCAGCAAACAGCGGACAAGTTTCTACGACGTGTAATTAAAAAATAACAATTTCTCCAGGAATTCCCGACGATGGCCACTGATGATAGACCCGCAGAGCCAGGCGAACAAGTGGGTGAAGAATTTGGAAAAACAGAACAACATGAGTGTAATTCGTCTGTCTCAGGCGGACTACGCTCGAGTGCTCGAGAACGCTGTGCAGTTCGGACAACCGATATTGCTTGAGAACATCGGCGAAGAACTGGACGCCATGCTCGAGCCGATCCTGCTGAAACAAACTTTCAAGCAGGGCGGCGCATTGTGCATCAAACTCGGAGACGCCGTCATTGAATACAACACGGACTTTAGGTACACGCTATAACTGTATATCAGTTTGCTCGGTAACTTCCAACAATTGGAAAACTAATCTCATAACTTTTAATTGGAACGGCTTCGGCAGATTCTATATTACGACGAAGTTGCGTAATCCTCATTACTTGCCGGAGATTGCCGTAAAGGTGACTCTATTGAACTTCATGATAACACCGAGTGGACTGGAGGATCAACTTCTCGGTATAGTCGTTGCGAAGGAACGGCCGGATCTTGAATCGGAAAAAAATTCGCTAATCATCCAAGGAGCGGCGAACAAGAAGTTTGTTAAACATTTTTACATTGTAATTCCTTACGATCTTCATTGGAACGAATATGACGTACGAAAGCGATGAAAAATTCTCAAAGATTGTTGAAGGAAACCGAAGAAAAGATACTGGAAGTTCTGTCGGCATCGAAGGGAAACATACTGGAGGACGAAGAAGCTATAGGCGTTCTGACGTCGTCGAAGGTCCTCAGCAACGACATTCAGACGAAGCAAGCTGCGGCCGAAGTGACCGAGAGCGCTATCGACCTAGCGAGACTTCAGTACACTCCGATCGCTGTTTATTCGACAGTTTTGTTCTTCACGATTGGTAATTTCATTCACTTCTTCAATTTTTTGCCTCCTGGAAACTATGTTTTTGTTAAAAAAAAAATTGAGATTTTGTATTTATTTATTTATTTATTTATTAGTGTATAAATGGAAACAATCACGTTTTACATAAATATTTTTATGTTAAAGTGCTTAAAATAATCTAAAATGTCAAGAAATGCGAAAGCGGTCTACTTCGAGTAAACATGAAGGTACCGAGATGAAATTTGACACGGAAATGGGGTAATACTGTACAACGTTTGGTATTGAATTTGGGAAAAATGGATCTAACCGTTTATATTTTAAAGATTTTGAAATTTTCGAATTTTTTCGGAAAATTTGTTGTTTTACGTCTGACACCAGTTTCTTAGAGCTAAGAGTAAAATGAATTATTGATTTATAATCAGCGGTGCAAAATAGTTTAAAATAGCTTCAAAATGACGAATTATGCAAATTCCAGTTAGCGATTTTCTACAATAAATTTTGCAGTGACCTTTGACCGTTTCATCTTTATGAGATGTAGACCTTTTCGAATCTTAGTTTCTTCTATCAGGAAGCCAAAAATTGATCAGTGAACTCTCTCGTCGAGAAGGCTATGCGCAAAATTGTAATAAATGGGAAAGCAATTATCTTGCCCTTTTTTTTATAAATCGAGAATTAGCAACTGCATTAAAAGAATACATAATTAAATATATTTTGCAGCTGTTCTGGCGAATATAGATCCAATGTATCAGTACTCGCTTGCCTGGTTCGTCAATCTTTACACAATGGCGATCGCAAACACGGGCCCGTCCGAAAACATCGAGCTTCGATTGAAGGAACTGACTGACTATTTCACCTACTCCTTGTACGTCAACATATGCAGATCTCTGCTGGAAAAGGACAAGCTTCTATTCGCTCTGTTGCTAGTGATAAACTTAATGGACAAGGAAGGAAACGTGCCAGCTGCCCAGTGGATGTTTTTACTGACCGGTGGCGTAGGCCTCGATAATCCGTTTCCGTGTCCCGCTTCGTGGCTTCCGGCCAAGCTCTGGGATGAACTTTGCCGTCTTAACGACGTTCCCGGTTTCGAAGTGAGTTATCCGAACGACTCCAGTAAATGGAATAAAAAAAAATTATATCTAAAAAAGAAAAACTTTCCCGCAGGGAATCCGAGAGGCATTCACCAGCGACGTTTCCTCCTGGAAAACATTCTTCGACGCCAAAGAACCGCAGACTGCATCGATTCCCGCACCGTTCGATAAATCCACCAAGTTTCAGAGACTTCTTCTACTGCGATGCATTCGACCAGATAAAGTTATCCCGGCAGTGCAGATTCTTGTGGGCTGTAAGTTGTAATTTGTGCGGGGTGTAAGTTTTAAGATTTTTTTTTTTTACTTATAGAAGAAACTATTTACAAAAAAAAAAAAAAAAAAAAAAAAAAAAACAAATTGAGATTTTAATATCAAAGTATCAAATAATACAAAACGTCGAGAAATGAGGTTTTTAGCTGGCGTCCGGATGTATGAGTGTGTGTGAGGCATACTTGCATCGTTTAAAACGATATAGCTCGGAAACAGATGAGATAGCGAGTTGAAATTAAAAAACACTAGTAGAGTGATCGCGTTTCTTGCCTCGGTGCATGTTTCACGAAAATTGAGATCCGTTTCGAGATTTTACACGATTTTAAAATTTTTCAAAAAGAGGTCTTGTAGCTCTACCTTGAGTAAATTTTGAGGTATCGTCCTAAAACTACATATAAAAATAATAGTATGATCGAAAATCTTTGGTATTGAATTTCAGATCATGATCAGATTTTATGGAAATTTGATTTTTTTTTTTAAATTGCTAAAAATGATTTAATTCGAGTAAACATGAAGGTATCGAGCTGAAATTCAACACGCGAATGGACTAACACTGTAGAATGTTTCGTATTTAATTTTGCGAAAGTTAATCAAATCGTTTAGATTTTGCAAGATTTTCAAATTTTTGCATTTTTCGGAAAATTGTATTTTATATCCGATGGGAGTTTCTGCATCAAATATCGCTCCAGAAGCAAAATAATTTCGAGATTCGTAGTCGGCGGCAAAAAATACATCAGACATGGTCTCAAAACCGCGAATTACGCAAATCTCCGTTAACGATTTTCTACAAAAAATGTTGCGCTAACTTTTGACCGCATCAATTTTATACAATGTAGAAATGTTTCAATATTACAAAATAAGCTGCAAAGTAATTTCCGCAGACTTCCACATTTCTCATAATGTTGCCTCTAGCTTCCTCTACGAAGAGTCCACAATTCAATCAGCAAGCTGTCTCATAGAGAAAGCTATGCGCAAAATTATAAAAAATAAAGAAGCCATGTCCAAATCACATTGCAGCTTATCTTTCATCGTGTGATCTACCGTCTATCGAATTTTTCAGCTCAACTGGGCGCCCAGTACGTAGACCCTCCGCCCTTCGACCTGAACGCCTCGTACGCGGATTCCAATTGCTGCATACCGTTGATATTCATCCTGACACCCGGAGCCGACCCGGCTCAGGTATTGCTCAAGTTTGCCGCCGATCAAGGCTTCGGCTCTGACAGACTTTTCTCGTTGTCCCTCGGGCAAGGTACCGTAATCACTTTCTCTCGCCCCAACAACTCGCATAGTTTCCAGAACCCGATTCGATGTAACTGGATAAATTTGAATCAGGCCAAGGACCGATAGCGGTGAAGCTGATAAACGAGGGTGTGAAATACGGTCACTGGATAATTCTGCAAAATTGTCACCTCGCAAAGAGTTGGATGGCCACGCTGGAAAAAATATGCGAGGGTTTGCTTCCCGACACGATAAATCCGGATTTTCGTCTCTGGCTGACGAGTTATCCGGCGGATCATTTTCCCGTTACCGTTCTTCAAAACGGCATCAAGATGACGAACGAGCCACCGAAAGGTCTCCGATCGAACATCGTCCGATCATATCTGAGCGATCCGATCTCCGATCTCGATTTCTTCGAGTCCTGCAAACAGACTCAGGTCTTCAAGAAACTTCTCTACTGTCTCTGCTTCTTTCACGCCATCGTGCAGGAGCGAAGAAAGTTTGGTCCCATCGGCTGGAACACACCGTACGAGTTCAACGAGACCGATCTGCGGATAAGCGTTCTTCAGCTCAAGATATTTCTCGATCAATACGACGACGTGCCGTTCGAGGCTTTGAAGTATCTGACCGGTGAATGCAACTACGGCGGCAGAGTCACCGACGCCTGGGATCGCCGAACTCTTAATACGATCTTAGCGAAATATTATTGCGAGTAAGTTTCGCCGGAAGTGTTCGTTTACTTCGTTATGTTAAATTTTTTTTCTTTTTATTTCTACAGAGAGGCTCTGAGCGAAGAGCCGTACCATTTCGATGAAGGTTCCGATGTATATTATTGCCCGACTGTCAAGGAATACGATACTTACCTGGAATACACGAAGAGACTTCCGCTGATTGTCGAACCGAGTGTGTTCGGAATGCACGAAAACGCTGATATCATTAAGGATCAACAGGAAACGGATCTTTTGTTTACGTCGCTTTTATCGACGCAGGTAGAATGTAGTTTATTTGTGGATTTCTTCTATGTGCAGTGCTGTTCATGAATGCTTGGGTTTCTTGGATATCAGCTACGAAGATATAATTATCGAAGATATAAGTACCGAACGTACTAATATCGAACGTATTAATATCGAACGTATTAATATCGAACACATTAATATCGAACACATTAATATCGAACATATTAATATCGAACGTATTAATATCGAACGTATTAATATCGAACATATTAATATCGAACATATTAATATCGAACATGTTAATATCGAACATATTAATATCGAACACGTCAGGCAAATCATTCATCAAGTCTTGCTAGATGTCTTACTTGATCTTCCATCCCGTTAAGAAACAGAACAAGATAGAAAAATCAGGCATTTGTAAACAACAGTGTAAAGTTTAGAGTAATTACGGCTTACTAGAACTGAAACTACTTCAAAAGAATTTTGCATCTCGTGCATAATTAATATTAATTCGATTTCATAAGTCTTATTTTCCCCTGCTGCCAGGATCGCTTGGTAAGAATTGAGATATAGTCATACAACTAATAATCGTTCTTATTCCACATTTATTAATTTTTTGTTTGCGTCGTTACATTGCACAGGATCTATGGCAAGCTAAGGTATACGACAACAACTTTGTTAAATGATCCGTTCAGTATTTAATCTCGTTAACTCGTGCCAGGAAACTGCAAAATCTGGGACCGGAAGTATGTCACCCGACGCCGTCGTATTTGCAGTGGCCGCGGATATTCTGAGCAAACTCCCGGTCGACTACGATCTTCACGAAGCTCTCAATAAATATCCGACGTTGTACAATCAGAGTATGAACACTGTGTTGGTTCAGGAAATGGGAAGATTCAACAAGCTCCTTCAGTGCATCCGAAGTAGCCTCGTCAATGTCCAAAAGGCTATTAAAGGTGCTTTTTCAAATGTTCGCATTCTAACTAATTTATCCGGTGACGAAACGAATAATCGTAAACGTAACGAATTTTAGGACTGATCGTGATGTCTCTCGAATTGGAGGAAGTTTCGGGCGCTATCTTAACTGGTAAAACATCGTCCCTGTGGATGAAGAACTCTTATCCATCGCTGAAGCCTCTGGGAAGTTACGTAAACGATTTTCTGCAGCGATTGAAATTTTTGCAGGTACATTCTAGTTATTGATTTGACGCGTATCGTTCATTCATGGAAACTTCGTCATAAATTGTTATTCCTTTATCTTGATTTATAGAAATGGTTCGACGATGGACCACCGCCGACATTCTGGCTCTCCGGTTTTTACTTCACTCAAGCGTTTCTAACTGGCGCTCGTCAAAACTACGCGAGAAAATATCACATTCCCATAGACCTGTTGGTCTATGATTTTATAATGCTCAAGGAAACTTCTATCGAGACACCTCCTGAAGATGGGATCTACATTTACGGACTCTACTTGGACGGAGCTCGTTTTGACCGGGAGAAAATGATAATAGACGAGAGTCGTCCAAAAGTGCTGTACGATGATGTGCCTCACGTAAGCATTGCGAATCATTACAAAATCGTATGATATTTAACGTTCATTTGACACGTTTTTCATTTTTTGCGTGTGAAGATATGGCTACTGCCAATGAAGAAAGAAGACGTTCCGGAAAGGCGAACTTACGACTGTCCGCTTTACAAAACGAGTGAGAGACGTGGTGTATTGTCGACAACCGGTCACTCTACGAACTTCGTGATAGCGATGAATCTGCCGACAGTGAAGCCGCAAGAGCATTGGATTATAAGGGGAACGGCAATGCTCTGCCAGTTAACCCAATGATCTGTTTACTCGAGCAACGCTTACATTTATATTCTGACATTGCGTCTATGAAAAAGCGTCAACTACATGATTTAAGTTGGGCATTTTATTCGTCATTTATTATACATGATTTTAATTATCGAAGAAATATATGGATAATGAAGAGAAGAATAAATCTTAATAAAAAAAATTAATCTCTTAAAAAATATTTTTAACCCATTTTTCTCGGAAACAGTTTTATATTGGCGAAAATTTTGAGCTGTGAGGCTTGAAGGCATTCTTGTAGGCCCTCATGAAGACATCACCGAAGTTCGCCCTGAATTAATGGAAAAACTTCGCCGTGGTGAATACACACATTGCGAACAGTAATACACTAGGACCTCGATTTTTCTAATAGCGACGGGACATATTAATTATACCTGATTATGTCTGATCATATCTGAACATGTCGGCTATGTTCATATCGGTTGAACATATCGGCTGAACAATCGGCTGATGTCAGATTTGAACAAGTTTATTTTCGTATCTTCATGAATGATGTGCATTGATAAAAGGTAGGAAATTTACATTTACTAAGCATTACGCGTGCAACGTAACAAATAATTCTATGGTTGAAGTGAAAAATGTTTATTATCGTCTGAAAATAAAAATATTCCAAGTACAATTTTCATTCAGTCGTCATTTATATACTTATTATTTTGATACTTTGACACGAAAGTTCTCGCGGCCGAGTGGTAAGTGAGACTTGTTCAATACGCTATAGCTCTGCAATAAGATGCAATAATGGTTTGCGCGAATTTATCGCGCAGCGTTAGAAACCAGAATCGACATCTCGTAGCAATTAGAAAATAAGCAACGGAAAACATCGAAAAAACACAATCGACAACAAAAACAACAAAAATACAAAACTAAAGAAATCGCATATTTACGAAATCGGAGATCTGGTAATGATTCGCAATTCGATAGCACTCCGGGTACCTCGCGGAAATTGATTCTCAAATCCATGGGTCCCTACGTTATTTTACGCGCGTCCTCCGGAGTGATCGACCCTTGTTGGCTGGTTAAACGACAAAGATTAACGATATTATGTCACAAGTTAAGAATATGTTTATAAAAATGAATTATCCCATGTACGAAAGTCGGTATAACGCCAGAGCTGCCAATATGGTCCAACGTCGGGACAGTCTTGACGGCCGAGTCTTGTTTAAAGGCTCCGGCCCAGTACTGGTGAACAACTTCACCAAGAGTGGATCGGTGCTGTTTGCCAGTACTGGCAGAAGCTGACAGCGGCTCATACGGTACAGGACTGGCACAGCGTTGGTTGCCGAGTCTTGTTCGGTGACACTTGCCCAAAACTTGTAAATTTTTTTGCCAAGAACGGGCCAGCGCTGCTTGCCAGTACTGGAGAAAGTGCAGAGCGGTTCAGGCAGCCCAGAACTGCGGCGACCCCGCTCATCAAGTCTTCTTTAGTGACTCTGACTCAATACTGGCGAACAACCTTATCAAGTCTGCCTCGGACGTGATTATTAGTACAGGTCGGATTCTGTGTCGATATTAGAAATTACATCTGAATGTATACATTCAATTATATAATTCGAAACGAACAGCGTCCGGAACGGATTTATATCAGGCTGGCCGAATTGAAGTAGCCTATGATATATTCATTTGGATGGAAGATAAAGGAGCAACGATATACGCCGAGAGAGTCAGTCCTGGTCCGGCCATCTGTAAAGAGAGATGTTTTGAACCTGTACTACAAATAAATGTGTTCTTCAACGGAGACATTGAATTTGATTCATTGTAAAGCGGCCTACAACACTAAGATCCAGAAATTTCCTCGAATTTTCAAGTACCATAAAATCATCTATACTCAACTATAACGACTTAAAAATAATTGTGCAAATGGAAGTTTACGTACTGGTTAATCGGATCGATGATGACCCCACACAAGAAACAGTGCATCGATACGGTATGCAGAATTAGTACACTCGGTGGTCGTAAGAAAATTTATTTTCGTGTGAGGCTCGTAAGTTCGCGAGAAAATCAATATTCGACCGCAGCCGATTCTGTTAAGTTTGTCCATGGAAATATAAGTTTTTTAGAGTGTCGTACTTATTGTGTTATGCCACATACGCCAAAAACTGAACGACAAAAGGCTATCATCCCTTTCTTAACAACAGCAGGAGTTCAAACTTGTGTTGTACTTTAGATTCGTCATTACTCGAAAACATAATACAAGCGTATGCTACGAACTGATACGCATAACTGTTTTGCGCGTAGTCCGGCAAGCAACGTCATCCGGACGGCGCCGACCAGAGTGTTGCAGAAAATAAGTGTAGCGGAAAAGAGTGACGTGTTCATGAAATATGCACGACAACCATGGAAACTCCCGCGGTTGGTAGTCAGTATGATAGATGTCATGATTGCAGCCGCGTCAATCATCGTACGCTAGCGATACATATTATATGAAAATGGAAGGGTCCATCAACACTACCATGAAGGAACTAGAGGCAGGGTTCTAGACTGATTCGCCGTTCTCAAATAGTCATCGGAGTTTTTTATCCAGAAAACCTTTTTTGCAGGAGCCGGCAAAACAGTAGCAATAGTGATCTGTAACCATGAGTTTCTTCGATCAACCATACTTCGCTTTAACCAAGGCTCAGATGTCCCGAATAGGCATTTGGCCGGAACAATCAAAATATATGAGAATTATTCTGCCAATGACGATGTTCGCCATAACGTTGACACTCGCCGGACCTGCGGTAATAGTCGTTATCTGAGCGAATTTAAAACGTTGTTTCTTTTTTTAAAAAATTTACTACGTTTACAGCTTATTCAATTGCGTCACGATTCGCGAAACATAGACATTCTGGCACGTAGCACAACAATCTTTCTAACGGGCATAGGAATTTTCTTCGTTCTGTTCACTTGTATTCAACATTTTGACAGGGTACGGTTCTAGTATATATATGTTCTACGAAATGTTCTACGAAAATATTCATGTTTAATGGAAAATTTTTCAGATTAAAATGTGGATGAAGAAAATAGAAGAGCATTGGGAAAGGCTTAAAAATACACCTGCAGTGATTGTCCTTGACAAGTACGGCAAACAAGTACGCTACATCACCGTCATTTACTCGAGTAAGTAATTATTTTTATTTGTTCACGATGAACAACATCGGCTTCAATTGATCATTGTTTCTTTTTTGCTTTTGATTCCCCAGCATGTGTCTATGTTGCCACGATACTCGCCTACTTATTATGTTTATCACCTATAATATTTGACTTCGTTGATCCTGTCAACAAATCCCGATCGAAAATTTATATTATCGAAGCCGAGTACGGTGTTGATAAAGATAAATACTATTGGTTGATAATCGGGCATACATATATCGTGATGTCGATGGCGATTGCTATTGACGTGGCCATTATATCAATGTATATTTTAGGGGTCGTTCATACTTGGGCACTTTTTGAAGTTGTTAGGTACGTATAATTATGTCTTGAATAATTTGATCGCTCTGGCCCGATGCTTTTCCCCTTGATTTCCACCCAAACCAAAGACAACCTATAAACCGACCGGTCAATTGGTGCGCCTAACTGCTTGTCATCCTGAATCCCTTGGCAGAAATACCGTTCGACAAACAGATGAAAAATCACTACGTGGATGTGTGACATTGAACCGATGGGCAAATTGGTCAAGAAATTTTGATGACGCTGAATCTAGCAGGCAGAGCGCGCCAACGGAAGTATGTTTCGAACGGAATAAATGTATGCGCCAGCGCTCTCGCCGTTGTGTTGCTCTTACAGTGTCGCTCCTACTGTATCGCTCCTATGGTGCCACTTCTCCTATATTACTCCTATAAGACTTACGCCACCAACTTGCAAATTTCCATGAATATTCTGTAGGCTCTTACAAATTGAACGACCTAGGTTTCATCCTAGTGACGGTCCTTTGTCATTAACAAAAAATCTAATCTTCGTATTCTCGTGAGTACCCTAGCAAGTCAAGCGACCACCATACGACCAAAAAACAACCGGTTGTTTTGTGCCGTTTTGACGACCGTAAAACAACCAATAAAACGACCATTTTGTCGGTTTAGATTTGGTTTTCCTTTAACGACCCAAAAATGACCGAGGTAACGTCAGTCGGTTTTTAGGTCGTTAAAGAAAATACGACCAAGCCGAAACTAAAAACTGGTCGTTGCTTTGGTCGCACGGTGGTCGCCAAAACGGCACAAAACGACTGGTCGTTTTTTAAGTCGTTTCGCGGTCGTTTTCAATGGTCGTTTGACATGCTAGGGCGCCGTCATAAATAAATATGTCACTCGTACAGGACCGACGTCCTGTACGTGTTTATTTGGGCGACGGCAATAATCAACAGTCACCAGGCTGTTGACTGTTAATCACATGATAAACCGCCATGTGGTTCATTTTACCTGCAGAATAACAGTGGCACTCATCGAACACCCCTTTCGAAAGCCGGTGTGATCTTGCCCGCGCGTAAGTTTACACATGTGAAGTATATTAGACGCGTTATGTTTTATAACGCGCAGTATTACAATGAAATGTTGTAAATTTACTAATGTGTTACATATTGAATACGTACACTTTTTGTGGTTTAAGGAAATGGCGGTGTACAGTTTTTGATCTGATAATTAAGCAAGTGTTAAATATTTGCGGTATACACTTGAACGAAGTTGTGAACATTTGTAACGTTTTTGTGGTGCACGATTTCTTTCCGCAATAACAAACGAGTGTACGATTGAAGGCGCTTTTTAGTTAGGCACAACAATTCGGTCGGTTGGGTTGGAGTCTATTGAAAGGAAGCAACCCAAAACCAGTCCAAACTTATGATAGTGTAGTCCGCGAGGTGTGGAGTAAGTTGAGTACCTCTACCGGTTCACCTTTAAAAATTGTGACAACCATTTAGTCTTTGAACTCGGTATTTACCTTGAGCCACCCTCGACCGGCCCGGAACAATTTCGGAGGCCAAACTGAATGTCCCCTCGGACTTGCTGGTCGAAATTAATTGAAAAGTCGAAGAAAACGACCCCATTCTTAATCAACGCCATTTCGTCCAGACCCTGCTTCCCATAGTATTTATTCCAATCAGTGAAAGAATAATCTGATTCGATTATTAATGTATTGATAATAATAGCATTACCATTGCCCATACAGATTTAATTTAGACCTGATGGCAAAAGAATACACGGTGAATAAAGAAAACGCTATTATTCTTCGCAGTGATAGGAATTATAAAAAAATCTGTGATTGCATCATTCTTCACGCAGAGGCGATAAGGTAAGGGGGACAAGCGAATTACCGTGAATTGCTTTCCGGTGGACATTCAACGTGGATTTTTTTCGGAAGATTAGTGTATTTTTGTGTAACATAGTTTTGCTAATCGGATCGAGGACTTTTCATCCACATCCATGGCCGTGGGGTTAGGCATTATTACGATTATTATAATCATCTCAACAGTACAAGTAAATTAAAACAATTCAATTTCGAAACACATTTTGCATCGACGAAAAAAATGGTTGATCGACGACCGTTTGGCATTGCAGGCTCTGATAAGTTGGAAACAACCTGAAGTGGTGATGCAACAAGTAACCATGATAATTACTCAGGTATTAAATCTTTACATAATCAGCATACCCGGACAGGAATTGATTAATCGTAGTAGAAACATACACACAACTGTGTGCGTATAAACGAGTTACTGGGCGAAAAAGTCTACCAAGTTATATTACGATTGCCTTTTTTTACCCATTAGTTATAATTTGGACTGGTATGATATGTCAATGAATGCTCAAAAGCTCCTGATACCAATTCTGATGCGAAGTAACAAACCTTGTTATTTTACCGCCGGAAAAGTCTACGTTCTATCAATGGAAACCTTTGGCTCGGTATGAACAACTGATCGGTTTTCGAGAATCAATCTCGATGTATCGTAATGAACGATAGTATAATCGACGCTGTGGTTATAATAATATATTTTGAAACGGTTTTTGAAGGCAATACGGACAGTGATATCGTACTTCACGATATTTGCGCAAATGATTTAATCGTTCCACTCATCACCGTGCCGAAGATATTCTTTTCTCTGAATTTTACAATGAAAAACGCATAATCTAAAATATGACGACGATGTAGTATGCAAAGTGAAAAAATTATGTATAGCATTTTCATTTTCGTAAATTGCCATAGCGTTGCATTGGTTTCTCAAGAGATTCAATATTAACTGGTCATCGACAATAATGTTCGAATGCGGTGGACAAGCAGATCAATAAAAGTTCGGTCAACCCGAATCCGACAGTGTGATTTCGTTCAAAATAGATGCTTGCATAATTATTGGGGCACTCTGCGGGAGGGGAGTGCTAGTGGAGTCTGGATGTGAATAGTGTAAAAATGGTAAGTAAGGTAAAAGGCCCAGTTTATGACACTTCTACGCAGATCTGTCGCTTTAAGCGTGTAAAATCATAGGGATAAACAAAGAGGACCAAGAGTCGCAGTTTGTGACCCCCCAAACGCGCGCTACTCCTTGGCTGCATATCAAATGGTGGGAGAAGCCGACTATGCTATAGGTACCCCTGTCACAAACTGGGAGAGTGTCAGAAACTCGGCCCTTTACTTTATAGGTCACTATAGAGTTTTAGCCAGTGAGATGGTAACTTCAGGTTACATTTTTTTATCCACGGCCATTTTGTGCACATTCATATTGAGAACTTTTCAATAGTGCACAGTGAAGCTGAACCCAGCATTATTGGACACAATTTATTTCGTGCACAAAACGTGCTCTTTTTGTGCACAACTACTATTGTGCACAGTACCATAGCGTACAGCAATATTCTTTTTCTTCTTCTTATTTTATCCTCTTCTCCTAGCTATCGCCATTTACAGACCACGTGTGCCACTGCCCTATCGGTACTCGCGACCGCTGTCTCGACGGTGGTTCGACCGCAAACACGAACGGTCTGTTTGTGCGCAAGTTCAACCACGAAACGATTGAAAACTCGACCGATTGTAGCGCCACCGCTGCGCGCCGCACAAAGAGCACATGCCCCGTATTATTGGCGGAACTATCGTTGTTTTCTTCTTCGACCGCAAATTCGGCTGGCTGTAGAAGCGGTCATTTTCTCACGAATCAGGAAATAAGCAGCGGAAAATATCGAAAAAATACAATCGCAAAACAAAAGATATGACAAAAAACTAAAGAAATCGCATATTTACAAAGTCGGGGATCTGGTAATGCACTCCGGCAAACTGTCGCTCAATTCAATCATTTTTTATCGTTAAAATACCGGCCCCAAAACGTTAACGCGGGTGTATATCGCGCCGATGCCCGGCAACGCACTCACTCGAGTCTCCGCAACGCCGCTATCTCCGGTCTGCCCTAGTAGAGGGCGTCTCTACTACGGCTTACGATGTGGAGCTTTAACCACTTCTTTTCCTCGAGTAGCTGCACTCTCGCGAGAGCCGAACACTCACGGAGTTACCCGAGCGCCGAGGACACTTGCTCGAGCCGTTACCTCGAGCGGTAGTTCGTTTCCCGCCGACAGGTGGCAATTTGTAACCGTCGCGCTCGCAAGCGGAACGACCACTGTATTCCTATAGGTACTCGAGATTTTGTCGAAATAAAAAAGACTCTTCGCTGCCAAACGAACGAGAAAGATTACCAGTTAATCGTCTTCACACTTTTTTAAATGCGAAATAGTGCCTCACCGAATTCTCCTCGCTGCTAAGCAAACCCTCACCTCGCTGCTAAGCGTTCGACGACTCTCCACCACATACAGCTAACTAAGCACTGTGCTAGTGGAAGATTCCCATTCTAACGATTTCACACACCTTCGGGTGTTTTTAAAACCGGAAAGTTCCGTTTCTCGTATACCCCGCGAATTAAAGTTTAAAATAATGGATTACAAGGAGAACCGCGTAGAATCATTTTTTCATCTAATTCTTTTATCCCGTTCCGGGAAGGCCTTCAGCTCAGTAAACGCCACCCCACTTTGTCGACCCCTACGCCCGTGGATCATGTTTTGGACAAGGTTTCCAGAATATTGGTAAACCGTATCAAGGTACGTGAGAGGCAGCAAATATATGGGCGTGGTGCTAGACTGGAAATACATATGATAATTAAAGATTGTACATCAGAAGTTACTTATGTACACGCTGTAACTCCAATGTCTACAAAAATCAACCGTTGTTGGCTGGTTAAACGACAAAGATTAACGATATTATGTCACAAGTTAAGAATATGTTTACAAAAATGAGTTATAATTCGAAACAAACACCGTCCGGAACGGAGTTATATCAGGCTGGCCGAATTATAGTAGCTTATGATATATTCATTTGGATGAAAGATAAAGGAGCAACGATATACGCCGAAAGAGTCAGTCCTGGTCCGGCCATCTATAAAGAGAAATGTTTTGAACCTGTCCTACAAATAAATGTGTCCTTCAACGGAGACATTGAATTTGATTCATTGTAAAACGGCCTACAACACTAAGATCCAGAAATTTCCTCGAATTTTCAAGTACCATAAAATCATCTATACTCAACTATAACGATTTAAAAATAATTGTGCATATGGAAGTTTACGTACTCGTTAATCGGATCGATGATGACCCCACACAAGAAACAGTGCATCGATACGGTATGCAGAATTAGTATGCTCGGTGGTCGTAAGAATATTTATTTTCGTGTGAGGCTCGTAAGTTCGTGAGAAAATCAATATTCGACCGCAGCCGATTCTGTTAAGTTTGTCCATGGAAATATAACTTTTTTAGTGTCGTACTTATTGTGTTATGCCACATACGCCAAAAACTGAACGACAAAAGGCTATCATCCCTTTCTTAACAACAGCAGGAGTTCAAACTTGTGTTGTACTTTAGATTCGTCGTTACTCGGAAACATAATACAAGCGTATGCTACGAACTGATCCACATAACTGTTTTGCGCGCAGTCCAGCAAGCAACGTCATCCGGACGGCGCCGACCAGAGTGTTGCAGAAAATAAATGTAGCGGAAAAGAGTGACGTGTTCATGAAATATGCACGACAACCATGGGAGCTCGCGCGGGTGGTAGTCAGTATGATAGGTGTCATAATTGCAGCCGCGTCAATCATCGTACGCTAGCGATACATATTATATGAAAATGCAAGAGTCCATCAACACTACCATGATGGAACTGGAGGCAGGGTTCTATCTTGTCTCATTCGCCGTTCTCAAACAGTTGTCGGAGTTTTTTTTATCCAGAAAACTTTTTTGCAGGAACCGGCAAAACAGTAGCAATAGTGATCTGTAACCATGAGTTTCTTCGATCACCCATACTTCGCTTTAACCAAGGCTCATATGTCCCGAATAGGCATTTGGCCGGAACAATCAAAATATATGAGAATTATTCTGCCAATGACGATGTTCGCCATAACGTTGACACTCGCCGGACCTGCGGTAATAGTCGTTATCTGAGCGAATTTAAAACGTTGTTTCTTTTTTTAAATAATTTACTACGTTTACAGCTTATTCAATTGCGTCACGATTCGCGAAACATAGACATTCTGGCACGTAGCACAACAATCTTACTAATGGGCATAGGAATTTTCTTCGTTCTGTTCACTTGTATTCAACATTTTGACAGGGTACGGTTCTAGTATATATATGTTCTACGAAATGTTCTACGAAAATATTCATGTTTAATGGAAAATTTTTCAGATTAAAATGTCGATGAACAAAATAGAAGAGCATTGGGAAAGGCTTAAAAATACACCTGCAGTGATTGTCCTTGACAAGTACGGCAAACAAGGACGCTACATCACCGTCGTTTACTCGAGTAAGTAATTATTTTTATTTGTTCACAATGAACAACATCGGCTTCAATTGATCATTGTTTCTTTTTTGCTTTTGATTCCCCAGCATTTATCTATTTTGCCATGATACTCTCCTACGTATTATGTTTATCACCTATAATATTTGACTTCATTGATCCTGTCAACAAATCCCGATCGAAAATTTATATTATCGAAGCAGAGTACGGTGTTGATAAAGATAAATACTATTGGTTGATAATCGGGCATACATATATCGTGATGTCGATGGCGATTGCTATTGAGTTGGCCATTATATCAATGTATATTGTAGGGGTCGTTCATACTTGTGCACTTTTTGAAGTTGTTCGGTACGTATAATTATGTCTTGAACAATTTGATCGCTCTGGCCCAATGTTTTTCCCCTTGATTTCCACCCAAACCAAAGACAACCTATAAACCGACCGGTCAATTGGTGCGCCTAACTACTTGTCATCCTGAATCCCTTGGCAGAGATACCGTTCGACAAACTGATGAAAAATCACTACGTGGATGTGTGCCATTGAACCGATGGGCAAATCGGTCAAGAAATTTTGATGACGTTAAATCTAGCAGGGAGAGTGCGCCAACGGGAATATGTTTCGAACGTAATAACTGTACGCGCCAGCGCTCTCGCCGTTGTGTTGCTCTTACAGTGTCGCTCCTACTGTATCGCTCCTATGGTGTCACTTCTCCTATATTACTCCTACAGGAGTTACGCCACCAACTTGCAAATTTCCATGAATATTCTGTAGGCTCTTACAAATTGAACGACCTAGGTTTCATCCTAGTGACGGTCCTTTGTCATTAACAAAAAATCTAATCTTCGTATTCTCGTGAGTACCCTAGCAAGTCAAGCGACCACCATACGACCAAAAAACAACCGGTCGTTTTGTGCCGTTTTGACGACCGTAAAACAACCAATAAAACGACCATTTTGTCGGTTTAGATTTGGTTTTCCTTTAACGACCCAAAAATGACCGAGGTAACATCGGTCGGTTTTTAGGTCGTTAAATAAAATACGACCAAGCCGAAACTAAAAACTGGTCGTTGTTTTGGTCGCACGGTGGTCGCCAAAACGGCACAAAACGACTGGTCGTTTTTTAAGTCGTTTCGCGGTCGTTTTCAATAGTCGTTTGACATGCTAGGGCGCGGTCATAAATAAATATGTCACTCATACAGGACTGACGTCCTGTACGTGTTTATTTAGGCGACGGCAATAATCAACAGTCACCAGGCTGTTGACTATTAATCACATGATAAACCGCCATGTGGTTCATTTTACCTGCAGAATAACAGTGGCACTCATCCAACACCTCTTTCGAAAGCCGGTGTGATCTTGCCCGCGTGTAAGTTTACACATGTGGAGTATATTAGACGCGTTATGTTTTAAAGTTGTAACATCTGGCCAGGGTTACAATGAAATGTTGTGAACTTACTAATGTGTTACATATTGAATACGTACACTTTTTGTGGTTTAAGGAAATGGCGGTGTACAGTTTTAGATCCGATAATTAAGCAAGTGTTAGATATTTGCGGTATACACTTGAACGAAGTTGTGAACATTTGTAACGTTTTTGTGGTGCACGATTTCTTTCCGCAATAACAAACGAGTGTACGATTGAAGGCGCTTTTTAGTTAGGCACAACAACTCGGTCGGTTGGGTTGGAGTCTATTGTAAGGAAGCAACCCAAAACCAGTCCAAAGTTATGATAGGGTAGTCCGCGAGGTGTGGAGTAAGTTGAGTACCTCTACCGGTTCACCTTTAAAAATTGTGACAACCACTTAGTCTTTGAACTCGGTATTTACCTTGAGCCACCCTCGACCGGCCCGGAACAATTTCGAAGGCCAAACTGAATGCCCCCTCGGACTTGCTGGTCGAAATTAATTGAAAAGTCGAAGAAAACGACCCCATTCTTAATCAACGCCATTTCGTCCAGACCCTGCTTCCCATAGTATTTATTCCAATCAGTGGAAGAATAATGTGATTCGATTAGTAATGTATTGATAATAATAGCATTACCATTGCCCATACAGATTTAATTTAGACCTGATTGCAAAAGAATACACGGTGAATAAAGAAAACGCTATTATTCTTCGCAGTGATAGGAATTATAAAAAAATCTGTGATTGCATCATTCTTCACGCAGAGGCGATAAGGTAAGCAGAACAAGCGAATTACCATGAATAGCTTGCCGGTGGACATTCAACGTGGATTTTTTCGGAAGATTAGTGTATTTTTGTATAACATAGTTTTGCTAATCGGATCGAGGACGGTTCATCCACAGCCATGGGCGTGGGATTAGGCATTATTACGATTATTATAGTCATCTCAACAGTACAAGTAAATTAAAACAATTCAATTTCGAAACACATTTTGCATCGACGAAAAAAATGGTTGATCGACGACTGTTTGGCATTGCAGGCTCTGATAAGTTGGAAACAACCTGAAGTGGTGATGCAACAAGTAACCTTGATAATTACTCAGGTATTAAATCTTTACATAATCAGCATACCCGGACAGGAATTGATTAATCGTAGTAGAAAAATACACACAACTGTGTGCGTATAAACGAGTTACTGGGCGAAAAAGTCTACCAAGTTATATTACGATTGCCTTTTTTTACCCATTAGTTATAATTTAGACTGGTATGATATGTCAATGAATGCTCAAAAGCTCCTGATACCAATTCTGATGCGAAGTAACAAACCTTGTTATTTTACCGCCGGAAAAGTCTACGTTCTATCAATGGAAACCTTTGGCTCGGTATGAACAACTGATCGGCTTTCGAGAATCAATCTCGATGTATCGTAATGAACGATAGTATAATCGACGCTGTGGTTATAATAATATATTTTGAAACGGTTTTTGAAGGCAATACGGACAGTGATATCGTCCTTCACGATATTTGCGCAAATGATTTAATCGTTCCACTCATCACGGTGCCGAAGATATTCTTTTCTTTGCGTTTTACAATGAAAAACGCATAATCTAAAATATGACGACGATGTAGTATGCAAAGTAAAAAAAATTATGTACAGCATTTTTTTTTTTTTTTTGTAAAATGGGATAGCATTTGCATTGGTTTCTCAAGAGATTCAGTATTAACTAGTCATCGACAGTAATCAACAGTAAGATCAATAAAAGTTCGGTCAACTCGAATCTGACAGTGTAATTTCGTTCAGAATAAATGCTCGCACAGTTAGTGGGGCCCGCTGCACGAGTGGAGCGCTAGTGGCGATTGGATGTGGATAGTGTAAAAATGTTAAGTAAGGTAAAATGCCCAGTTTATGACACTTCTACGCAGCTCTCTCACTTTAAGTGTGTAAAATCATACGGATAAACCTTCTTGTTTATCCCTATGATTTTACATGGTTTTATGTATGGCTTTAAAGTGAGAAAGCTGCGTAGAAGTGTTATAAAGTGGGCATTTTACCTTACCATTTCCTCCTTGACCAAGAGTCGCAGTTTATGACCGCCCGAACGCAACCTGGCCACAGGTAAACCGCGCCGGCCAAGGTAGTATCTGGAAACGACGGTGGTGGGGGAAGGGTCGCTTAACGTCCAGTTTTTGCAGCTTCAATTTCAATTGGCCGCATGGTGCGCATCGGAAAGGAGATGTCGAGTACGAAAGCGACAGCTATATGTCTCTGTCTTGCTCACAGCGCATTTTATTTGATTTGTACCCTGTTTTGCAGTGAGGTACCACACAGGTTTTCGTCATTTTCATACGATCAATTTGTCAATGAGAATTTTTTAAAATTTTTACACGTACGATTTTACACGAAACGCGAAGACAGAACTGTACGGTTTAGGTTAGTCCGGCAACATCCCCCGATCACAGCGCCGCAAGGTGGTAGCGGTAAGAAAAACAAGTGTGGACACTTAGTGGCCCACTTTTAGCCTGTGAAATCTGCCCGTCGTTTCCAGACCTGTATGTAAGACCGTGGCTGCCCCGTAGTTCCCCCTCCACGGGCCGCGTCAATCGATATTCGCACCGTGGTGGGGACTCTTGCAAATAACGAGGTTACGAAAATCGGGGTCCTAGTGTAGAGATCTGAGTGGTAAATGTGATCGGTAATTTTACCAAATTTTTACGGTAAAAATACGGTACGTGACCGCCTTAAACATTAGCACATTGGTAATAAAATCATATGGTCTTATAGTGATTTGAAATATCAACAATACATGGTGGATTTAAAAAAAAATATTACGGTAATGTTTTTTTAAAAAATGTGTTACATATTCGTATTTTCATAACTATAAAACTGAAGTTTATCATTTTTCAACCGGTAATATCACGTTTAAACAGGCAGATTTTATGTGTTTTAACGGTAAATTTACCAAAAATGTTATGTCCAATCATTTCACATCTGGATAGATGATTTTTACCACTTCTTACTGTAAATTACGAGAAACTTTTGTGACCGTATTTTTACAATACAAAATGTTAAAAAAAAAAATTACGTCATAATACGGTATTTTTGTGGTAATTTTACGTAATATTAAAGTACCGATATTTTCACATCTCCAGTTACGAGCGGCCGCGATCTCCTGCAGCCAGCATCGAAACTCGCCCCGAATAAGCGCACCGCGCTTATTCGGCCCCAATGTAGAGATGTGACCGGTAATTTTACCGTAAAAATACGGTACGTGACCGCGCTCAACATTACCACATTGGTAATAAAATCATGTGGTCTCATAGTGATTTAAAACATCACCAGCACATGATGAATTTTCAAAAAATGTTACGATAATGTTTTTAAAAAAATGTGTTATTCGCAATTTCACAACTATGTAAGAGTGAAGTTTATATTTATTTGTCCAACCGATAATGTCACATTTAAATAGGAAGATTTAATATGTTTTGACGGTAAATTTACCAAAAATTTTATGACCGATAATTTCTCATCTAGATAGACGATCTTTACCACTTTTTACCGTAAATTACGAGAAATTTTTGTGACCGTATTTTTTCAACACAATATGTTGAGAAATAAAAAAAATTACGTCATAATACGGTAAAAATACGGTATTTTTATGGTAATTTTACGAAATATTAAAATACCAGTATTTTCACATCTCTAGCCCAATGTCGAACGTTCTAGCAACAGGTTCCTCCAATCTGACCGAAGTCCAAGCGGTCGGCGCAGGACAAATGAAAATGCGCCTTAACAACATGACTCGAAATCAATACGCCATCCTTTCTAAACTGCATGCACGCTACGCAGCTGTCTCTGGTGTACGTGTGGTGGACGAGTCATAGCCAAACTGTGTATTGTATTGTTGTGAATATCGTGCGTGTCACAACGACTCCCGCTCCTGTTGAGCGATTGACAACCGTCAATAGACTGTAGGTCGTTAAAATTTATTCGTCACTGACACGGTGAAGTTATTTAAATCGATATAAAAACTCCGCAATATATAGGACAAGGTACGATTATTGCAAAAGCGACACGCGAGTGAATGAACGGACGTCTCGCCTCGCAGTGACATTATTATTATATATTTGGCACTCGCACTCGTTAAATATCTCGTAGCCAATAAATTTTACATGCTTTGTGCCCTCGTTCATAGAAGACCGTTACACATTCCACCGACACCAAAACAGAACGAATTAAAAAAAAAAAAAACAACAAAAACGTACCCTTCGCTTTTTTGGCGTTATAAAAAAAAATATTCTCGCTGAAAATTTCTACCAACAGGTATCGCACGTCACCGTCTAAGCCCTTTGTTCAGATGTCCAGATCTTTTTTGTAAGACAATCTTTCGTTTATGCTTTTTTTTTCTCGAGAATTTCATTTATTTATTTTTTTTTAATGCACATTACAACTTTGAGTACGCAAGCGTTGAATTTTGCTAATCGAGATGTTCTTGCGGGTTTCGTTCGTCGCAGCGACATAACTGGCATGGCGTCGAGCTCTGTCAGCCAGGAGGACTTCGACAATGACTTCGAGTTCACTTCGCGCAGATCCAGAATTCGTACGGCGAGGGCTCGAGTCGGCCCACCCAGACCGGGCGACATCACTTCCATCAACTTTCAAAGTTAGTGACTACGAACTACCTATCCTGATCACGTAAAAATTAGACGCAACTTTGTTATTTGCATTCTTCAAATGACGATACTCGTGAATACTTTAATGCCGAGTCAGGAAATGCTTCTACTACTAAAAGTATGAACGATACGTAATACCAAGAATTGAAACTATTTCATGTACCAAGTATTGCAAGTACTAAGTATTTCATGGACCAAGTATTGCAAGTAACAAGTATTTCATGTACCAAGTATTTCAAGTACCAAGTATTTCATGTACCAAGTATTTTAAGTGCCAAGTATTTCAAGCGCCAGGTATTTCAAGCGCCAAGAATTTCAAGCGCCAAGTATTTCAAGTGTCAAGTATTTCAAGCGCCAAGCATTTGAAGTACCAAGTATTTCAAGCGCCAAGTATTTCAAGCGCCAAGTATTTCAAGCGCCAAGTATTTCAAGAGCCAAATATTTCAAGCGCCAAGTATTTCAAGCGCCAAGTGTTTCATGTGCCAAGTATTTCAAGTACCAAGTATTTCAAGTGCCACGTATTTCAAGCGCCAACTATTTCAAGTACCAAGTATTTTAAGTGCCCAGAATTTCAAGCGCCAACTATTTCAAGTACCAAGTATTTTAAGTGCCCAGAATTTCAAGTACCAAGTATTTCCAGTGCCAAGTATTTCAAGTACTAAATATTTCAATTACCAAGTATTTAAAGTATCAAATATTTCAATTACCAAGTATTTCAAGTACCAACTATTCAAAGTACCAATTGTCTGCAATATTAAGTATTTGCAGTATCAAGTATTCAAACTACCAAGTGTCTGCAATATCAAGTATTCAAAGTACCAATTGTCTGTAATATCAACTATTCAAAGTAACCAAAACTTAAAACACCAAGATATTGGTACTACTTGGCTACCGAAGTAACGAGTAAAGAATAATTCACATATAAAGTACTTTGGTCCATCAAAGTGGACTTCATATACCCAAAATATTTACTTGGCTGCATAGCTGAGAGCTCAGGTGCTTTCACTCTAAATAGTTAGAGTGAAAGCACCTGTAGCATAGTCGACGATGTACGTCATTTCACAGATTTTTTTTCTACTCCAAAAATTAGAGAGTGCGGGCGACCCGGAAGAGGCTCAAGGTATATGCGAGTCGAGCTCGGCGAATGTCGTACCACCTGATCATGAAAATCAGCAGAACAAGCCGATAATAAGGAAGCTGGAGAAGAGACCTACAGGCCGGTGAGTACAGTACACGATATATAAAATACACTGTGCATTAAATACACTGTATATTAAATGCACTAAAATACACAGTATATAAAATATCGGGAGTTTGAATGGACAAAGGTGTCTCAATTCTACCGCATGGCTGAAGAAGATATTCGCCGCCTTCGCTAACTAATTATTTACCTTAAACCTGATGTTCCAGTGTGCCTGGTGTCGTATCCTGTTTGCACAGGCCGACGCACATAAACAAAGGCAAGCAGCAACGCGACAGGAGGAAACTCAGAGAGAAGCGTCGCAGCACCGGAGTCGTGCATTTGCCGTCTACCGAGGTGTGTTCAGTACAATTGTTTATATGTAAAGAAAAGAATATCTTCAATTTTTCTCTGATCCATAGAAGATAAACGATGTGGCATGATATTTGTGGCTTTCTTGATAATCGACGAGTGCCCTGTGAGCTTGTATTTTCGATGTATTAATGGTCGTTAACGAAAAAAAAATGTACGAGATAACCGGCTTTCTCGTGAGTCATACGAGCAAGGTAAAGGAATGACGAATCGTCGACTTTCGTCATTCGATCGTCATTACCCGTTAAGTCTTCGTCTTTTATATTAAGGAGAATTGGCCATCGATGTGCACTGAAGTCGTCGGAACGAGGCTGATTCTTTTCTCAGCTTGCTTCCTATTTTTATCTCCAAAAAGTGCAACTGAGCGAATGACAAAAAAACTATTAGCTTTCTAACGAAATTAATATTAATATTAAGGCTGCGTTTCTGAATTGAAAAAGAAACTCGGCAGTTTTGGTATTGACTAACGTCTTCGGATCGAGAAAACCTCGAATATGATACCATTGTACCTCTAACGTATTTTCTATTAATTATTTGGAAACCTTAGAGTACAGGAGGTAGTACTGGTGAGGATGAGGAGGAACTAGGCGGAACAGGTCTTGAAACTAAGCACAATACGCCCCACTGTGAGTTCCTAGATCACGAACTCATCGAAGTAAGTTTATAATATAAAATCTAATAAACATCAACGAGAAAAAAAAATCATCTCACATGTGCTTTTACAGGTAGCGAGGCGAGATATAATCAAAAGTTTTGCTCGTTGCGATATCTCGGACCATTCCCATTTCTTTCGCTTCGCCTAACACTCGATCACACATTGATATACAATAAACATTACTAATCGTGTGCAATGTCACTTAGCATCTTTGTCCGCGCCGATAGCTATATCTATCGTTATCTCTATGTTTCAGGAACGAACGGCCAAGGTTTACATGCAGAGACGAAACAAAAGGTGAGCTTAACGACGTCGAAGTTGTTAATATTGAACGATCGACAAGTGATTCTGATTAATTTGATTGTACTTTCAGCCACTCGGATTTGGAGGCCGATGACGAAGAATTCGATTCCTTGAATCAGTCGGACAGCGTCAATCAGTCGGATCCGGGCAATCACGGACCCCAATTGTCATCGTCCGCGACACCGAGACCCAGAGTGCCAACACCCACCGGAGACAATGCACAAGAGGTAAATAATATGCGCTAGACATATCTATATATTATAGTCAGATCTTATATATATTTTGGAAAACTGTGGATTTGTTTGTTTGTTGATGTGGATGTATGTCCCCCTCCCCCAACCTGCCCCCCCCCCCCCCCCCCCTCTGTCGGTGACACTGACCCAACGTTATATTATATATTATATATAATATGCTTCGGAAATTTAGATTTCTGGAGATTTACTGGAAATACGTCAACTCCAGTCGAAAAATGAGATTTTCTTACAAGAAGCGTTATATTTCCAGTAAATCTAAATTTCGGATTTCTAAATTCCATTGTCAAAAGCGAGGGCGCAAAGCGGCCGAACGACAACATCCTGCAAGAATATATACCTAGACATATGGATATTTATTCCATCCTTATACAGAAGCTATGTTTTTGTAACAAAATTAATTGACATTTTAATGTCAAAGTACTTAAAATACTTTAAAACGCCGAGAAGGGCGATTTTTAGTTGCAGTACGGATGTATGTGTGTGTGTGTGTCATAGATTTGCATAGTTTAAAACGGCAATAACTCGGAAATGGTTTGGGGCAACCTGTTGAAATTGGGTACACTAGTAGAATGGTTACGTCGTTTCGTTGAGCGCAAGTTTGCATTTTTTAAAAATTAATTGTAGTTCTGATTTGCGTACATTTTGAGGTATCGTGCTAAAATATAATATTTTGATCAAAAACATTTGGTATTGAATTTGCTCTAAATTTATCGAAGCGATCAGATTTTATGGAATTTTGAATTTTTTGAGAAATGATTAAAAACGGTATGATTCGAGTAAACACGACAGTGTCGAACATAAATTTCGCATGGAAATAGACTGCCACCGTACAATGTTTGGTATTACTTTTAACAAAAATTAATCTAACCGATTAAAGGTACATTAGACAAAGCCTTAATACAATGAATTGCAACGAAATTTCCGTTAGCGATTCTCCACAATAAATTTTGCGCAACATTTTAACCGTTTAAATTTTACGAGATGTAGATGTGTGTTATGTTACGAAAAACGTGCAAAGTAATTTGCACATGGCTTCCTCATTTATTACAATTTTCGCATAGCTTCCTCTACGAGGAAACCAAAATCGATCACCGAACTTTCTCGTGAAGAAAGCTATGCGCAAAATTTTTTTATATCTGGTAACAACGTTCTCACGCGAAATTGTGTCTTTTTCTTATGCGCAGTTGATCGAGCGAGCACAAGAGGAAAACAGGAGATTGTTAGCCCTGCTCGAAGATCAGGATCACAAGATAATGGCACTGGAAGCGCAGCTCGTGCAGCAACAGCGTGAAATGGCGATCGAACGCGACAGATTACGCGAAGAGAACGCTGCGCTAATTCGAGCGATGGCCGCCCTGGCAAGTGACTGAATGTGCGAATTTTTTCCACACGAAGAGTACGATCGACCGAAAAATCTCTTTGAATCCGATATTCTCCTTACCGCGTTACAAACTATACATACCAATTGTGGTTGACACAATTAACAAGCTCCATAAACTTAACACTTAGATAATAATTTAACGACAGACAAAAAAAAAGATAAATACAAAATATTCACTATGAAACTTGCTTATCGATGTTAGCTTCTACTGTATTGAGAAAGCGCGAGTAAAAAACAACATACGTGGCAGTCCTTTGAAATTCGGAGCAAGTGAATATTCGCGAGAATATCGTCAGGGTAAGTTTCTATCGTTGCGCGTGATACGTTCCAACCGCGCAATTATTTGTTCCTTTTATTTTCGTTCGTAGAACTACTCGAGAGAGAAATTCGTAGATTAGATTTCGTCCGACGGTAGGAGAAAGTTTGTTGCAATCCAACCGTCATTATTGCCAAATTACTTTGAATCTTTGCATGACCGTAGAGAAATTGTTTGCAGAGCGTTAGTATTTAAAAAAAAAGGTAAACGAAGCCATAGGCAGCTCTGATCGATACTTTCACGAAATATATGCAACACTTTTATAGAACAGATTGCATTGATATTTAATTTTCCGTACTTACGTAAAAGACAGCTTTCGTCGCACAGTTTTAGAATCCGAAGATGCGTTCGTTCGTTAATTTTCGTCAGAATAAGTAATAAAAACAAAATCCTCGCCTCGACTTTGAGCAACTCGGCGGTAAACGATGATTGTACAATCACACAAAATTGTATATATCCTAGAATTCAAAAAAAAAAAAAATAATTTGATAGACCGACCTAAAAAGACTTCGTAATGTTACGAGCGGGGTAACTGAGGCTTCTTCGAATTCACTCGGCATTGAGTACATAAAAACATTGTATCGATATTGTAAAAAAAAATGGAGACGCATCTTTTACGTACTGGGAGTTAGTTAACAGACTCGCGATTTAATATTTTTTTCTTTCTCTAGTTACTATGACTATATTATAGACAAATATTACTACTATTACATTCACGCTATTATTAACTATAGAAGACAAAAAAAATCGAGGCAGACTGATACGACGATGTGATGAGTGAGTGTGTGATTTAAAGCGAACGGAAAGTAAAATGTGTATTTACGTATTTCAAATAGCAGCATGTGCACAATCAATTGTTATTTTGTGATTCGTCGAGTAAGTGAGAAATAAAGAAATTGATCATAAAGTCACTGTGAAAAATATTCTCCCGGCTCCTTCCGCTTCCCAATCGTCGACTCGAGAATAGAGATGCCGGATCGTGAAAAAAAGATCGATCTTCAGTATTGTATTGTATCGCCCCGCTATGTATCGATCCAACAATATATCAAAAGAAAGAACATCGACACCAAGAAAATCGAACGTCTTATTATACGGGAAAAATACATTATGTCCAATTGTCACCTTTGCAGTTAATCATAAAATAATTATAAACGAATATAATCGTCAAAAATGAAATATTTAACCCCTTTTCTTGTCTTTTATTATCACATGTAGTATATGTAGCATTCGATGAACGATATAATTTGAATCCTCTATGAGAAACTGTCAAATGTAAATAATACTTTTTTTATTGTGCATATCGCAAATATTAGCATATCGCTCGATTAAATTAACCATATAAATAAAATCGTAATTTTTCTTTTCTAATCGATCAACTTGAATGCAAATAATCCTTTTTTTAATTATACATGTGAATATGTATGTATCACTTTGTAGTCAGTTCTTTGGTTAAAAATCAACAATTAAAATGTAATTCAGTGGATCGATATTTTAGTTGAAAGATCGATCCACGGTATTATACTGTCAGTAAATATCGATATTTACTGGAGAAAAAATTGATTTGTCGAAGAATCAATCCAACACACGGCATCTCTACTCGAAAATAGAGAACTTCACTGCAACGGGATTAAAAAAAATAAACAATAAATAACATTGGCCAATTTGAAGACTGCGTTTTTATTTATAAAATAACTAAATAAATTTTGATATAGTACAATACTTGCGCGCGTGCACACATACGCGTAGTTTACACGATACGTTTTACTCTTATTCATCCACTACACGTAATACAAACTACTTGTTACTATAAATCTATAGTAGTTTCTACAAAATCGTTGGGATCCGATCGTATAGAGTTATATATATCTGTCTGTCATTCGCGCGTGTGCGTGTACCTTCGCAAAGTGTGCCTTTTTATTTTCTTCTTTCGTACAAAGTTGCAGAGAGAGAATCGTTTTTATCGGCTAATCGGTATTTTTTTCTTCTTTTTTTAACGGGGTGCACCTTTTCATACACATTTGTTTTTTTTTTATCATTTAAGGTGTGCGTACTCTATGTAATACAGGTACACACGTCATATACGAGCATCGACCCCGGTACGGTGAGATGCAACAGGTACTAACACTTGTCCATTCTATCGAATCTTCCCTGACTAACTTTTCTCTTCTTCATCTATCGCCCGCGTCTTACTGGATTTTCGGTGCAAGCACACACAACTAATCTGCATATTTTTCTTTTCAAAAACCATTCGACAAACTCAGCTTTATCCATCTTTTTTTTCGTCTATTTACATTTCCCGTCTATCGTACAGGTTTTTTCATCTTTCGTTCTCCTCTCTTTTTTTTTACAGGATATACAAAATAATCGCGATATCGGATTTATCAGCGGCGTTACGAAGCGGCTGAACTATAGCGAGCGATAGCGGGCATAATAATATAACTTTGTTCGTCGCTTTACATACATCTTTCGTATATATATATTTTGTTTTTACTTCGTTATAATAAATGTAATACGCGACACTTGAACTGCGCTTCATAGAGACGTTATACAATCTTTTTCTTTTTTTTTTTTATATTTCTTCTCTTCGTTCTCTACAGTATAATGAAAGGCGACGACGTTCTGATATGTTATGTTTCGAGTGAATTAAGGCGGAATCCGATACCGAAGTTCAATCGCGAGAACTGAACTCCTCCCACATTAATCCGTACACTTATTATACGAAGCGAGTAACGAGCCAAGATACAATGCCAGAACGATTTCGCTCGAAAAGGGCACTTGCGCTTTTTTTTTTAGTTTATCTGCCGTTAACGCTGTACAAATTATTGTCGCGATTATCGAGTCACTTCGACTTTCCATTATTATACAGTTATAGGCCATTTTGTTTCACGAGTTTTTACAGCTACAATAGAGACGTTTTCGTAATTGAATCGATTCGAAGATAAAAATCGTTGATAAAATTCACGATCTGATGGAAAAGAAAAGAAAAAAAAATCGAGCTTAAGGTCCGATGTTTTTCGATGTTAATTAAGAATTCAGTCGTTTCTAAAAATGAACAGTTAATCATCGGGTTTTTTTCTTCAAAGTACAGATATCGTTTAGATTACAATAAAAAAAAAATCTCGAGGCATGAGAACTCACGGCTCCTCTTTACGTCCTAACAAACATACGATGTGTGTGTGTATATATATAGCTTTTTTTTTCTTAACTTGGCGCGTTAAATTCCGTTCAACATCTTCTTTCCAGCATATATATATAATATAATATTTATACCTCAAACACGTATCGCATTATCCCAACAAACGACTAGATCACGATGCTTGGATCTTTAACGATAGATCCTTAAATGCTAAAAGGGGGGGGAAGAACCTAAGCTCTAAAATCTACATAATTAACGATATATTAATAATTAATAATAATAATCATCATACTATGTGTGTAGTATATAGATAATAAAAACCGTTTACGCGCATGACAAGATGATCGTGTAGCTTACACAGCTGATACAGATACACAAATAGCGTAACGCAAACGCAAAGGTTTTTTTTTTTGCTCAAGCCGGCAACGCCGTCGTCCGGACCGTCTCGATTTGAAGGTGTGAATAAACACGTCGTATCGCACAGTCTCAAACCCCCTCCGTCGCCGTTCGGATCTTCACTGCTTTTTTCTTCTCGCTTCGGAGGAGGGAAAAATCGTGCGTAAACGATGTCGCTCCACGTAGGAAATGAATCGATTGTGACTGACGAACGGTTTCGTCGGACGCTCGGCGGCTTTTTCAGCCGGATGACGTTTCGTATCATCCGTTCTCGTTCGCGTTCTCTCGCCGAGGGCTTGTCATAGAGTTCGATAGACCCTCGTTTGTAAATTCGTATTCACACGGTATATCGTAAGTACACACAACTCTGTTTCGTTGCTCTTTCGAGTGATCGTTTTTTCTTCTTTTCTTTTTCTCCGTATCGTCGCTCCCTTTTTCGTGATTTCTTTTTTTTTCACGATAGAAAAGAAGGCTTCTCGTTTCGATGAGGTACAATGGCTAAAAGTCGCGTCTAGGATCTCCGGTCCGAACTTCGTTTCGACGTCTCGCTTCGCGTCCTTCTCTCGGCGCGCGTAATAATTTAAGTTTTTCCGACGGCGAAGCGAGACGATTTTCTTTAGCCTTTTGCTTTTTTTTTTCTTTTTTTTGATGCTTCATCATCTTCGTTGCGATTCGATTGCGAGACGATCGCGAGGGATCAAGGCACGTTGACGACTCATTCAATCGAGGCAAACCGAAGATTTCTTCGGTGTAGAAAAAAAAAATATATATATATATAATTCTCTTGGCGTATCGGATAATTTAATAGAGAGTTAGAAGATGAGAAACGCAAAGACACGTTGCAGGATATGTAGTTATTCGGATGTCACGATTCGTGCTGACATCGTCGACGGTGACGACGTTCACGACGCTCGCGGCGTCGTCGCGACGGGTCTCAGACGCTGCAGCCGGAAGTGACCTCCTCGCTGCTCTGCTGATGACTCCAGCGGCACTGATGGCAACCCTTCGGCTCTTCCGGGCCCGCCGCCACGCCACCGGTCGCCCTCAATCCCTGCTCCAGCTCCAACAGCTGCCCCATGAAGTTGAGATTCGGGCTTATTATCGGCCTCGCGTTCTTAACGAGCTTGTACGCCTCGACCATCGAGAGACCCTTGTGTCTCATTATGTAGGCGATCGCTATCGTTGCGCTGCGCGACACGCCCGCTTGACAATGGACCAGAACGCTGCTGCCGGATTTTCGGGCTTCCTCTGTAACAAAAAAAAGCACAAATTCATTAATTTTTTCGACTATGAAAATGGAGTCGAACAAAACGAAAAAAAAATCAAATGCATTAATTTTCTCGACTATGTAAATAGAGTCGAATAAAAAGAAGAAAAAAAAAAAAACAAATTCATTCATTTTGTCGACTAAGAAAAATGGAGTCGAATAAAATAAAACATAAATTCAATAACATTCTCGTCGCCGAAAATGGTACCGGATAGAAGGAAAAAAGAAATCAATTAATTTTCTGGTCTATGAAAATGGTGTCGAATAAAAAGCAAAATAAATAAATAAATAAATAAATTGGTTAATTTTTTCTTCAACGAAAATGGATTCGAGTGAAGGGGGAAAGAGTTGCAAAAAGCAATTTCATGCTTTCTAGCGTCATCCTGAACGTCGCGGGGATTTCCGTTATATCCTCGTTGAGAATCGTTCGAGCGATAATAATTCCCGTACGGAGGGGCACGGAGGTTTAATTGACCGCGATGACGACAATGCGGTAATGGCCTCAACAATCGATTCGCGTCACGACGAGCCTTCCGTCATGATCTCAGCCAATGAAGACATCGGGAAGGAGACGTACGCGAGCAAAGTCTTGAGAAGTGTGACCGTGAACCCGAATTTTGCCTGATCATCGACGTCGAACTAAGTCACCCTTTGACGGCCTTGCTGCATGCCTCGCATTCTCGGATCAATTCGATGAGCTCCGAAAGAATTATTGATGTCGTTCGCGAGTGTTTTCTCGAGGAAAAAATAGCTCGCTCTCATTTTAGCCCATGCGCATTTTTTTTCACCCAAAGAAAATCAAAACATGAGCAAAGTGGCCTTAAAATTGTGACCGTGAAAACGAATTTTATGCGATCATCGACGCCGACCGAAGGCATTCCGGAGCGTTCTTGCCGCATGTATCGCGTCTTCGGATAAATTCGACGAGCTCCGAACGAGTTATTGATGTCACTTGCGGGTGTTTTCTCGAGGAAAAAAATACCTCGATCTCGATTTAGCCCATCCGTATGTTTTTTTCTTCATTTTTCACCCAAAGAACAACAAAAAACTGAGCAGAGCGATCTGAGAAATTTGACCGCGAAACTGAATTTTACACTGTAAAAAGAAATTGTAAATTTAATGTACCGGACTAGAAGTTTTTGTGCAAAAACTTACGCATTAAATTTAATGTACGATTGTGATGAAAAATGAATATACTTTTTCAATGAAATTAAAGTAAATTATTAAAATTACACTACTTTCATAATAAAATTGAGGAGAATTATTTAAAATAAAGTATTCCCAATGTTTTTAATACACTGAACATTAATATTTCATCACAATCGTACATGGAATTTGATGTACCAGTTTTTGCATAAAAACTTCCAATCCGGATTTTTTTTACAGTGTACGTGATCTTCGACGCCGATCACTCCGTAAAGTCCTCGCTGCATGCTCCGAAATTCTCGAATCAATCCGCTGAGCTCCGCTGGAATTATTGATGCTCTTTGCAGGTGTTTTCAAATAAGAAAAAAAAAAGGAAAAAAAATTCCACCCCAGTTCTGCCGTACTGATTTTTTCGGTCGGTAAATAAAGCTCCCAAATTTTTTTTTCCCAGTTTCTCCAACATTTTCCGCTACACTAAAATAAACAGCCTCTCAGTCCGACAGTCGAGAAGCCACCGATAATTTGTTTTTCCCCAGAAGAATCGAAAATCCTTAAAAAAAAAAAAAAAAAATAAATAAGTAAATAAAATTAATTACAGTTTTTTTTCGACCAAGCCCTGGGCGCATTTTTTGATGGAACGAAAATAGCCGGAGCTTTATTTTTACAAGCGTTATCGCGATTCGAGCGAAAACTGCCCGGAAGTGCTTTCTTTCGAGGATCCCCCGGTGCAATCGGTCGCGCTTCGTCATAACTGGCACAGACAAACCAGTCGTGTAACCCAAACAGGCGATTAAATTACGTAATGCAGAGAACGGGGGGGGGGGGGGGGTCGCGCTATCGTATCAGGAATGAGTCACCGGTGCTCTGCTCGGCCACTACACTCTTGTCCCGCTCCTCGGGCGCCTCCGAACGCCCGGATCCTCTACTCCACATGCGGTTACGAATTGCCCAGCGGCGATACACACGAGTTGCGCGCATCCATACACGCACATAGTAAAACGATTCTCCCTCTTCGCATCTCCTCCCTCGAATTCGACCTCGTAAATCGCTCGGAAAAAAAGTAGAATTAAATTTTTTTGTTTTGTTTTTTTTTACGTCGATAACTTGAACCTCTCTTATCATTGACCTGCGCTCTCGCCACGTTTCATCAAAAATACCATATAAAAAATAAAAAAAAGAAGTGATTCTCGTATATAGAACAGTTCGCTGAATGCGTGATGCAGTTTTTTCTTTTCTGAAAAAAAAAAAAAAAAAAAAAATAAGATTATTTTTTTATCAAAATTTTCGCAACGTTCAAGTGCGTAGGTCGAATTGTTTACGCGCTTCGAAGATTCGACTAGTCGTATCGGACGGATATAACAATATATCGATACATTTTTTTAAGTAAAAATATATTAAAAAAACTCCATGACTCGTCTTATCTTTGACTGGCACTTTTGTCATGTTTCGTTAAGAATTTCATACGACAAATGTAATTCTCATATATATAGCATGAATCGCTAAATGCGTGATCCAGTTATATTTTCGAAAGTAGTTAAATAATAAGAAAGATTTAAGTCGAGTCGTTTGCGGGTTTTGAAAATCCGGCCTGTCGTATTGGACGGCTATATATATATATATATATATATATGATGCGTGTATATAAAATTATATAAATATAAATATAATAAAAATATATTAAAAATTTGTTTATATAAAAATAAGAAACTGCATGACTTGTTTCTCTTTCTCATCGCGTTTCATAAAAAAAAACCCATACGACAAAAAAATCATTAATTCGCGAATATAGCACAAGTTGCCGAATGCGTGATAGTCATTTTTTCTCAAAAAAAAAAAAAAAAGAATCGCAGATAAAAAAAATAAAATAAAGGAAATTTCGCAACGTCCAAGTGCGTAAGTCGACATGTTTACGAGTTTCGAAGATCCAGCTCGTCGTATCGGACAGCGCACGTATGCGTGTATAAAAATACATAAATACGAATTGCCGTTCTTACAAGGAACGAATACGATCTGAATAAAAAAATTAAAAAAAAAAAATACGATACGCTTCAATGTAATTCAATCAATAGCGGTATTATAGTGCGAACGACGTGGAGTGTCGCTGCCTATTCCTATACGCATGGAAGTTTACATTGAAAACTTCCGCTCGGATTCGCTCTCTCTTCCTCCCGGCCTCGAGCGTAGAATCAGAAGTGAATCAACGCTTTGTCGCATCGACGTACTACGCCTCATACATACAATCATATATGCCCTATATATATACACGTATTTTATATATATACATATATTATACCCACACATATATATATAAACATACGTATCCGTATGTATGTTTATATATATATATATATATATATATATTTATATATATATGAGGTACGTATGGTCATACGTACCTCATACATACAATTATATATGCTCTATATACATTATACCCACATAGACATATATAAACACATGTATAAGCAGCGTATGCGTTATGCAGTAAAGTGTATAGCGGAGGGTTGGGCGAGTCGCGGGGTGGGAAAGCTTTTCCTTTTTCCCTCGTTCGAATCCACTGTGCGGGTAAACGCACGTGTGTGTTTCTATCTCAGTCCGTCCGGTCGTTGCAACGCACCGATGGCCTACACTTGCGAGCGAGCGAGCATCTGGCATGAGTCAGAGACCCGCAGAGAATAATACAAATAAAATAATAAAAAGAGAGGAGGAAGCATAAAGAGCGAGACGGATCGAAGGGGGCAAAAAAAAAGCGGCGAGAGCGAGAGACGTTCCACTGTGCGGGATTCTGCGCTCGGCGAATGACGAAAGGTGGATGAATAGGCCTCAGGGAACGGCGTGGATCCTCCGCTGGCACCCTCGAGCGTTTACTAATACAAACGTCGGCACGTCCTGGGATTGTGACCCAACTCTCACGGGACTCTGTGGATCGGAGCTCGGCGGCTTTGGGTAGGTTCGGAGATTAAAATTTGGGGTGATGCGGAGACTCGACGGAGACGGCATTTACAAATCGCGGTGGAATTGTTTACTTAGTTTTTTTTTTTTTTTTTTTTTTTTTTTACGATTAAGGCCACCGATTTTATTCCGATCGAGGTCGCCGATTTTATACCGATCGAGGTTTCTACCAATTTAAGTTTGGTTGATCATTTTTCAATTCTACGATTATAATTTTTCTATTAGAATCTTTTAATTCTTCGATGATAATTTTTCGATTCTTCGATTATAGTTTATCGATTTTTCGATGAAAATTTTTCCATTTGCAAATGTACAAAAATAATCAGCTAAATGCGGATCGAAATAGTTTATTGTCCGAGTTTGTAGGAGAAAATGATGAAGCGAACGATAATTTTACATCGAGATCTCAAAATAACTACAGCCCGAGATTCAGCATTAAAATTGAAGAAAGCAACATTAAAATTTCGCAATGAAATTGTTTCCTCAATCTTGTTTTTTAATAGCTCGCCGCGAATTTTTCCACTTGCAAATCTAGAAAGCAGTCAGCTACACCGGGACCGAAATAGTGCAAGCAATTTCTCTCCGACAAACTCGGCCGGTAAATGTAATAATTTGCCGTCCGAGTTTGTCAGAGAGAATAACCGAACGACCTGTAATTTCACATCGGGATCAAAATAACACCAGCCCGACGGGAAATTCAACACGACTCCCAGGAGCTTTCGATTGAGCCTTCGATCTCTCTCCGTCAAAGAAAAAAAAACAAACAAAAAAAATAGTCGCCCAACCTATAATAAAAAACACAAACGTGCGTCGATCCCTCGTCAAAGCCCGCGAATCTAGCGGCGTGAAGGACGACTCGGACGTCGTCGCGATGAGTCAATGGGCAGAGAACGCAAGCGAACGATAAACACAAGAGATCGAAAGAGAAATAAGAAGTCCGACACCGCGAGGACGGATATAGAGAAGAGTCTAGCAAAAAAAAAAAAAAAGGCAAGAAAAAAAAACGAGACAAAAGAGACGAAGAAAAAGAAAACGGAGAGAGAAGACCACTGCGATCAAATAGCAAGTAGGGCAATTACGGTAGAAACTTGCCGAGGAACGATCGTGCAACAGCACAACCGCTAATGCTGTTACAGCGGCTGAAAGCGAGTGTAGTGCTGTGTGACACACCAGGCTCGCTCGCCGGTCTCTCCCGCGACGCAGTTCGGTATAACGGAAACGGGGTATAACCAGCCGTATCCGGTGGACCATTCACTGTAGTATTGCTGTGGCAGCGGTGCGAGTACCGGCGAGCACCATCAGCAGCGGCAGCGCAAGACGAAAGGCTTCCATTCATGAAAGAGCATGAGTCAGAGAGCGCGCTCTTGTGTGTGCCACTGGCAACGGTGAACGAGGGCCCGTCCCGGACGGGACGTCCTCGTGCGCGCCGTTTCCCTCCGCCTTATGCCGCGCGCGCCGTTGCGTTCTCGCGCGTCTCTCTACGCACACATAAGCGTGAACGACAGAGGCGCTCCGCTCGTTTGCGAGAGGACATTAGGGGGAGAGCCGGGGAAAAGTTTGCGCTGGGGTACGCGAGGCAAGGGGCGCCCCGACGACCCCTCCGAATGCGCAACTGGTGGAATGCGACGGCCCAACCGTCGCTCGTCGTAAAGCGCAACAGCATTTTTTTTTAGTCTGTTTTTACTCAGCGAATTTCGGTTTTGGGGTCGTTGACTGACTTTTTTTTTTGGTTCAAATGATGGTGTTAATAATGTTTTTACTTAGTGACGGTATTTTTAGTATATTTTTATTCTGTGAATTTCGATTTTTGGGTCATTGGCTGGTTTTTTTGGGGGTTTAAAAGATATATATTTTTTTTAAATATTTTTATTTATCTCGTAAAAATGTTATAATTTTTTTGGGGGTAAGTTTACTTTGGTGACTTTTGTTTCTTCCGATAATTGGATTTATTTTTTCGTCGAAATTCGATTTTAGGACCATCGGCTAATAATTTTTTAGTGATGAAAAAAATGTTTCTTTTATTTATTTATTTCATTAATTTATTGCATTTTTAATTTTTTTGTGAAAAAGTTCATTTCAGTGACTTTGTGTTGTGTTTTGATAATTTCAGGGTGGTTGACGATTTTGAGAGATTTTATTTTTGTTGATTTGTGTTATTGGCAGTTATGAATATTGACAATGAGTTCCGATGAGAATAGTCGAGACAGCGAGAAAGCTGCAACTGGTGGAATGCAGCGAATTAATTATTATTTTCGCTGCATAAAAATTATTTTTATACAGCGAATTTGGATTTTAGGGTAATTGACTGATTTTTCGAGGGTGAAAAAGATACTGTAAAAAATACTTTTTATATCTTTTTAACAGTCAAAAATTGGCCAGTGGCCCTAAAAATTGAATAAAGTTTATTATCAAGTTCGTTTCGGTGACTATTTTGTTTGTTTTGATAATTGGATTAATTTGCTTGTCGAAATTCGATTTTAGGGTCATCGACTGATAACTTTTTGACTGTTGAAAAAAAAAAAAAAAAACTCTAAAAAATATTTTTATCATTGCAGTGACTTTTTGTTTTATTTTGATAATTGGAGGGTGGACTTTCGAGAGACTTTATTTTTATTTACCAAATTTAGATTGTAGAGTCATTGGCTGATTGAGTGTTAAAAAGACATAATAAAAAATATTTGTACATATCTCATAAGAATGCAATCACTTTGATGAGATACTTCATACCGGTGACTTTTATTTGTTTTGACAATGAAATTTATTTGTTTACCGAAATTCGATTTCAGGGTCACTGGCTGATAATTTTCGAGTCTTCAAAAAAAAAAAAATATATACAAAAAATATTTTTTATCTATCTCATATCAAATTGATACAAAATTATCAAAATTTTTATGAGAAAGTTAATTTCGGTGACATTATTGTTTCGTTTCGATAATTGGATAATTGGACTTTCGAGAGACTTTATTTTCGTTGATACGAATTGGCCGTTATAAATATCGGTAGTGAGTTCCGATGAGAATATAATGAGTCGAGAGTGCGAGGAAGCTGCGGATACGGGCCATTAAACTACCTCGGCCGGAGCGGGGTGGCGAAGAGACGGAAGGAAAGATCGAGCCGGTAGGGGACTCTCCCTCTTGACGCTTAGTTCGTGAAAAAAAAAAAAAAAAAAAGAAAAAAAAACAAGAGGAAAAAAAACGAAAGGAAAACAAAAGTATTCGGATTACTCATCGCAACAGGGGTCGGTGTCTCTTGTAACCACTTCTAACTATACACACAGAGTTTAACTGTGTATAGTTATAGTCGGAGGTACAGAGAGACCAGCCGGAGTTATCTGTCTCGCCGGGCCAGGGCAGCAATGCCGCAGTCGATACGGGAACGAGACCGCGTGGTCGACGTTGGAGGCGAGCTATATGTACGCACACGGGAGACCGGCTCTGAATATACATGAGAGCGGCTCGAGTTGTGGAGCTGTGCGAATCGAGATTTCGTGGAATCTCGCCGTACGAAGAATCCACGTCAAAACCGTGCAACGTACGCGGAACTCGAAGTAATGCAGAAAGGGATTGAAAATAAAGTTTTGACTTTCGGCGGCCGGAGGAAAAATTAATGGCACGAATTCGCAATCGCAATGCGCATGTGAGACATTCTCTGTCAACTCGGCCACTTTTTTTCGACCCTCTGATTTATCCTATAATTGGCCACATTTTAGGTTCACTTAAAAGTAGGCTTTAAGCATTTTTTTCAGATTTTTTAAAAAGTCCATTTCGAATAAGAGTTTTTTTTTTTTGCAAATTGATATATCTTGATAGGGATAAGTCGGGCAAAAAAATCTAACGACAAAAAGTTCTCTTTATGCATTAACCATTTAAAGCAATATGTGTTATGTTTTTGTTCGGTTTGGAAAAACCTTCGAATTCGCTGCCAATTTTTCAGGGTATTCAACGATGTATAAAGAACCTACGAAAAAACTATAATTGTGTTGCAATACCAACACAATGATAACACATGTTGCATTAACTAGTTAATGACTAAAGAGGACTTTTTCGTTCTTAGTTTCTTTTTTTACTTGACTTGTCCCTTTCAAGATATATGAATTTAAAACAAAACGAATCTCCCTAAATGGATGGATTAAAAAATGAGAAAAAATTCACAAATGGTACTTTCAAGTGAAACTAAAATGTGGCCAATTATGGAATAGATATGAGAGGGTCGAAAAAAAGTGGCTGAGTTAACAGAGAATGACCTCATGTATAAAAAAAATAGATACATATAAAAATTACATCAAAGCTTTCGAATGAAACCAAAAAAAAAATGTAATTAAATCGAGGCATCGAGGCAATCGAGGCAATCGAGTGAAATTAATAAAGAACTGAAATCAGTGCTTTCGGACGAAATAAAATAAAACTGAAAAGAAAAAATGAAATCGATGCGTTTGAAGGAATTAAAGTTGAATCGACGTGTTCAAATGAAATGAAAACGGCAAATTAAATCGAGGCCTTCGAACGAAATAAAAAAAAAAATTAAATTAAATCGATGCATTCGAACGAAACGAAACGAAGCTTTTTCTTTGTAATTATAAATTTTCGTACCGATGAAGTCGAAGGCCTCTTCGAAGTACTGTTTGAGGTTCTGATGACCGGAGTCCGAAGCTGGTATCTGTCTGTAGACGATACCACGTTCTTCGTGATATCCCGGAAGTTGGGAGGTGACGTTGAGAACTCGGGTGGCACCGAGGGCCCTCAATAGCTGGAGGTCCGCGGCGTCCCGGCCGTTGCCGAGATAGAGAAAGGGCAGAACCCTCGAGGCCGGATGATTGTCGATGTCAGCTGGTTGAGGAGTCGGCGGACCCATGTTACTCATGACCGGACAGCCCGGACCGGGACTCGGACAGCCGCTCACAGCTGAAGGACCCGCCGTCGACGATACACCACCGGGAGGCAAAAGCGTGTCCTCGCAGAGCTCGCGATGCCGCCTGTGGAACTCTTTGTGTCCGCCTGTAATCACGAATTCAAATAAGCAATCATTAAAAAAAAACCTCTCTCACACGCCGATCGGAACAGTTTTGCAAGTGGTCAATTTCTTAAAAACAAAAATAATATTTGATATATATTTTTTGTATTAAAAAAAATATATATCTCAATGTACTTTGATAAATTTTTGAAAACTATATATTATTAATATAAAAATATGTTATTGATCTTAAAAATGTATGTTATTGCTATAAAAATATGTAATTTTAATTGGCGACTGAAACATTTTTTTTAATTTTTTTTTTTTGTCCGCTCATAAATCTTACATTGAAAGGCGTCAGAAATATTTTGCAAAAATGTTCTTTTTTTGCAAAATATTTCTTTTTTTGTTTGAAAACATTATAGCGCGATGTTTTGAAACATGTAGTGTTACGACACATTAAATAGTCGAACTGAATACGCGGATTTTTTATTTTTCGTTCCTTCTGAACATTGCTCAGTACACATCTGCTAATGTCAGCTTTCAAAAAATGTTTTCGCAGTTTCACAAATATTTCAGATTCATGAAACATCAAGTATATATCTGAAATATTTTAGAAATGTTTCTTTGGAATATTTTGATAGAATAGTTTAAAAATATATAATTTCCATATATTTTAGAAATATTTAACAACAATTCGAGACATAGAAAATATTTCTGAAATATTTCGTTTCAATATTTCAGGAGAATATTTCCCACATATTTCAGAAATATCTGAAAGATTTGAAAATATTTCGTGCTCTATGGAAAGGTTGTAATTTTTTCCACATTAAAAATCGAAACGATTTTAGTTGCAAAGAGAAAAATGAAAAATCTCTAAAAAAAAAAAAAAAAAAAAACGGACAAATCGCACAGTGTCGACAATCGATAAATTCGAAGCGAGCAATTTGCCACTCAGTGCGTAAACGCGAGGTCTAATAAAATAAGTGACTAATTCGTGAAGGAAGGAGGGGGGGGGGGGGGGGGTTGCGACTGCACAACTACCGGGCTGGTGTTGTTCGTCGAAGCGTCCATAAACACGCGTCGTTGGCCCGACGTTCAAAGGACGCGTCGACTCTGTGACCCGAACGATAAACACAACCGACGATTTTGCGTGTATTTTCGTCCGTTACGGAGAAGCGCCGCTTCGAGAAAGACGAATGACCAAAAACCGGTATGCAGATCTCCGTCGGAGATCTTTATTATTCCGTTTCGCACGGAAGAAAACGAGATAGTAAATGTAAAAAAAAATAATAAAAATAAAAATAAAAATAAAAATGTAGTCTCCGCCGAGGGGCACCAGGAAGTTCGGGAAATATCCTCGTTGTCCTCGAGGAGCGAGTCGAGGCAACGTGATTCACGCCGGCCGGGCCGGGGCACTCGAGAGACGCGGAGAGACAAGAACCGCGTGGCTGTTACTTCTGGTGGTAACTTGCTCGCCGCGGCGCGCTGACTCATCGTGAGTATCGGGAGAGCCATTGCCGACTCGTGACAATCGACAACGTCCAGCGATACGGCGTACACGACTGTATAGCTTCTCTTTACAGCGCGGCAGTATCTCCGTTGGGGTATTTACTGTCGTTGATATTAAAAATAAAAACTGTCCTCTCGTAGGCTCGAGACCGTTTCGCAGCGCGCTCGTCGACCCCGCGTCGACGCTTCGAGGGAGATCAACGGGAAGCTCATTGTCGAGGCCCGAATCGAATCTGTCGAAAATAACTCGGGTGTATTTTATTGCATTAAAAAAAAAAAAAAAAGTATTTCGATCAAATTAAATTACTCGATTCGAATGAAAGAAGATTTGTTTACTGCTCGAAGAAATTCGCGAAGACGATTTTACATGTATGTATATATATATATGTATGTTTATTGTATATAACTGTAGATAAATTTCATTTTATTCGAATAATTTCGTTTAAATCTACCGAATCGTTATACAGCGGTGAGAGTGATATTTCGCTATAAATTAACTCGAGGCAATGTAGCTTCATTGTATTGTGCCGTAAGTCGGCGGGGGATTCGGTGCGTCGGACATCAAAGTCAGTTACGGAGCTTGTTGGTGTATTTACGACGGACGTTTCTCGTTTCGCCGTGATTCTCGGTCGAATGCGTTAGAGTAAGAAAATGTGGGCTAAATGTGTCTCTTCCTGACCTGCGGGCTGCAGAAGGCCTCCGGTAAAGCCCGGCTGGTCTGCCGGTGAGTCACTGCCGCGCGGTTTCTCGCCTCCTTCTCTAATTCTGCTTCTTCATCCTCGCAGCGCTTCTCTCTATCCTCTGTTTTTCTTTCTTTTTTTCCGTATGCTTGTGTGCGCGTGTCCGCGTGGTCTGGCCAGCCAGCTCGCCGGACAACAGGAATAAGAAGTATGAAAATAAGAAGAGCAACAGGAAAATATCTAAACGGAAATGAGGAAGGAAATATGGATGGAAGTGAAGATGGAAAAGGGAAAATGAATGAGGAAGGGAAGGAGGAAACGAATGAGTAAGGGAATGAGTTAGGGAATGAGTAAGGGAATGAGTAAGGGAATGAGTAAGGGAATGAGTAAGGGAATGAGTAAGGGAATGAGTAAGGGAATGAGTAAGGGAATGAGTAAGGGAATGAGTAAGGGAATGAGTAAGGGAATGAGTAAGGGAATGAGTGAGGGAATGAGTAAGGGAATGGGTAAGGGAATGAGTAAGGGAATGAGTAAGGGAATGAGTAAGAGAATGAGCAAGGGAATGAGTACGGGAATAAGTAAGGGGATGAGGAAGGGCATGAGGAAGGGAATGAGTAAGGGAATGATTAAGGGAATGAGTAAGGGAATGAGTAAGGGAATGAGTAAGGGAAGGAGTAAGGGAATGAGTAAGGGAATGAGTAAGGGAATGAGTAAGGGGATGAGTAAGGGAATGAGTAAGGGAATGAGTACGGGAATGAGTAAGGGAATGAGTAAGGGAATGAGGAAGGGCATGAGGAAGGGAATGAGTAAGGGAATGCGTAAGGGAATGAGGAAGGGGATGAGAAATGGAATGAATAAGGGGATGAGAACGGAAATGAGGAAGGGGATGAGGAATGGAATGAATAAGGGGATGAGGAATGGAATGAATAGGGGGATGAGGAATGGAATGGGTAAGGGGATGAAGACGGCAATGACGAAGGCAATGAGGAAGGAAATGAGGAAGGTGGCGAATGAGAAGTGGAGAAAGTCGAAGGAAAAAAGGAAGACGAGAAATGAGAAGAAGACGAAGAGAAGGACGACAAATAATAAAGGGGAAGAAGAAGACAAGGACTGGTCAGAGCCACGTATTTATGTACCGCGCGCGGTACGATTCTTCAACAGTTCTATTTACCATGTATCTAGTGCCCAGGACTCTCGGAAACACCAACACTTCACCCAACCCTTCTTCTTCGTCTTCTTCTTCTCTCGTTTTATATTTGCAAACTTCTGCCCGCTGGTCAGTCCCCGCGCCTATTAGCGTGGGTTGCTCCTGGTTCTTCTTGCTTGTTTCGCATTCCTCATTATTTTAGTCTCTTTTGCTTTGGCTATTTTCTTTTTTTTTTGTTCTTTTTTTAGCTTCTCTCTTTCTCTCCATATTCTCGCACCTCTTTCGTTCAGGGTTACTGCCCCGATAATGTTCGATCCACGCAACTCTCCCAGTTCACCGGCGTTATTTATGGTGATCCGAGGAGGAGGAAGAAACCCGGCTGGACTAGTAGTTAGGGCGTAATCCATTAAAAAATAATTTTCAACGGTATTTATAGGTGCGGTACAGTCAATGATTGCGGAGCAGCCCGACAGCTCCGCTGTTTGATCGAACCCGATTCCGAAGAGCGAATAGCCGCATTGATTCTTCGTTCATTGAACTGTTTATTATTTTTTCACTTGGAAAATGATCATTTAGAAAAGAAAAACGATCGTTAAGTGCACAAACGATTATTATGGGGAGCAATTTTTCTTAAAGCGACGTCGGTAACAAAAACTGTAATCTACTTTTCTAAAGGGCGCCAACCACTTCCGGTCAAAAGTGCACTCTTAAACGAAGCGGATATCAATTCAGCTCGACGTAAGAATGTTCTTCCGATCTTAAATGATCGCCATTGTTGAAAAAAAAACGAATTACAGTTTCTGTTACCGACCGCGGTATTTCGCATGCTTTAAGGATCAAAATACCGTCTCATTGAAAAAACGATTTTTTTTTTAAAAGTATAATGACTGCATCTTTCTAAAGACCGTAGATTTTAAGACCGTAAAATGTGCTCCGCGTTGCAGTGTTATGGCTCTGTTATTATTACCGCCCGTTCGCCACACCATACACAGTACGGTGAATGCTCGGGGACTGCGAGATATTCTCGATGGCGTCACGAGATTTCTAGAGTCAACAGCTCTCTGGACGCTTCTCGCTCGTAGCGCCCCGTTGAGGTTTCTCGTCTCGTCCACGGTCGGATACGCGTACGCGACTCGGAAATCTTGTCCGCGGTTGTTTCAGCGGCTCGCCACACTGGATTGACCGAGCGAGAACTCTGGAGAATTCTCGCGGCTCCGAGATTCTATGCAGTCTCGCGATCGGCGTGCTGGTACAGATTCAATTTCACAACACAGCACGAGCGCCGCCGCGAACGAAAAGTGAGTCAGCTCGCCGGTTGGGAGAGATTGAAACTTAGAGGCTCTCGAGAGGACGAAAGAAGTTCCACGATGATGTCACGAGAAACGAAGGGGTCATCGATGTCTATGTTATTGTAAGCGGATTTTTTTTTTTTTTTTTTTTTTTTTAACACGGATGTGATTTCTCGAATTCACAATGCGCAGACTCATCGGGTTTCCGTTGGTTCGTGGAAAGGAAGCCGAATACATTTTTTCGAGCGTTAAAGAAATAGGCTTTCCTCGGTTCAGTTGAGATCGAACTTGCGACTGCGGATTCGAGAATCGGCAATCGATTTTTCATTTCCAATGATCATCCAGTAAGATCCAGTAATATTATCTTTTGCCCGAGGGTTGTTTTTAATTTTTTAATTATCAAAATTTATTAAAGTTTTAATAAACTGTTTATTTTTTATTTTAATAAATCATTCGTCATTTTTTAATCGTAGTTTTTAGTGTAAAATTTATTATCGAGTGTGCTTCGAAATTTCGATGCGACTGTATTTAGTTGAACGCGTCGATACCTCGCCGGGGAACAAAAAGATTGTTCCGTAAGATCGCGAGAGGAATGAAAATAATCGCGCTCGGGGACCAAAAATGGGTGAGATATATATAGCAAAAAGTAGTCTACAAAATCTCGAAGAAACTGGATACGCATTGATTCATCCGGCGTGGCTGTGCAGCGTCCGGGAGATCGGCGGAGAGACGGGTGGAAGTCGTGAGACGATAGTTGTAGAATGCGAGGAAGGTAAGAGAATCCCCACTTCCCCCCCTCCCAGCCGGCCCGAGTATAAATTCCGTAAGATCGTAACGGAAAGAGACTTGCACGAGCCCGGTTGCCGGATCGTTGTGTGGACACATCCACGTCGTCCGGGCTCATTGAGTCCGAGCTCGTTAGCTTCGCGATACATAAACAGAGCAACTGAGTCATCGTGTATCATATGCTGGTCGATCATCCAGCGGACGAAGCCGAGGACGCTCGCTGGCGGTCTCCGGCGCGCGCGCGCGCGCTTTTCACGAATTGCGTTGCCTCTGTGTATCACAATGAGGCGCGTACCAGTAAAGCGCGGCCCTTAACTTTTAAATCGAATTCACCAGAGCTGCGTAAACTTTCCCAATGAAAATCCCAATCGGCTGGTATAAATTACTATTTTATAATTTAAAAAAACATACATATGTATTATGTGTGTAAATCTATATATACATATATATGTATAGTTCGAACGTACCCCAAGGTTCGAGATTGTCCAGCGGCACGAGCCGGAGTACCAGACAGGGTGCTTCCTTTTTAATCCTCATTTTGTCTTCCCTCGTCAAAGCGACTCGGCACGTTTTCACAATGTTTTTTTTTTTTTTTTTTTTAAATACAATAAATCGAAACGAAGAATTTCAATCCTTTCGATTCGAAGGAACTTTGTCGTCCGGCTCTATCTCGTCATTTGTCACAGAGAGTTCGTATCGACGATGAAAAAATCGACTCTCCAGTATTGTTTTCTTTCTTTCGTTTTTTTTTTTTTTTGCACAGTACGAAACTTCGGTAACAGTGAGACTTATTCGCGAAATTTTACTGTCTGCCTCGACGATGTTTCTTCGGACATTTCTCGGCGCGCACCGACTTGTTCCGGGTTGTTGCTCCTTGGACGCAAACTGTTAAACCGTCCGTTCGAGAGACGAGAAATTGCTCGCGGACAAATTTGTGCTCCTCGTCGAGCGTTACAGTGTATACTGACGAAAGAACGAGTCCTCGAGAGCCGATGTTAGCGTACGCGAGACTACGCGTACGGCCGACGAGCAGCGGCGTGGCGGCGGGGGGGGGGGGGGGGAGCGCTGGAAAGAGAGTTTACACGAGACCGAGCTCGGCGATGAGTCACCGGAGGCGAAGCCGATTGGCCGCTTCCCGCCGACGTCACGCGAACCGGGGAGCCCCGGCCGGCGGAAACGCCCGAACATTGCCGATGCGACTCGGCGCGTCTTCGGAGCCTCCTCTTCGGGTTTCTTTCCATCGCGCTCCTGTTTATTGTTTTCTTTTATTTTTATTTTCATTTTTTTTCGATTCATTCCCTCGTCTTGTTTCTTCCTACTTCTTCGTGTTCTTTTTTTTTTTTTTTTCATTCTTTTTAGTTCCTTTATTTATGTTTTTTTTTGTGCCACTTTATAAGGCCGTTTATAAGGCGGGATCGGAGCGCTCTCGCGGTCAACCCTTTACCGGCCGCGACCTTGCCACTCGGAGTCATCAGCATCGCTCCCGACCTCCGTCGTTACCCCGGATGAACGCGATGAAAAAAGAGAATGGACGTGAATCGCTTGATTACGAACGAGGGAATCGTCGATGTCGACGAAATAGAAGTTTAACGGACGTTGCGGTGAATTTAAAATTACGGAATATTTTTCGCATGGATAGGTCAGGGATCAATATATTGTTAATTGCGAGTGTGCGCGAGATTTCAAGCGCTGGGAACTTTTTTCGATTGATTGTTTGACGTGTGGAATGATGTTTTTTTTTTTTTTTTGCCCTCGATCAAAGTCAACTTTCAGAGGACTCGATGGAACGTGACAATTGTGGAGCTTCCTCGGAGGATTAATCCTTTAATGCTCGGAGCACCTTGTCAGCCGCGTCGCTAAAACGGCTGTGTGAAAAAATATCCTCGCACATTTTTAATCCGATAAATTCGGGAAAAATACCAGGAGACATTCTGGAAATATTTCAAGAATTGCAAAGTGAGTTTTTTCAAACATAATTTCATCTTAAAATTTAGTTATGCTCATACAACAATCGCAATTTTCGAATAGAATAAAAGCGACATTTTTAGATGGAATAAGAACGAAATTTTTTTTAAACAGAATAAAAGCGACATTTTTAAACGGAATAAAATCGACAGTTTTTAAATAGTATAGAAGCGACATTTTTAATGGTAATTTACGATACTACAGCGTTAAAAGTTTGTCTGATCAGTGTGAGCTTGCGGCACGTGTTGCAATCGCACTAGTTAAGATAAAGTTTTCTCGCACCGCGTGACATAATAGTACATTACGATACTAGTGCGAAAAAACTTTTTCTGACGAGCGGTTCTAGCTTGCAGCACGAGCCGAAGGCGAGTGTTGCAATCGCACAAGTTAAGAAAACGTTTTTTGCGCGAGTATCGTACGAAATTTTATTTCACGAGGTGCGAAAGGGGAGTTTTGGACGCGCGCGAAGCGTGCGTAAAACTGCACTTTACGCACCGAGTGAAATAAATACAATTTTATTCAGAAAACCGCCGTCTGTAAAAAATTTGAAGTATTTGAAACCTCTCTAAAATTCTTGCATTTCCTGTCGTTTATTTTTAATTGAAAAAAAAAAAAAAAAGTTGTTTACTTCCGATTGCCTCGCGGAGCGAAGCGATTTTCGCTCTACACCGACCCGCAGCAACGACATTTCAAGAGGTTCAATTAAACGCGATTATCGATTGGTCTTTACCGGAAATCCCAATGAATACCCCATTTATTTATAGGAAAAAAAAAAAAAAAAAAAAAACGTCATAGATGGAAGCGTGACTTTTCCATTGAGTTATCCAAATCGAGCGCATTCTCGTTTCCCGCAGTTCTCTGGTGCATTCAACGGACCAGCGTAGCTGCGGTTTTTCTCGGTCGTCGATCAATTACGATGGGAAAGACGAGGCAAACGAGCGGCAGGGGGCGAGGGGGAGGGGGAGGGGGGGGGAGGGTGAGGCCTCGTTTGTAACATGCTTCTCTAGGTTGTGGCATTGTCGGAAATCGCAATGACTCACACTTCAGACCTGCGACTGTCGTAAGGCCGACTGCGGCTGGCAGCCGAGTAAAATCCGCATCGGGGGACCGGCAGACCGAGCGCAAAGCGCTCCTCTCTGCGCCCAACGAACCATTGATGCAGCAAGGAACTATTTTGCCCTCGATTGATGGGTGCGCTCCGCGCTTCCACGAATTTTATCGTCACCGGAGACAATGCCGCGGCAATTTTCATTTTACTATCCCGTCTCCGATTTTAGCGCGGCAAACAAATAGGAATGTTGCAATGTTCAATTTTTATTACAACCGATGAGACTCGGATAAGTCCGTGTCCGCTAATTGCGGCGGAGACGGTCTTATCCGAGAGCGATCGCCACGCAAGTTCCGTCACGAGGCTTTTTGATTGTTGTTAAAATGTTGATGTAAAAAATTGTTCGAAGGGTTAATGTCTTTTTTTTTTTTTCTTTTTCATAGGCCCTATTGAATACGTCGAAAATTTGCGAATCTCCCATGTGTACAACTCATCCTCGTAGACGCGATTAATCATTTAAAAATTATAAATGCAATCCGATCTTCGCGGCTCTTCGTGGAACTCATTCGTTCCGCGGCTTCTCTCCGAGCTGGGGAATACACGCACGGTCGTATTTACCAGGTAGTATACCTGTTGATCGCATCATTCTTCTCGCGAATCCGGCACTTATTTACTCGACGAGCTAAGTCGCAGTTATTTCAAAGATGCTCTCGAGCTCGATAACAATCTGCCGCTGCCAAGAGAGCTTCGAACAACATTGCGGCGCGGAGAAAAATTATGTTTGTTGAATTGTTGCTGCGGGAAAAAAAATCTTGCCGTTGCAAAAAAATTAGTGACGCAGCAAAAAATCGTCGCTGCTGCAGCAACAAAATTTGCCGTGTCAGAATACAAATTTTGCAGTATCAAAATTGAACAGCATTCAAATTGGACAGCATACAAATTCAACAGAATACAAATTTGATAGCATACAAATTTGAAACCATACAAATGTGGCAGCATACTAATTTGACAGCATACAAATTTGACAGCATACAAATGTGACAGCAAACAAATGTGACAGCAAACAAATGTGACAGCATACAAATTTGACAGCATACAAATTTGACAGCATACAAATTTGACAGCATACAAATTTGACAGCATACAAATTTGACAGCATACAAATGTGACAGCAAACAAATGTGACAGCAAACAAATGTGACAGCATACAAATTTGACAGCATACAAATTTGACAGCATACAAATTTGACAGCATACAAATGTGACAGCAAACAAATGTGACAGCAAGAAAATGTGACAGCATACAGATTTGATAGCATACAGATTTGACAGCATACAAATTTGACAGCATACAGATTTGACAGCATACAGATTTGACAGCATACAGATTTTACAGAATACAGATTTGACAGCATACTGATTTGACAGCATACAGATTTGACAGCATACAGATTTGACAGGATACAGATTTGACAGCATACAGATTTGACAGCACATAGATTTGACAGCATACAGATTTGACAGCATACAAATTTGACAGCATGCAAATTTGACAGCATACAAATTTGACAGCATGCAAATTTGACAGCATACAAATTTGACAGCACACAAATTAGACAGCATACAAATTAGACAGCATATAAATTTGACAGCATACAAATTTGACAGCATACAAATTTGACAGCATACAAATTTGACAGCATACAAATTTGACAGCATACAAATTTGACAGCATACAAATTTGACAGCATACAAATTTGACAGCATACAAATTTACTGCAACAGAATACAAATTTACTGTTCAGATATTGAGTAGATCATCAGTTACGGCAATTTTTGCCGTCCCAACAATTTGGTATAATTTTTTTTTTCACCACATGACGTTTTATCAACGCTTGCCAATTTTCGTGCATTTTAGAGTTTGCCAACAGGTTCAACAGACAGGATGGACTTGTCGGATCTTCGGGTATAATTGTGACTATTATAATGGTTTTTGAGCCCATTCCAATAATATAACAGCAGGAACAAAAATAATACGTGATAAAAGCGTCGGCCAAACGTCTCGCCCTAAAAATAGTACAAAAGGTAGTTGCGCACAAAGGAAATCTGTTACGAATGAGCTGGCATTCCTCGTCGTTATTCTTCATAAACAATGGTCGATGACGGAGGGTGGGAGGGGAGGGAAAAATGATTCGTACAATGTCTCACGCGAACGGTCTATGGAAATCCCTTTGAGAGGCTCTTCTCCGTTGGGTCAATGAGTAATGGTCAATGAGAAGGCGTTTAAGGCCTCTGGTACTGCGCAAAATTAATAGAGCAATGAAATAACGTCATGCCATAGATATCGCATTAATGAATTGTTATAAAAATATTTCACAACTATCTTTTTTATCTTCACAAGAAGAGGCCAATTCGTATTTTCACTCGACCGTTCCATCTTGCCCCGGAAATTATTTAAAAAAAAAAAAATCCGCAAAGTGTATTAAAAAAAATATATATTATCCGTAACTATTTTTTTGATCTGCAAAAGGGCGTTAATTTCTATTTATGTTCAACTGTTACCCATCTTACCCCATAAATAAAGAAATACAAAAGTACAGAAATCCAAAAGCGATCGGAGAACGGTCCAGCTTAAAATGAGCTTAAAAAAAGTTTTTGGCAACAACTTGTTGATCTGCTGAGCGGCTAATTTCGGTTTCTTTTTCATCGTTCCATCTCGGCCCGTTAATTATAAAAAAAACTAAATAATAATTCATTAATAAAGAAAAAAAAAATTAAATCAGGTGGTCGGAGAATGTCGGTGTGACATTCCATAATCAACGGCGCATAAGGAAGAAGACGAGCGAAAAAAATTCTTCGAATAATGTCTCACACGAGCGGTCTATGGAAATTCCCTTTAAAAGGCTCCTCTCCGGTTTGGAAAATGAGTAATGTTTAACGAGAAGCGTTTAGGCCCGAGACCGTGCAAATGTATGGGAATAATAACGTCATGCCGTTCATATCGCGTCGGTGCAGTGTTACGAAGCGGTTCTTGAGTTCGCGGTCCCGAAGGACTCATCGCGATTCGCGCGATCTCGCCCGCAGGAGCAAACAGTAAGCCTCACTGCAAAGTCATCGCTGTACGACGAGAGCGGAGCATTACACATTCGGATCCAACGTGTCTCATGGCATGAGACTATGAGTGTGTCCCCGTGTAGAGACATTATGCGCAGTCTTTAGCTATATATTTTCTCAAATGTAAGGTACATTAAGAGTTGAGAGTTGTTCGATCGACGAGACTGTCCCAGTGGGGTAAAAAGGACCCCGTACGCGTCATCGTCGGATCTACACCGTTTGTCAATTTCTTCGAGCTTTACGTCCCGGCCGAACGGAGCTCAGGGCAAAAAATGACGCACGAGGAATATTTTAAGACGTGATCTCCGTGACCTCACTTTCGACGCATGTCGAAGGACGGTATCGAGAGTGATCTGAATTTTTTTTTTTTATTTTCTAAGAAAAATACCTTTTCTCGTTTTTCAAATGTTACTTTGTTCAAAATGGTATTTCATTAAAGATGTCATCTTATTCAAAATGCTATTTCGTTCAACATGTTATTTTGTTCAAGGTGTTATTTTGTTCAAGGTGTTATTTTATTCAAGATGTTATTTCGTTAAAAATGCTATTTTTTTTGAAAATTTTATTTTGTTCAAGGTGTTATTTTGTTCCAGATGTTATTTTGTTCAAAATGCTATTTCGTTCAAGATGTTATTTCGTTAAAAATGTTATTTTGTTGAAGATGTTATTTTGTTCAAAATGTTATTTTGTTTAAGATGTTACATTGATCAAAATGTTATTTCATTCATGATGTTACTTTGATCAAAATGTTATTTCGTTCAAAATATAGTTTTCTATATATTATAGAAATGATATATTTTAATGATGTAAAAAAAAAAACGTGATGCAGTATCGTGATTCATAAATAATGTGGTTTAGAAGAATGCTTGTAAATCATGAGAAAACAAGAATTGATATAATCTTTTTTCCGAAGACACATTCGGAGCTATAAAAGCGTAATTGATTGCCATGTAACGGGTACAATGAATATGAAAATGCGATTTTTTACCTAGAAGATGGACAACCGTTTGGGTATTCTTGCTCAGTAAAATTTGCTTATCCATGATCGACTTGCGTTGTCGACAATCGCGCTTTTATTGAACGATTGCATGGAGGAAGTTTCGTCTGTTGAGCATCGTCGTTAATTTGAGGTAAAAAAAAAAGTGATCCGCTACTGTGATTCATAATTGATTTGAACGATAAGAATGCCTGCACATTCGCGATATCCTGGAGAGATTTTTTTTTTAAGTTACTATTAATTTTTATATCGAGATCGATAATAATTGATTTTCCAATGAATCTTGAAAGAATGCAGAAAACGCATGTTTTCTTTAATAACGTGCAGCGGACCGAGAGAACTCCACCGTATTAATACAATACCGTCATGTCAACGATCGTCACCGCAATTTACAAGGGTTCTACGCGAACGATTAAATTCATAAAATAATAACGAGACGATGATTCGCACGCACGATGCGTGCGTTATATATTCGCGTGACTCACTGCGTTCGGAATCCAACATACGATTGTGTCTAGAAACACAATGCGCGATTGGGAATGCGTCGATCGAATATTGTGTTATAGTAGGTACACGCTCGTCGCTTTTTCTACGATCGCGTCTGGAATCCTTAATTATATTTCGCTGTCTAGCAATAGCGGCGTTAGGCGCACGCTGAACATGGTAGTGTACATAAGTACAATACCATGGTCGGTAACGAAAACTGTAATGAATACTTTTTTTTTTATGATGTTGACGGGTCACGACCAAAAGCGAACTCTTACACGAAGCCGAAGTGATGTCCGCTTCGTGTAGGAATTTGCTTTTAACCGCAACTGGGCCGCAGTGTCCAAAAAATGAATTACAGTCTTCGTTACCGACCGAGTCGGGGTCAAGTAGAGAGGAACTCACCTCGCGTCTAATCGTTTCTCATCTGCGCATTAGATCAATCGATACACTTGTCCATTAATTGCAATTTTCGTTACCGATCGAGTCCAAGCCGACTGAGGACGAAAGGTTCTCGTCTCTAACGGTTTCATCTGCGCAGTAGATCAATCGATACACTTGTCCATTAATTGCAGTTTTTATTACCGATCGATTCCAAGCCAACTGAGGAAAAAAGGTTCTCGCCTCTAACGGTTTCATCTGCGCAGTAGATCAATCGATACACTTGTCCATTAATTGCAGTTTTTATTACCGATCGATTCCAAGCCAACTGAGGAAGAAAGGTTCTCGCCTTTAACGGTTTCATCTGCGCAGTAGATCAATCGATACACTTGTCCATTAATTGCAGTTTTTATTACCGATCGATTCCAAGCCAACTGAGGAAGAAAGGTTCTCGCCTCTAACGGTTTCATCTGCGCAGTAGATCAATTGATACCCTTGTCCATTAATTGCAGTTTTTATTACCGATCGACTCCAAGCCAACTGAGGAAGAAAGGTTCTCGCCTTTAACGGTTTCATCTGCGCAGTAGATCAATCGATACACTTGTCCATTAATTGCAGTTTTTATTACCGATCGACTCCAAGCCAACTGAGGAAGAAAGGTTCTCGCCTTTAGCGGTTTCATCTGCGCAGTAGATCAATCGATACACTTGTCCATTAATTGCAGTTTTTATTACCGATCGATTCCAAGCCAACTGAGGAAGAAAGGTTCTCGCCTCTAACGGTTTCATCTGCGCAGTAGATCAATTGATACCCTTGTCCATTAATTGCAGTTTTTATTACCGATCGACTCCAAGCCAACCGAGAAAGAAAGGTTCTCGCTTCTAACGGTTTCATCTGCGCAGTAGATCAATCGATACACTTATCCATTAATTGCAGTTTTTGTTACCGATCGAGTCCAAGCCGACTGAGGAAGACAAGTTCTAGGGCTTAACGGTTTCATCTGCGCAATAGATCAATCGATACCCTTGTCCATTAATTACAGATTCTGTTACTGATCAACTCCAACCCGACTGAGGAAGACAAGTTCTAGGGCTTAACGGTTTCATCTGCACAGTAGATCAATCGGCACCATTGTCCATTAATTACAGTTCTTGTCACCGACCGATTCCAAGCCGACTGAGGATCAAAGGTTCTCGCCTCTAACGGTTTCATCTGCGCATTAGATCAATCAATACCTTGTCCATTTATGGCATTTTTCGTTATCGACCGACTCCAAGCCGACTGAGGAAGACAAGTTCTAAGGTCTAACGGTTTCATCTGCACAGTAGATCAATCGGCACCATTGTCCATTAATTACATTTTTTGTCACCGACCGACTCCAAGCCGACTGAGGACGAAAGGCTCTTGCTTATAACTGTCCCAACTGCCCATCAAACGAATCTACACACATGTCTTTCACTGCCCTCTTACTTTTCTCTTTTAATTTAAACGAGTCTCCAGTGTGCCTTGAGAGCACCCGAAGGAATACTTTCCAACGAACGGGCCTTCGACCCTCAGGTTTCTCCGCGAGGACGAAGACCCGGACCGACAAAATCAACAGGTAGAGAGAGCTATCGGAGGTGGACGCCGCTTAGGCCGCTGAGCCTCGCGAGCCAATACGTAAACCGAACACTGCACACATCTTTCTCGCTATGGTCAACCGGCATGAGTCACCCGAGTGGCGCAGACACCTGGATGTGACCCTGGATGATTCGCACCGTGTGACGCCCGCTCGTTCGGCTTACCTGTGTTCTAGGACTGTTTACAATTTTTTTTTTTTTTCTTAACCCCTTCCCCCTCCCTCGCCCCCCCCCCCCCCCCCGATTTGCCGCACGACATCGCGGTGAAGCACTTGCTACGGGGACTCCCTCTTCGACAATTGGCGCCTGACGTTCGCAAGCTCGTTACCGATACGTGTTGCTCGCTTATCGTGCGTTTACACATATGTATGCACGTACGAGCCACACGTGGCCTCCGAGCGACGAAGCAAACGCAAGGTGCAACGAGGAAAATCGCCAGACTGGCGCGCACCGATTGCTTATCGGCATTAGTCACTATTATCGACTCCCGAGCCGATCCCGACGGAGAAATCATTTCTGTTTGCGATGACGAGTCGCTAAATTTCGATCGATAGAAAACAATCGCTAGAGCGAAAATTGGAAATTAAAAACAGCTGTTTTTTTTGGGAGAGAAATATTATTATTTCAAATTTAATTTTAAATTTATAATAATAATAATAATAATACCTGGTCCAGTTATTATTATTTGATAATTAATATAATTCTGATCTTTGAATGAATTTTATCTCCAGATAATCAGGCAACCAAAGACAAATCAGTGCGTTGATTATAAGATTAAGAAATAAATAATTGTTATAATTAATATTATCATCATTATTATTATTATTATTATTATTATTACTCAAGTAAGAATTAGGCAAAACGGAACAGTGGGAACAAAACTCAATTTTCCAGTAATTTTTCGACGTCCCAGTTTGTCCTGACGGCGCATCCGGTGTTTCAATCCCATTTCACCCCACTGTCCCATTTGGCCCCGTTCTCCCCTATGAATTTGAGTAACATTTTTTTTCTTTCTTAAGTATAACAAATATACAGTCGTCAGACATTTTGGATGCCCAATTTTATTCTAACGATACATCCGGTTTTCAATCCCATTTTGTCCCACTGTCCCATTTGGCTCCGTTCTCCCTTATGAATTTTAGTAAAATTTTTTTCTTTTTGGGGTGTAACAAAAATAAAGTCGTCAGACATTTTGGATGCCCCATTTTATTCTAACGGTACCATCCGGTATTTCAATCCCATTTTGTCCCACTGTTCCATTTGGCTCCGTTCTCCCTTAAGAAATTGAGTACATTTTTTTTTCTTTTTTTGAGTATAAATATACAGTCGTCAGACATTTTGGATGCCCCATTTTATTCTAACGATACATTCGGTATTTCAATCTCATTTTGCCCCACTGTCCCATTTGGCCCCATTCTCCCTTATGAATTTTAGTAAAATTTTTTTCTTTTTGGGGTTTAACAAAAATACAGTCGTCAGACATTTTGGATGCCCCATTTTATTCTAACGATACATTCGGTATTTCAATCTTATTTTGCCCCACTGTCCCATTTGGCCCCATTCTCCCGTATGAATTTGAGTAAAATTTTTTTCTTCTTGGAGTATAACAAAAATACAGTCGTCAGACATTTTGGATGCCCCATTTTATTCTAACCATACATTCGGTATTTCAATCTCATTTTGCCCCACTGTCCCATTTGGCCCCATTCTCCCTTATGAATTTTAGTAAAATTTTTTTCTTTTTGGGGTTTAACAAAAATACAGTCGTCAGACATTTTGGATGCCCCATTTTATTCTAACCATACATTCGGTATTTCAATCTCATTTTGCCCCACTGTCCCATTTGGCCCCATTCTCCCTTATGAATTTTAGTAAAATTTTTTTCTTTTTGGGGTTTAACAAAAATACAGTCGTCAGACATTTTGGATGCCCCATTTTATTCTAACGATACATTCGGTATTTCAATCTTATTTTGCCCCACTGTCCCATTTGGCCCCATTCTCCCGTATGAATTTGAGTAAAATTTTTTTCTTCTTGGAGTATAACAAAAATACAGTCGTCAGACATTTTGGATGCCCCATTTTATTCTAACCATACATTCGGTATTTCAATCTCATTTTGTCCCACTGTCCCATTTGGCTCCGTTCTCCCTTATGAATTTTAGTAAAATTTTTTTCTTTTTGGGGTGTAACAAAAATAAAGTCGTCAGACATTTTGGATGCCCCATTTTATTCTAACGGTACCATCCGGTATTTCAATCCCATTTTGTCCCACTGTTCCATTTGGCTCCGTTCTCCCTTAAGAAATTGAGTACATTTTTTTTTCTTTTTTTGAGTATAAATATACAGTCGTCAGACATTTTGGATGCCCCATTTTATTCTAACGATACATTCGGTATTTCAATCTCATTTTGCCCCACTGTCCCATTTGGCCCCATTCTCCCTTATGAATTTTAGTAAAATTTTTTTCTTTTTGGGGTTTAACAAAAATACAGTCGTCAGACATTTTGGATGCCCCATTTTATTCTAACGATACATTCGGTATTTCAATCTTATTTTGCCCCACTGTCCCATTTGGCCCCATTCTCCCGTATGAATTTGAGTAAAATTTTTTTCTTTTTGGAGTGTAACAAAAATACAGTCGTCAGACATTTTGGATGCCCCATTTTATTCTAACCATACATTCGGTATTTCAATCCCATTTTGCCCCACTCACCACCACCATACAAAAGTTATTGAAAAATTGCCTTTAGCCTCATTATCTCGTTTTGCCCCACTGTCCCATTTTGCCCGTTCTCCCCCATGAATTTGAGTACATTTAGAACAATTTTTTTTTATTATTAAAATAGATATACAGATCTCAGAAATTTTTACCTAAATTACCAAAATGCTTATCTATCAGTTGTGCAATTTCAATGGTAAAAATGAAATAACTCCGGTTGTTATTTTTACCAGCCTTTCCGAGACATAACTCAAAATAGGCGACTCGCTGTTACGCGCTCGTATGCATTTCGGTCACGTACGCGATTCCACTTATGAGCTAAACAATTACGATGGGCATTTGCTTATTGTTCGAAGCTCCCGTGTGAGCTCGCGCATGCCTACGGGAGGACGAATACGCGCGTGACAAACCCGCATAGAATTTTCGTCCGGTGGCAAACAGCGGCAGTGACGTTGTCCCCGCGCAATATAGCGTGTAGGATACGGCGCGCAGCATTCGGCGACACATACAGTAACCGTAGTCGAGATTCCCGCATGAATGAATCACTTAACGAGAAAAGCGCGCGTCTCGCATACGCGATATTCGTCGCGCATCCCCCTCGCTCTATCACCGGTCCGGTCTCGACGTTTGTGTTTCACTCGTGGAATTTTTACGAGGAAAATGAATCGGTCTTAAAAAAAAAAAAAAAAAAAAAAAAAAATGTCTAAAATAAAATAAAATAAAAGAGACGAGCAAATAACATCGTATTCTTTTTCGTAAAGACAATTGGCCGTGGCTAAATGAGCTAAAAACAGAAAATCATTTGACGGGGCTCGAAACATTTTTTTTTTTTTTTTTTTTTTTTTTTTTCGCTGTCATTTCCTCAAACGCGTCCTCGGCAGCGGATCAAAGAACTACGTCGTGGGCGGGACAAAAAAAAAAAAAAAAAAAAAAAAAAAAAAAAATAGAAGAAACTTCGCAAAAAAATCGGAAACTCCACTTTTAAAACGGGTTAGAAAGACTCGCTTCTCTTCGGGTTCGACCGAGGATTTCTCGGTAGTCGTTGAGAATTGGAGCACACGAGTTGTGCTTTTTTTTTTTTCTAGGTTCGAGTAATGTTGTTTTTTTTTTTTTTTTTTTTTTTTTCGTCGGAATATGTAATACGAATGCTGTTCGCAGTGTGTTAGCGGTCGGTAACAATGACTCAGAGACGGCGCGCCGCGTAATTTATGGCATTGCAAATCGAAGCAGAATGGAAAATAAAATAGTTGCGGAAAAAATGCGACCCGGAGAAAATCATAATTGTGTCGAGTGAAAACGCAGTATGACCACAGTCGATTTGTCGCTACACATAAAAAAATCTGATGTCCGATAAACTATGTATAAAAAAAAAAGGAAAAAAAATTAAATTACAACAGCCAATGAAAAAAACAGAATCGTTGTTTCTCAGCGGACAATCGATATAAGAGACCGCGAAATATTAATTTGTTTGTCGGAATATGGTTTATTTACGTGCGTTTTACACCTTAGCTCACAGTTTTTTTTTTGGTCACAAACATAGATCATTATACAGAGAGTCAATATGGCAAATTTGCCTCGGTAATGTTTAGTCGTTTCGACAAACACTGGCGTCTTCGTAAAGACACCAAAGTGGGTCATCGCAGTGAAACGCACAACGCTCCCGTTTTTGCCCGGAGGACAGTCGGGAGTTAAAAATCGAAACTATTTTTTGTGTAATTTATGTAAAAAAAAAAGGTGCGAATTTCTGTCTCTGCTCGACCGTTCAACCTTGCTCCGCAAATTATTTTAAAAAATGTAGTAATGAAAAATACGGTCATAAAACGACACAGCACACTTCAACCCTTTAAAGTATCCTGGTGTCGTTTTACGACCGGATTTTATCTTCGTACTTTTTAATTTAAAGAAAAATTATGGTTTGACAAAAGTCGACATGACTATTTTTAAGAACAAAAAAAAAAAAAAATGTATGCCTCAAAGGATGTGACTGAGTCAGAAAAATGTTTATCGTACCTATTTTTTTTTTGTCTACGAAAATGGAACTAATTTCTGATTCTGCTCGACCGTTCCATCTTGCTCCGCAAATTATAAAAAATAGGGTCATGAAAAATCCTCGTGTGACTTCAACTTTTTGAACTATGTTAAGTCGATTTAACAGCCGCATTTCTCTTCGCACTTTTTAATAAAAAAAAAAAAAAAATGATATCTTAACAAAAGTCAATATGACTATTTTTTAAGAAAAAAAAAAATGTATACCTCAATAGTTGACTGAAGCTCCCTGGGTAAAAAAACGGGCGAGGGGGGGGGGGGGGTTAACTCAGTAAAAAAATGATTTACACGACTTTTTTTCCTGCAAATGAAGGAACTATTTCTGATTCTGCTCGACCGTTTCACCTTTTTTTATTACATCCATAAAAAAAAAAAATTACCGGGTAATTATAAAAAAAATTGAATAAAAAAAAATCAGTCCACCTGAGAATCGGAGCCCTTGAAAAACCTTCGCGCTATCAGCGCCGAGCCGTCCCATAAGCCGCCTCCGCCGCCACCGTCGATAATGCACAACAATAATAATAACGGCACTGATTGCGTTGCTCATAGTCGACGTGAATCGATGGATCTGACCCTGGGTGGCCCCCTTCATCGAATCACGTCGAGTTATCGTTGCGGTCTTCGTACAGCTCGCGCCGAAGACTCTCGCAATCGTCATCGCCTCTCGGTTCCCAGCATCATCGGAGCCCTTTCGTCATGCGAGACTAACGATCACGGCGTTGTGCGTCGGCTATCGCGCCTCATTCGCCTCGCTATTATATATAACTATTGCACACTTAAGCACACCCCCCCCCCCTTGCAGCCTTTCTCCTCGCCGCCAAAAGAAATTCGATGGATACGCATAGAAAAGCAAAAGAATTCGTTGCAACGATGCTTTTCACAATGAATTTACGGTCATAAAGAAGGGCTTCGAAGGTTGAAAAGGGGGCGAAGAGAGGAGATGAATCGAGAGAAACCCCTGCAGCATCAGTCGGAGAACCGAGGGAGGGGAAAACTCAAAACGGTGAGGGAGCATTGGACGAACCGCGGGGTTCTCGACGGGGTTGGACGGACGAGTCCGAAAAAGGCGTCCGCGATGACGAATAAACTGCCTTGAATCATGAGTCAGAGTTGCAGACGGAGCAAAGAGACTCGGTCAGGCTATGTGGGAGATAAGTCACACGGTCAATCATTCCGATGCTTCGAGGGAAAGAATATTAAAAAAAAAAAAATAGAAAACATATAGGAAAAATTGAAAGTCGTTGCTGATAAAGTGAGGAGGCGACAACCGATAAGGAATGGGCGCAAACAATCCTTGAAACTTGGTCTCGTTTCGGATTTGAGATAGTTCGATGAGGGTTTAGAGTTTTTTTTTTTTTTTTTTTTAGGTTATTGATATTTTGGGAGCAGCTGGGCAGAGGCAACTTATGCAGATAACGGGGATTATTGATACTGAGGACCTTGGCATAATATTTGGATTCGATGTCGCCAGGTTATCTGCTCCGAAAATGCGTCAATGTCTTCGAACTTGAGGTAGTTTGATGAGGGTTTATTTTTTATTTAATTTTTTTTTTTTAATATTTTAATATGATTCATATTTTGGGGGCAGCTGCGAAGAAGCAACTTATACAGAAAAGGGGGAATTGTTGATACTGAGGACCTTGGCATTATATTTGGATTCGATGTCACCAGGTTATCTGCTCCGAAAATGCGTCAATGTCTTCGGACTTGAGGTAGTTCGATAAGGGTTTAATTTTTATTTTTATATTTTAAAATATGATTGATTTTTTGGGGACATCTGCGAAGACGCAACTTATGCAGAAAAGGGGGAATTGTTGATACTGAGAACCTTGGTATTATATTTGGACTCGATGTCACCAGGTTATCTGCTCCGAAAATGCGTCAATGTCTTCGGACTTGAGGTAGTTCGATAAGGGTTTAATTTTTATTTATTTTTATTTTTTAATATGATTGATTTTTTGGGGACATCTGCGAAGAAGCAACTTATACAGAAAAGGGGGAATTTTTTATACTGAGGACCTTGGCATTATATTTGGATTCGATGTCGCCAAGTTATCTGCTCCGAAAATGCGTCAATGTCTTCGGACTTGAGATAGTTTCATAAGGGTTTAATTTTTTTAATTTGTTTATTTTTTAATATGATTTATATTTTGGGGGCACCTGCGAAGACGCAACTTGTGCAGAAAAGGGGGAATTGTTGATACTGAGAACCTTGGTATTTTATTTGGACTTGATGTCACCAGATTATCTGCTCCGGAAATGCGTCAATGTCTTCGGACTTGAGGTAGTTTGATAAAGGTTTAATTTTTTATTTAAAAATTTTTTTTTTATGATTGATATTTTGGAGGCAGCTGCGAATACGCAACTTATGCAGAAAAGGGGGAATTGTTGACACTGAGGACCTTGGCATAATATTTGGATTCGATGTCGCCAGGTTATCTGCTCCGAAAATGCGTCAATGTCTTCGGACTTGAGGTAGTTCGATAAGGGTTTAATTTTTATTTATTTTTATTTTTTAATATGATTGATTTTTTGGGGACATCTGCGAAGAAGCAACTTATACAGAAAAGGGGGAATTTTTTATACTGAGGACCTTGGCATTATATTTAGATTCGATGTCGCCAGGTTATCTGCTCCGAAAATGCGTCAATGTCTTCGGACTTGAGGTAGTTCGATAAGGGTTTAATTTTTTTTTATTTTTATTTTTTAATATGATTGATTTTTTGGGGACATCTGCGAAGAAGCAACTTATACAGAAAAGGGGGAATTTTTTATACTGAGGACCTTGGCGTTATATTTGGACTCGATGTCATCAGGTTATCTGCTCCGAAAATGCGTCAATGTCTTCGGACTTGAGAGAGATCGATAATGGTTCAATTTTTTTATTTATTTTTTAATATGATTCACACTTTCGAGACAGCTGCGAAGACGCAACTTATGCAAAAAGGGGGAATCACTGATACTGAGAAACTTGGCACAATAGTTGGATTATGCTCCAAAAACGCATGAATTTTTTTTTAATTTTTTTTTTTCAAATCTTTTAAAAAATATATCGATGGTAAACGAAGATTTGAGAGGAGAACAACATTTATCGTGCTTCATACGATTTATTTTTCTACGCACAGACGGGGAAAACCCCGCATATACATCGAATTATCTGGATCGATTTATCCGGACTTCCTTTTGTTTCTTATCTCGTAAATGTTGTCAATAGAATTGTGCAACACTGGACTCGCCTATGTCACCGAAATTTCAGCTATTTTTTTTCCGCCAATCACGATGACTCGGCCTCGTTATCGTCCAATCTTTGCCGCACGGGGTCGGCCGTTGCTTGACGCCGATCGTCGATAAGATGCCGATTCCTTTCGACAATCCTCTTTCGGATAAATACACGTAGAAATACGCACTACGATACATTATTTTATTTTTTCGATTTTTTATCATCAAATTTAATATAATGAAAATCTTCATTTTTTATTATTATAATTTTTTTTTTCATAAAAAAAGTAATCATTTAAAAAACAGAGACTTGTGAGCATTTTTTACGACATGTCCACAGTTAATTTTTAACAAAAAAAAAAAATAAATAAATAAATAAAAAATGCCCCAATTATGTTAAGAATTTGTACTAAATATCAATCTTATCGACATGCAAAACTGTACCGCGCGTACCGTCACAATTTTTCCCAGTCGATACGTTAATAATCACAGGAACGACGTTTCCCTGTACCAATCTATATCCCCTATTCCCGAGTACACGGAACTAATATCACGCCGCCGATCCATTAGCCCGAACGCATATAGATTAACGAAAGAGAGCGAGCCAAGAAAAAAAAAAAAAAAAAAGTAGTTCATAGTGAAGCCACACACGTAGCTCGTTTATTCCAGCAGCCGCGAGAGGCATCGTCGGAAGGAACGGAATTAAAGCCAAGCGGCATATGGAGCGACAGAGAGTGGGGGGGGGGCTCAGAGAGGGCTGCTGCACCCTTCTTTTTTTGGTCCACGTGGTTGCCCGGTTTCGTACGAAGCCCCGCGCCTCTACGAATAGCCCAACGGAATCACGACGCGCGTTCTCGTATACCCTCTGACTCATCTGAGATTATAATAGGAACTCGCGTGCTGCCCCGAGAGAGAGAGAGAGCGCTAAACTGTGCCCCCTCCTCTGTCCCCCTCCCCCCTTAAGAGACGGTTCAAACTTCTGAAGGAAATTCCGACATTTTCGAAGGACGTACGTGTAAAAGGTGTCTGACGCTCTGCTCATGTCCTCAAACACTGTGCAACGCTATGTTCGCGGTGTAAACGTAAGCTGGAGGCTCTCTCGGTAGACTCGCGGACATGATTCACATTCGCGTTAATTAACGCTCCCACCGTCCCGCTGCGTCGATGTTTTCTTCGAGGTCGACATTTGATTTGCGCGTTTATTCACCACTCGGGCTGTGTTGCTCACCATTTTTCTTTTTTACTCCACAATGCATATTGCTATAACCGTCTGTTTCTATAGAATAGCGGGGTTGTGGGAGGTGAGAATTAAATTGCGGCGATCGAGGCTTCGTCGCGCTTTTTCATTTTTCTTAGTGGAAGGTTGTTTTTTTTTTTTTTTTTTAATTCGAGATAGAGAACGGAAGGTCTCGGGAGACAAAGAGACTCAAACGCGTTGCACCTCGATATCAATGTATCGTCCAATGGATCGATCGCACGCATGTCGTCCCACGCGACTTGCTCGTCTCTATTGACTTTCTGCGGCGCGTGGGATAAGTGCCAATGTCCAGTGTGAAATATTATATGGACTGTTGTCGTTATCGTCATTATCATCGTCGTCATTATGACGGTAATTATTATTAATATTAATGTTATTATAAAAGCGGGGGCTCAGAAGGAAGAAACGAATGACGTGAACGTTTCTGTAAAAATTGTATGATCGCGAGGCATAAAGTTTCATGTCGATGGGAAACTGACACCGATACTCACAGAACTCGCACGGAGACGCGCAGATACTCACGCACACTCACAAATACTTACGGACACTCACACGGCTACTCAGAGATACTCAGAGATACTCAGAGGTGCTCACAGGTGCTCAGAGATACTCAGAGATACTCAGAGGTGCTCAGAGATGCTCAGAGATACTCAGAGATACTCAGAGGTGCTCACAGGTGCTCAGAGATACTCAGAGATACTCAGAGGTGCTCAGAGATGCTCAGAGATACTCAGAGATACTCAGAGGTGCTCAGAGATGCTCAGAGATACTCAGAGATACTCAGAGATACTCAGAGATACTCAGAGATACTCAGAGATACTCAGAGGTGCTCAGAGATGCTCAGAGATACTCAGAGATACTCAGAGATACTCAGAGATACTCAGAGGTGCTCACAGGTGCTCAGAGATACTCAGAGATACTCAGAGGTGCTCACAGGTGCTCAGAGATGCTCAGAGATACTCAGAGGTGCTCACAGGTGCTCAGAGATACTCAGAGATACTCAGAGGTGCTCACAGGTGCTCAGAGATGCTTAGAGATACTCAGAGATACTCAGAGATACTCAGAAATACTCAGAGATACTCAGAGATACTCAGAGATACTCAGAGATACTCAGAGATACTCAGAGATACTCAGAGATACTCAGAGATGCTCAGAGATGCTCAGAGATGCTCAGAGATACTCAGAGATACTCAGAGATGCTCAGAGATGCTCAGAGATACTCAGAGATACTCAGAGATACTCAGAAATACTCAGAGATACTCAGAGATACTCAGAGATACTCAGAGATACTCAGAGATGCTCAGAGGTGCACAGAGGTGCTCAGAGATGCTCAGAGATGCTCAGAGGTACTCAGAGGTACTCAGAGATCCTAACGGGCACTCAAAGATACTCAGAGACACTCAGAGTTACTCACAGTCACTCGGAGAGATACTGCGAGCGTGCGAGCGAACACAACCGCTGGTAACAATAATAATAATCATAACAATGATAATAATAATGAATATTATACTCGAGAGTGGACACTCGTACCTTGTCCCACGCGTTGCTAAAAGCCGAGGCATTGTTCTTATCAATGCTATTATTATGATATACGGCATTTAATAATCGAATTGAAAGAGCGTGAAGTTACGTGTTTTGTGTTGTTACACCGTTCGCCGAGATACGCGATATAACAACTGGCGGTGTACTGTCGTTGATCCTTTACTCTCGGAGCGGCCCACGGAGTAAGGCGGTCTTTACGCCCGTTGACGATGAAGTAAGAGCAGCGCAGGGGAACGACGAGCGCCGCGTGACACGCCGGTGGACCGGGCGCGCTAGTCGACAGATTTAATAAATTGCGAGATCGGAGCCGAGAGAGCCGAGGCGCGCCAGTGTCTGCGAGCAGAGCTTAAGACTGTCCCGATGCACGGTGCCGCAAGAGCCATGCTTTCTGCTCGCGCTGCCGCGAACGCCGGACTCGCCTCGGCTCCGGGGAGATAGAGAGAGGGACCCCGGAGGCAACGAACAACTAAGGACGCTGGCAAGGCCGGGTGACTGTGCCGAGAAGAATGCGCGGAGTTCTGCCGAGACTCGAGGCGAACGAGGAAAAGAGGAAAATAAATAATTGTATCGCGCCTTATGAGCATGTGTAACGTCGGCAATGTAAGGCATCCAAGATCGGAATCAACGTCCACCGGTTTCGGAGCGTCGGTTTGAAATTATCGTCCCGAATGGCTTATCGTCGATGGCGCATGCAGAGAAGTGCGAGCTACCAATGAACGATCAGATGCACAGTGGTGAAAGATAATTTCGTGAAATCGGTATGGGAAATTTCGTAAGAATTATATTGTCAGATAAGTGACAAAAATTGTTCGTCAACTTACTTTAATATACGAAATTGTCCTTTTGTTTTCTGTATTGTTGAGAATTTTATGTTTGTACTTTTATTTTGTTGAGACTGGAAAATTAACAAATACAAAAATTGTGGACGTTTGTGGACAATCATTTTTTTTTTTGTAAAAAGTGCAACATTTTTTTTTACTGTGCGCTCTACTCTTGTCGATAACGACAGCGCGAAAGACACTTTGATAATCGAGGGACTATAACTTTGCGTCCCATGATAATAAAAGATATATAAGAAAAGACAAAAAAAAATCGGCAAAAATAAATTTTGCTTACTCGCCCCTTTGGCATTGAGCTATCGATATATACTTTTATCGGTATATGACACTGGTTGTTTATTATTTTTTTTTTTTTTTGGGAATGTTCCATTTTTTTAATAACGAAGAACTGGGAGAAACGAGACTGTTGCTTTACGATAGAATTTAGAGACTGGTCGGAGGTGTGACATTTTGTTCTTAATAGGCGGAGACGCTCTATTTTCCTGGAATTCCGCAAAACTGACAGTGGGCCATATTGACCCAATTTTTTATTTTTTTTATTATTTTAAACCAATCCATCGGATGGCAAGAAGAACTTTATGGAAGATACTTTGAACATTGTTGAATGCTTCCCCGAGTGAGTGTGTCGAGAAGAATGCGTTCTGTACCAGAGCTAGGCAAAATACTCGAAAGTACTTAAAATACAAAATACAAAATACTATAAGTATTCAAAATATAAAATACTTTTTGTATTTTAAATACATTTATAAGTATTTTTTTAAATACTTTTTAAAAATCAATACGGGATGGCGGGACACGGCGGGACACGGCGGGACAAGGCGGGACACGGCGGGACACGGCGGGACACGGCGGGACACGGCGGGACACGGCGGGACACGGCGGGACACGGCCGGACACGGCGGGACACGGCCGGACACGGCGGGACACGGCGGGACATGGTGGATTTTGGACGGCTGAGCCGGCTAGGTTACGCTCGTCCATCATCCTTGCCCATCATCCATCCCGTCCGGCCTAAGCGTACAGCCAAGAAAACCAAAAGTATTTTGTATTTTGTATTTTGTATTTTGTATTTTGTATTTTGTATTTTGTATTTTGTATTTTGTATTTTGTATTTTGTATTTTGTATTTTGTATTTTGTATTTTGTATTTTGTATTTTGTATTTTGTATTTTGTATTTTGTATTTTGTATTTTGTATTTTGTATTTTGTATTTTGTATTTTGTATTTTGTATTTTGTATTTTGTATTTTGTATTTTGTATTTTGTATTTTGTATTTTGTATTTTGTATTTTGTATTTTGAAAAGTACTTAAAATACATCAAGTATTTAAAATACTGCCCAGCTCTGTTCTATACAGACTTAAGGTGCACCGAGAAAAAGGTTTTTTGTCACACGTGCATGAATCGCGGCACTTTACATGGGGCAGTCTTGCGAGCCGAAAGTGGCCCATTGCATGCCAGTTGTGAACCTGCGGTGAATTGACGGGATCGCGCATGCGCAGTTTGCATTTCGTTCACTTTCGTCCCTTGGGAGTTTACTTTTCACGTTTTCGTCCCTGGAGACATAGACTCGCTTTTCAGCATTCGTCTCGGGCGACTGCCATTCCAAGGGTCGAATTTTAAGACATTAGTTTGAATTTAAGATCCCTCTTCAGCTCGAACTTAAGATCGAAGTTTAGTCCAAATTTCGTTGCGTGCTTAAGATTGATCTTAAGTTCAGACTTAAGGTTGATTTTAAGTTCGGACTTAAGGTTGATCTTAAGTTCGGACTTAAGTTTGACCTTAAGTTCGGACTTAAGTTTGATCTTAAGTTCAGACTTAAGGTTGATCTTAAGTTCAGGCTTAAGGTTGATTTTAAGGTCGGGCTTAAGTTTGATCTTAAGGTTGATTTAAAGTTCGGACTTAAGTTTGATCTTAAGTTCGATCTCAAGTTCAAACTGATGTCTTAAAATTCAACCCCAAGTGCCGCAGATTCATGCACGTGTAACAAAAAAATATGATGTGTAACGAGGGTCGAATTCTCGATTGCGACTCGTTCGATTGCAGCCCTCGCTTCGCTCGGGCCACAAAAACCTCACGCTCGTCGCAATCGGCAACTTTCGACCCTTGTTGCACAATATACTATGGTAATATCAACTAAGCTGCGGTTGCGGGTGGCGAAGGAAATGTGCGATCGATTGAACAAAATGTTCGTTCAATCCAAGTGAATATTCGTTGAAGCAACTGAATATTAGGTCAACCTACTGAATATTCGTTCAATCGGCCAAATATTTCTGTCAATCGACAAAATATTTCCTTCGCCATCCGCAACCGCAGCTTAGTTTGATATTGCCAAACTTTTTTGTTCGGTGTGAAGAAGTGAAAGAGGACAATTAATAAATAGTATATTGTGCAACTAGGGTCGAAAGTTGGCGATTGCGACGAGTGTGAGGTTTGTGGCCCGAGCGAAGCGAGGGCTGCAATCACACGAGTCGCAATCGCCAATTCGACCCTCGTTACACATCATATTTTTTGTTACAAGTGCATGAATCTGCGGCACTTGGAATGGCAGTCGCGCGAGACGAATACTGAAAAGCGATGTTATGTCTCCAGGGACGAAAACGTGAAAAGTAAACTCCCAAGGGACGAAAGTGAACGAAATGCGAACTGCGCATGCGCGACTCTGTCATTTCACCACAGGTTCACAACTGGCATGCAATGGGCCACTTTCGGCTCGCAAGACTGCCATGTAAAGTGCCGCGATTCATGCACGAGTGACAAAAAATAAATAATTGTATGGCGTGTACGAATATATAAAGTGTGCACAGGTTTCGAGGTGTTCGTTGCGAATGATCGTTCGGAACGGTTTATCGGGGTTGATGTATGATGGAGGGTGATCATAGAAGGAAAGTGTGCGATAGATAGATGGGGCGTTCTCGTTCAAAGTCGTACACGAGCGAGGGGCCGGTGAGCGATAAGAATTTTGCTCGCCGAGCCGTGAAGTGTACAACGAATGCGTGTAAATCGTTCTTCGCTTTGAGAACATTAATAAAGAGTTGTTCGCTTATCATCTACACGCTTATCTTAATTGTATCTTCCCGCGTCCATGACTTTTTCGCCTAAATCAGGATGATTCTGCGCGGATGCTGCGTTATGGGGGGTTGGAGGGTATTCGGGCCCACTTTGCGTCCCGATTATGTAGGAAGACTTTTTTTTGTTGTTTTTGTTGTTGTAGTTATTTAAAGAAAAAAAATATTATTTGCAAATGCATGAATTTCGAGATTAAAAATAATATAACAGATATTATATATATATATATATATATATATATATATATATATATATATATATATATATATATATATATATATATAATTATTGTATACTATATATAAGTGGTGTAGATAGTGATATATCTCTAATATGTTATGCAGAGTAAAAAAGATTTGTACTTTAAACAAAAAATTATTGTCCACAAACGTCCACAATTTTTTATTTGTTATTTTTATTTTATTTTTATTTGTACTTTCTAGTTTTACAAACAAAAGTACAAGGTAAAATTGTCAATAATACAGGAAATAAAAGGACGGGTTCGTGTATTCAAACAAGTGACAAACAAGTTTGTCACTTATTTGATAAAATCATTTTTACGAAATTTCCCATTCCGATTTTACGAAATTATTTTTTACTGTGTAGATGAAAAAAAAAAAAAATTGTTAATACTTTTGTCGGCCTATCGAGCAGACACAATTAAAAGATTTGTACATTTAACAAACATTCCTCGTCCACAAAGACCCAGCATATGATTCTTGCTATTTTTACTTTTTTTGCTTTGTTAATGAATCGTATTTTTTTAACCAAGAACTAATTGTGGACGCTTGTGCAAAAAAAAAAAAAATGCAAAAAAATGTTTGTTAAATATACCAATTATTTTATATCGTGTGCCAGAGAAATTTGATAATTTTGAGAAAAATGAATTTCTTTTCATAGACTCATTAAAAAATATATATATATATATATCTTAGCTTCCTCTATGAGGAAGCAAAAGGAAAGGAAAAATGCCTTCGATGACTTTCGTATTGTTGGGAAGGACGGTAGATCGTTCGCCTCGTTGACAGCAGAGGGGAAGAACAAAACGATAAAACAATTTTTAAAAATGCGTAAAAGAGTACTCTGTAAAAATTAACTAAATTCATTGTACCGTAGCTTGAAAATTGCTTACATTACGCACATTAATTGAACATTAATGTACTTTTTTGTAAAATAAAAATACCAGATGTTAAAATTATAAATATTTCGTTCTGAAATTTACAAAAATTTTCATTAAAAATACAAAATTTACTCTAAAATTACAATGCAAATGGCTTTGAAATTTCGAAATCAGTTTATGTACGTAAGCTTCCAATACCGTTCATTAATTTACGACCAACATTTTTTTTACAGTGTAGTATTAAAGTGGAATCTTGTAAAGAAAAAAAAAAAAAAAAAAAAAAAAAACGTGAAGAAAAAATTCCGTCGATGACTTTCATATCGTTGTTTCAATAAAACAATTTTTAAAAATGCGTAAAAAACAGCAATGCTCTAGCCCATGTAAATAAAATCTTTGAATGGTTGAGTACACTGTAAAAATAAACTGTAAATTTATTGTACGGTAGCTTAAAATTTGCTTACATTACGTACATTAATTGAACATTAATGTAATTTTTGTAAAATAAAAATACCAGATGTTAAAATTATAAATATTTCGTCCTGAAATTTACAAAAATTTTCATTATCAATACAAATTTTACTTTAAAATTGCATTAAATGGCTTTGCAATTTCGAAACCAGTTTATGTACTTAATGAAGCTTATGTAGTTAATGAAAATTTACAAAAATTTTCATTAAAAATACAAATTTTACTCTAAAATTACATTAAATGGCTTTGAAATTTCGAAACCAGTTTATGTACGTAAGCTTCCAATACCCTTCATTAATTTACGACCAACATTTTTTTTTTACAGTGTAGTATTAAAGTGGAATCTTGTAAAAAAAAAAAAACAAAAAAACAAAAAAAAACCGTGAAGAAAAAATTCCGGCGATGACTTTCGTATCGTTGGGAAGGGCAGGAGATCGTTCGCCTCGTTGACCGCACTCTCCCCGGAACGAGCTGACCATCGTCAGCGACAACGGCGCGACACCGTTTTTATGGTTCTGTGTCTCACCAGAAATGACCTCATAGAGTCCATCTGCGCCACGTACGGGAGATATCGTTGCACCTTTCCGGTCAATCGGAGCGGCAGTGTGTCAGCGTGCTGCCCGAATGGTAAACTGCACGGGCCGCGGAGCTGAAGAGGACGGTCCGGTGATGCGATTAAGCTCGACTGGATGGTCCTCGCGACTGTCGGAACGGGGATGATCTCACTGTGTACCGGTTCCGATGAGACCGATTTCGGCGGGACTCTTTCTCTCGCCTTAAACGCCTTTTCGTTATCCGGAAAAAAAAATTTTTTTCTCTTACTCATCGTCCACGCCCTCGGGGAAGTCAAAGAAAATTGAGCAAAAGAAACGAGCCGGACGAGGATTATCCTGCTCGCGTTCTGACGGGCCTCCACTTTTTTATTTTTTTTTTTCTCCTTAAGCGACCGCTGACAGGCTTCGTTATCAAATGAAGTCGGAGCCGCTGCAGCGTTCGGATAACTCCATGTGTGACACTTTCATTTCGTGTCCCATTGGATTAAGAAGCGCACGATCTTTAACTTGTCTCTCATTAACATAATATTCAATTTGAGATGGACCGAACGGAATAAATAATTCCTCCTTCAAACGGCTAAATAATTCATGAGGATCGGTCTCGTGTATTTTTTAATGTAGAATATGTAGGGTAGAGCGGGGCAATATGGGGCAGTGGGGCAAAACGTGGCATGGGGCAAAATGTCGTTTTCCAATAATTTTTCGATGCCCGAGTTCGCCCTATCGATACATCGGGCTGTTCTGCTCCGTTTTGCCACCTTGTTCGATCCAAAAATCATTGGAAACTTTAGTTTTGCCCAACTGCCCCGTTTTGCCCCGTTGCCCCATTTTGCCCCGCTCTTCCCTGCGCAGAAAAAAAAAATTTCAAAGAAATTCTTATTAAAAATTATGAATTTTTTAAATCAGAAAACAGGAATATCGAATTTAGTTGATGAAAAAAAAAAAATGTTATCACAATTATTACATAAAATTATGAATTTTTTTTAAATCCGTGAACAGGAGTATCGAATTTAGTGCGCAACACTGAATCATGCTCGTGGAGGATAAAATATGTGGTGATTACGGACAAGCCCAATTAACATCGGGAATTAATGGAAGTCCAACTGGTCCATATTCGGCACATTTATCTTATCAAATTTAATTTGCATCAATTGTTGTTAAGTTCTTATTAAAAATTATGATTTTTTACACACACAAACAGGAATATCGAATTTACTTGATGAAAAAATAATGTTATCAAAATTATAACACAAAATTATGAATCTTTTTATCCATAATGAGAAGGATCGAATTTAGTGTGCAACACTGCTTCATGCTCGTGGAGGATAAAATATGTGGTGAATACGGACCAGCCCAATTAACACCGGAAATGAATGAAAGCCCAACTGGTCCATATTCAGCACATTTACAGTATCAAATTTAATTTGCATCAATTTATGCGTAAAAAACTTCACATACTTTTAATTTCCCACACACACAATCTATCAGCAATTAGAATTTATGACCAACGGAAGAGTCATGGAATAAAATCGCCAAATCTTTTAATCGTAGGTTAAGGAGAGGCAAAAAAAACCTCCCAAATACCAAAAAAGATCTTCCAGAAAGAAGGACCCAGGTCGATGGCCATTTTCCAAGGTCTAAATTAGCATTAGGTATAAAAATTAGTATATATATATAAAATAAAAAAAAATACTGTAAATATGAACCTTGACAATAAATCTCCCTTTTACTACTACTGTTACTACTTTTAATAAAATTAATTATAATCATAACTTTCATGCAGACATTTACTGTGTAAGATAAATTTTATAAAGTCACCCATCGGCGATTTTTTTTAAATTAATTTTTGGAGCTTTTTTAACGTTTATTTTGAAATGAAAACCGAGCCATTTGAGTGCCACTACTATCACTACTATTACTACTATTACGACTTTTAATTAAATTAATTATAATCATAACTTGATGATAATTTTCATGCAGACATTTGCTGTGTAAGATAAATTTTATAAAGTCACCCATCAGCGATTTTTTTTTTTAATTTATTTTTCGAGCTTTCGTAACGTTTATTTTGAAACGAAAACCGAGCCATTTGAGTGCCACTACTATCACTACTATTACTACTTTTAATTAAATTAATTATAATCATAACTTGATTATAATTTTCATGCAGACATTTGCTGTGTAAGATAAATTTTATAAAGTTACCCATCAGCGATTTTTTTTTAAATTAATTTTTGGAGCTTTTGTAACGTTTATTTTGAAACGAAAACCGAGCGATTTGAGTGCTAGTCGTTGCATTCAATTTCCCGGTCATCGTGTCGTTCGAGTACACGGTCACCTAAATTTTTGTTCCTCGTTATCTCGGAAGCGACACTTGCGCGAGGAAGAACTACGAAGCAGAATCGGTGAATCGAGCGAGTTCAGCTTTTCTGTCGCCTCTTCCCCCGGACGCGTGTATGTCTCGAGAAGGAAAAGGAAGCCAGAAAGAATAAGAGCAAGGAGAAGAAGTACCCTGGTCATCGTCACGTCAAGCTATCGGTCGTTCCCGGCTCGATTTAACGAGAAACCGCATTCCAAGTGTCTGGCAGTCGGCCACTGAAAACTGGAAATTCTGAGCTTGGAACTAAAAGGACCACGACGATTATCTCCCTCGTCATTCATTATTTCGATCTTACTGTTGATAAGCTGCGGGTGTCGGAGAATTGACGAAATAGAAAGCTGAATTGGAATGGGAGAAGTAAATAATAAATAAATAAGTAATAAAAAAAAATTTTAATGAAAAAATAGATTTGAAAAAATTGATAAATAAATTTGAAAAAATAGATAAATAAATTTGAAAAAATTGACAAATAAATTTGAAAAAATTGATTAATAAATTTGAAAAAATTGATTAATAAATTTGAAAAAGTTGATAAATAAATTTGAAAAAATTAATAAATAAATTTGAAAAAATTAATTAATAAATTTGAAAAAATGTACAGACTCATAAACCTCGCCAATATCCTCGGGAAGATAGTTATTTTCGAACCGTCGTTCAGTGAGTTAAAAGCAGTTGGGCGGCGAATTCTTATGTTTGAATGACTTTTATCCCAAAATAATCGGGCAACCAAAGACGAATAATCGGTGTGTTGATTATTAATCTTCAGATGAAATGATGAAATATATTTTGTCTAGTTTTATATTAAGATGCGAACTGGTCATATTATTCTAATTGTAGAGATATTTTCATAATTCACCGATTTACTGATGTATTCTTATTATTCTATGTAGTAAAAGGGTTCATCCCATAAACTAACAAATAAATCAATAAATCAATAAATCAATAAATCAATAAATAAATAAATAAATAAATAAATAAATAAATAGGGTGGAAATTAAAAAAATAACTGCCATTATTACATGTCTGCTGGTTCAATTAGCTCGAAGGGATAAACGAGGGAGACTCCTATACAGATCGTCCGATGAATGCCCTCATGACGCCCTCGTAATCGTCATAATCACCAAAATAATGGTCATCTCTCGCACAGAGCCGTTACCAAAGTGCGAGGCTTAATTTCATTTTTCTCTTTTTTTTTTTTTTTTTTCTATCTTCCTCAAGCATCTCCCCTGCGAAGTGCTCTCTGTACGGTCTATCATGTGGGTTCTTTTCCATTGCAACGCTCCCCGTCGACGCGCTCTTCACTTCCATCGCGACGATGATTCATGTCGCGCTCTCCGGGCCGATGATGGAAGATGAAACTTCGACCCTTCGTGCACTCCGGCACGAGCTCTCTCGAGTCCGTTGCGTAGCTGGTGACCTCACTGTTGTGCGTGTGGCGTAATGTTTTTCTTTTGTCAATACATCAGCGCTAAAGGCACTTTGATAATCTAAGCCTCCGACTATAACTTCATCACCCACGGAAATAAAATTGCATATCCAAAAAGAAAATAAAAATTCGGCGCAAATACAATTTGCGGAATTTTACTTATTTTTTCATTTTGTTGCTGTTGTTGTTTTATTAATAAGAACGACGCGGGTCAAACGTGCTCCGTGCTCTGCGAATAAAATTTAGAGATTTGTCGGGAATTATTATTATTATTATTATTATTATTATTATTATTATTATTATTATTATTATTAAATGATAAATAAATTATTTACCTGCCTTTTAGATATCTTTCTAATAGACACATAAATACTATTTTCCTGTAATTCCGGAAAAATTACACCGGGCCATATTGACCCCATTTTTTTTAAATTACCCAAAAACGATCCGTCAGACTGTAGCAAAAAAAAATATGGATCATACTTTGACCATTATTGGAATGCATCTCGACAGTCACGATTAAAAAAAAAAATGAATGCCACGTTAGAAAAAAAAAAAAAAAATGATTCTTAAAAATCAGAAGGGGTAAATTCGTCGCGAAACAGTGGTGAAAAAATAAATTAGAATACGCATTGAGAAAGCCCGCCGACCCGATCTCCCGTCCGGCCTCTCCTCGTTATCTCCCGTCGCATTTATGTGTACCGTTCGGGCATGTCAGAGCCCACCTATAGCATCGGACAGGAACACTTCCGTTCCGCTCCAATTCGTGCGCTTTCGCCGTGACCGATCGCGAAACGACGATTATTATAACCGAAGAAGAAAGCCAGGCTGCTAAGCCTTTCGGTATGGCGGGGCGCAGGTTCTCCAGCGAGCCGAGACAATCATCGAGGCCGGTCATCGACGACAATAAGGGGAACTCGTAAAAATCCTAAAGATGTCAGCGGTGTTTTTCCGGGCTTTGCAGTTGCGTCAGTTGCATCGTTATTTTACAAAAAAAAAAAAAAAAAAAAAAAAAAAAAAAAAAAAAAAAAAAAAAAAAGCCCACGTGTCAGGATTGAACTTAAATC
>OY754493.1:6315227-6517727 GCA_963575735.1 Amblyjoppa fuscipennis
AGCCCCGCCAGGATACATAAAATTTTAATTTGTAAAAATTGAGTTATACACCCAGAAAAAAGATTGATTAAAATCAAATAAATTTCGAGCTTCGAATGACGTTTATTAAGATAAAATAAATGTTTGCTTGCCTCAACAAAATCCTTATTAGATGCAAATAACGGTTATAACTTTGGCGTAAGTAAACAAATTTATTCAAAGAATTTTACTTAAAAATAAATATTTATTCGCGCCAAAGAAATCATATATTTGGCGTCAGGACAAACGCGGCTATTATCCGGTAGCGCGCATTAGAGTTGTCAATGCGTCGGTCGTCTCAAAACATTTCTCGCTAATAACAAAACTACATTTATTCCTTACGGGGAATCGTTACATTGTAATAGAGAGGCACCTCATCGGTATGTTTTCATGAAACTTTGTTTAATTCAAGCTGTGCACCTCGATTGAATTGTAGTTATGAAATTAGTCCCCGAACAACAAACATCGAGATTGGTTATGCCACGAGTGTAACTAAATGTGCGACGTGATTAGTGAAATCGTGCGCCGATAACGGATCTCTATGCTCATTTTTATAATAAAACATTGCTTGTCGACACTTCGTTGACAGTAAAAATGGCTTAACAACAAAAAAATTCGTTTCAGCGTCATTCGTACATCACATTATTCCGATACGATCAAAAGTAGCAGTTCTGTAACGTAATACATAAATACATTATTTGACATAAATATCTGTTCATTAGATCCAAATAAACATCATTAAACAATAAGAATAATACTGTCAAACACAGAAATATATTAGACATTAATAAATGGTCTATTAGATTCTTAATCAAATAAACATTTTTCTTCGTCCTTAATGAATTTTCTTTGAATCGAATAGACTTTTTTCTGGGTGTATTGATAAGTAGCGATATACTGATAACAATTGAACATACAAAACACGATGTAACCACGTATGAAATTAATTAGTAACAAGTAACGTAAATAACCATACTTGGGACCCAATTCCAAATTGAGTTGGGACAAATATTTTTTTTCCTCTGTGTGACTAGATATTTGTTTCGAACAAAAGTTTTTTTTTCGATATAATTGCCTATTCTGTTCGATCAAACATATTCTTAGTTGGGACAATGAAATGACTTTTTTTTATGCTGATGTAACTTTGTAGTCAACTTAACTAAATATTCCCTTCGCCACCGGCAACCGCCGGATTAGGTTGATTCAAAGAAATCTTGTTTGATCTTATCAAACCTTTTTTTCGGTGTAGTAGTGATAGTAAAGGTATTTATTGACGATATATTATACGGTATGGATGCTGGTACATTTCAAAGATTATTTACATTTCATAATGCTATTGCTATTGCCAATAGGCCATCGAACAGATAAATAATTTATATGACGGCGACCCTTTATTTAGATCAAGTAAAATGTTTATTGGATTTAAAAAATATTTATTTGATATTTATTTGATCAAATAAAATATTTACTTGATTTAAATAAATTTTCACTTCATTCAAGTAACCATTTACTTAATCTAAATAAATATTTATTTGGATCGAATAAATATTTTGCTTCATCGTAATAAACGGTGGCCGTCAAATAAATTATTTTTCTGGCTCTAAATCCTTCAGCCGCTGATTCACTTTTATGGGAGTTAAATTCCTTTGAGTTATATTTTTGGTTACGTTGAGTTTATGTCTTCATTTGCCATTCTTTCGAGTTGTTGGTATACGATGAGTGCTGGATATTTGCATCTGCCGTTTGTATTTTGTGTGGTTTGTATGCGCAGAAGTTCGATGTTTGGAATTTGTTCAGCGGCGAACACTTTGATAAGTATTTGTATTATTGGCATATTGGGCATGACGTATTGATTTCCGTATTGTCCGAATCTCCGCTGATCCCACATCAGCTCGGGCAAACGACGTTCCACTGTACGACGATCCATCGATAAACATGTACAGCCGAACTGTAACTAAACTATAACGATTCTCACTGACTGTAAAACGAATTGGCAGCTAAAAATGTTCCCCGAGTGAAAACGACAGGTGTTTTTTTGCTCTCTTCAAGACATTTGCTATTTGCATGATACTCTCGTATCAAGGCTCATCGCGAGAACCCCGTGTGAATCGCTACGAGAGTCCCACAAATGTTTCCGATGCAAAGGTTTCGACGCTCGGAGATACAAACATGTCCTCGAAGTAAGTTACGTACCTGTACGCTCGAGGCTCTATCTCGCAGTGGAATATCAAGTTTGCCACCGGTGCATGCGCTCTGTTGGGGCCGCTAGTGTGGTATATGACCTTGTACCAGAAGCCAGACAGCGCGCCCGGGGAGAGCGTAGTCGCGACCGAGGAAACTCGGCAATAGAGAGATAGAGAGACTTTCGATTCATCGACTTGCTGTCGAATAGCTTTCCTGTTCGGACTTCCACACATGCTATCTGTGCCTGCTACCGTGCGCAAGCCGTGGGTGGCGTAGCTCCATAGCGTCGCGAGGGTTTTACTGTGCTATCTATATCCGCTCTCGTTTATATCCATTTAGTCCTTCCCGAACGCCAGGCATGTCGATATTATTATGTCGGAGGTAAAGACGACTCCCACGTTAGATACACGATGTTCTACCGCGGAGAGAGACTGACAGAAAACACGGTCGTTGCGTACTCACAGTTGCGCCATTCATTCGTTCGTCGTATCGCTACGAGAGTCCCTACCTACCGATCTCCTCGGGAGTTCTGTCTACGCTGCGTCCCTCTGTGATCTCTTTTTGTACCTTCCTCGAACGCCACCGCAATCCCTGGACGAGTCTCCTCTGCAACCGACTATTTCTCGTCTCGACTTTCTCTCCTGCGTTTCTACTGCGCTTGATCGACTTTCGGAGAATCGTTAAAATCGTACATGAGAAATCATTTCGAGCTAAATCGCGAATCCCGGACGTGGTGGTTAGCATCCTTCACTGAGAAATATAGTGGAATCCTGGTTTTCTTGATCAATTGGGTTTGAGGTTAGTTCGGATCAACGATTATTCGGATAATGAACATTTGAGGACGAAAGATTGCATACTGCACCGATTCTCGAAGTCGCTATTATGGCCGAGCTTAATAAGAATGTTATATCATTGACGACAATCTCAGCTACTTAACTCATCGCGATCCGTCATACGTCCGATCGATTCGGCATTTCCGCCAAAACACCTCCCAATCCGATCGTGTCATCGTTTCCCTCGCGTTCCTCCCAATCAAAAACCAATCCAAAAACCAACCGTCGATTGGTGCGCCAAACCAACCATTATTCCAACCTCCCGAAGGTTCAAATCGAACCATCAGCCAACTATTCTTTCGACAGAGTAAAGGTTGGATATTCTAAACCAATTCTATTTTCGACTTTCAGCCGGGAATAGTAGTGGTTGACATGATTGATTTTTCAAAACCAACCGTAAACCAACCGCTGGCTAGGTCATTGCCCGAAATAGTTGGTTTATGGTTGGTTACGAAAAAACCAACAACAAATCGACCATCACTGTAGTCACCTGAAAGTCGAAATGAGGGTCGTTTTATAATAACCAACCATGAATCAACTATTTATGCTGTCGGAATATGGTTGGTTTCCAAAAACCAACCGAAAATCAACCTTCGGGCGGTTGGAATAATGGTTGGTTTGGCGCACCAATTGACGGTTGGTTTGTGGTTGGTTATAGAAAAATCGTTCAAATTCCAACGACTATTTACGGTTGGGTGGTCCGCGAGGGTTGACTATTGTCAATCTACGAGCAGTATGGGTCCTTTCTATACCATGTACTTACAATATTCGACGCATATCTTCGAATGTGGAGGGTCGAATTTTTCACTGAGAAATGTAGAGGAACTTTGGTTATCCGGATAAATTGGGATCGAACCGAGTTCGGGTTAACGATTACTCGGATAATGAAAATTTGAAGATAAACGATGACATCATGTAAAGATTCTGACGCCACTATTGTGGCTGAGCTATATATGGCTATAAAAGAAGACGCGTATTTTGTTTTTGGGTTAGATATTCTTAATGGCAATTTCAGCTAATTAAACTTCAAGCTATCATTTGTTTCGTACAAATAAAGCATTATTTTGTTAAACGATTATTTGCTTCAATTTATTTAAAATTTGCCGATTGAAACAAACATTTTTGTTGTACCAAACAGATGCACCTTTGAACTTACGTCACCGCGCATTTGCTTAATCCAACCATTTCTTTTGTCTCAGTGTATTCGTTCTACGTAAGTATTGTAACGAATATATTCGTTACAATACTTACGTAGAACATCACAACAGAGAGCTAACGACGTGCCGGTTTCATACTTATCGAGCATCGGGAAACTTTCAGTTTCGTTTTTCCACCGTAAAAGTAGGAACTGTAGGAACACCCGGCTGCAAAAGTACGCTAAGAAAAAAAAACAGTTGGATCAACTAAACATTTCGGCATGGACGTTCAACAAAATTTTTTTTTATATCACTCGGTGAGAAAATTGCGTTTTTGCGTACACTTTGCGTCCGAAAACCCCCATTTTCACACCTCGTAAGATAAAACTTTTATACGATAATCGTGCAAAGACCGTTTTCTGAACTCGTGTGGTTGCAACACCCGCCTTCGGCTCGTGCTGCACCGAAAAAAAGGTTTAGTAATATCAACCTCATAGCTGCGGTCACGGAAGATTGGCTTGAATCAAACCAGGCGCATTTGAATATACTACACCGTTGTTGAAACAATAAAACTGGTGTGGTTGTGTCAACTGCGTTTAGCAGTTAAAGTGACTACAACGTTGGTTCGAAGTCAACCAAAACTGCATTAAATCAACAACATTTTTTTTTCGCTTCAATCGTATGTACTGTCAACATGCAGAACGTAAATTATTTTGACTTGAACGTATACTTGGTCGATTTGAAAAAAATGTGATTCGATGTATTCGTAAATATAAGAACATTTGGCATCTTGAAAATAATTTTATTCGATTCGGCAAGACGTCAATTTAGCAATTCTCAAATATTATACCCACAATAAGCAACTTTCGATATTTCAATATCAAATCATCGAAGTTCAATCTAAGTTAATGACGGAGAATAACTTATATATCCGATTAAAAATTATACATATCAATAAGCGATTGTAGCGTAGTGGTAAGATACTAGGTCAGGATGCGTTAAGTTCGGGGTTCGACCCTCGTCAGGATATGTAAAATTTTAATTTGTAAAAATTGTGTTGTATTGATAAGTAGCGATATACTGATAACAATTGAACATATAAAACACGATGTAACCACGTATGAAATTAATTAGTAACGAGTAACGTAAATAACCGTACTGGGACCCAACTTCAAATTCAGTTGGGCCAAATTTTTGTTTTTCTTCTGTGTGACTACATATTTGTTTCGAACAAAAGTTTTTTTTTCGATATGATTGCCTATTCTGTTCGATCAAACATATTCTTAGTTGGGACAATGAAATGATTTTTTTGATGCTGATCTAACTTTGTAGTCAACTTAACTAAATATTTCCTTCGCCACCGGCAACCGCCGGATTAGGTTGATTCAAACAAATCTTGTTTGATCTTACCAAACCTTTTTTTTCGGTGTGCAAACTCACACTCGTAAGAAATTGTTTTTCGTTCTCGTATCAAAATGTACTATTTGTCGGTACAACTAAAAAATTTGTCAGTTCAACAATTTTCAAAAATAATTTCAATAAAATGTTTATGTGGCATTAAAGTATTTCGTAACAAAGTATTTATTTAAACGTACCTGCCCGAATCTTTAGTTGATACAACCATTGTTTTTCATCAGGGAAATCCTTTAAACACAAAGATTTTTTTTTTATATTCACGCATATGAATATCTCTGGAAGAACCGCGTAACCCAGAACTAACGAGTAGCGCGCGAAATGCCGAAGTGCAATCGATGTAACGTACAGTCGCGCGATAATAAAAGCTTGATGGCATTTTCAACAAAATAGTGCTCGACGATAAAGTAACACGAACATTTTATCGCCGTAGTTCAGATAATATGACATTAGATAAAGCACGTCTCAGTCCGGATAACGGCGGATTCGAATAATCGAGGTTCTACTGTACTCCGGTTTACACTTTGTAGCGCGACAATGCTTGATTAAAAATATTGAAAACAAAATAATTAAGCGTGCAATTTAATAGAAACAATGGTGTGCTACATCCTGGTCTTCGGACGCGGAGATTATAATTTTTCACCGAGAACTATTGCAGTTTATAGTTTGCAGTACGTTGATCTTGATTAAAAAGTGTAAAAAAAAAAGAATAAACTCTGCAATTTCATAGACAAATTACGTCAGGATAGATTATAATGTAATTACGACCTCTTTTTAATTAGTATAAAAGAAAACCAGGGCAGGGCAGAATGTACGCGGTGCTCGGTTGACTTTATTCTTATCGCGAATACACACGAAGATTGCAGAGACAAAGTTTATGGTCTAATAATCGGGAAATTGCACACGGCATACGCAGCGGGCTGATGTTGACGTTTATTGCGGCGTTATACTTTCGTGGATCTCGAACTGTAAATTTCGCGTTAAACATCGTTCGAACGATCGTGCGGCTCAGAGAAAAATGTGTTAGTCGTATGATTACGGTGCGCGCCGCATAGATATTATAAACGCGTGCGAGGGAAAAAAAAAACGCATACACACACCTCCGAACAGTGACATTCACTCGGCTGATTGAAATAGCATCGGTGCACAGCGGGGGAGCAAAGAGTCATGTACACCGAGTCGTCGTTTTTTTCGTTTTCGTTGTTTCAACGGTAACGAAGGTATATGTGCCGTCGTCGGTTGTGGCTGGTCTGAGTGATTTTTGGAAAGTGAAAAACAAAAATTTTCCACGTAGCACGGCAGAAAATATATTTCACGAATAACGAAATGTTTTCCGGCGAACAGCGAGGGATTTAGCCAAACAAAAGGTATATAAACATTCACAAACGAAAATGAATGAAAATTGTCCAGTTATATGTTGTTTTTTTACTTTTTAGTAAAAAAAAAAAAATTACGCAAATCACAAAGCTTTTTAATCAGTAAAATAGCTTCATTAGAGTCAAATTGCCAAGTGGACATTTAAAAAATTTAAAAACCTCCCGACTGCAAAGTGTTAAGTCAACATATGACAATATTACAATGAACAATTTTCTCTAAAAAAATACTATTAAAAAAAAATGGTTAATAAAAAGTAACTTTAAAAAGGGCGAAATGATTCATTTACGTGACAATTAATATTGTCATTAGGCAATAATAGTGATAATTAACAATAAAGAATAATTGTAAAATTAATTGATAGTAATTATATCAATTCGTTCGTGATCTTCGTTACAGCCGGCAGACGGCTTCCGAACCACAAATTTGTATAATATATAACATTCTGCTACCAAGTTTATTTGTGTGGATATAGAACCGTGTTCGGAAGCCGTCTCCCGACTGTGGCGAAGATTATGAACGAATTGATATAATTACTATTAATTAATTTTACAATTATTCATTATTGCTAATTATTACTATTATTTTGTAATGACAATATTAATTGTTGTTACATACATGAATTATTTCACCCTTTTTAAAGTTACTTTTTATTGACAATTTTTTTAGAGCAACATTTTTCATTGTAATTTTTTTTTTTTTTTTTATATGTTGACTTAACTTTTTTACAGTCGGGAGGTTTAAAAATTTGTTTATACATTCTTTTTATTTCATAATTTTTAAAGGTAATCTCCAACAATTAAGTCAGGTGACAACATTAGTTACTGGGTATCCGCATGGCATTTATTTCAGTCAACTATGGCATATTCTTATGTTAGTAGGTATGCAAGATATAGTAACTACACACCGAAAAAAAGGTTTGGTAAGATCAAACAAGATGTGTTTGAATCAACCTAATCCGGCAGTTGCGGGTGGCGAAGGAAATATTTAGTTAAGTTGACTACAAAGTTACATCAGCATCAAAAAAATAATTTCATTGTCCCAACTAAGAATATGGTTGATCGAACAGAATATCGAGAAAAAACTTTTGTTCGAAACAAGTATCTAGTCACACAAAGGAAAAAAATATTTGGCCCGACTCAATTTGGAGTTGGTTCCCAGTACGGTTATTTACGTTATTTGTTACTAATTAATTTCATACATGGTTACATCGTGTTTTATATGTTCAATTGTTATCAGTATATCGCTACTTATCAATATAACACAATTTTTACAAATTAAAATTTTATATATCCTAGCGGGGCTCGAACCCCGAACCTAACGCATCCTGACCTAGTACCTTATCACTACGCTACAATCGCTTATTGATATGTGTAATATTGAATCGGATATATAAGTTATTCTCCGTCATTAACTTAGATTCAACTTCGATGATTTGATATTGAAATATCGAAATAACTCGAAAGTTGTTTATTGTGGGCATAATATTTGTGAATTACTAAATTGAAGTCTTGCCGAATCGAATAAAATTATTTTCAAGCTGCCAAATGTTCGTATATATACGAACACATCGAATCACATTTTTTTCAAATTGACCAAATATACGTTCAAGTCAAAATAATTCACCTTCTGTATGTTGACAGTATATACGATTGTATCGAAAAAAATGTTGTTGATTTAATGCCGTTTTGGTTCACTGCGAATCAACGTTGTAGTCACTTTAACTGCTGCACGCAGTTGACCCAACCACACGAGTTTTATTGTTTCAACAACGGTGTTGTCTATTCAAAGGCGCCTGGGTTGATTCAAACCAATTGTCCGTGACCGCAGCTGTGAGGTTGATGTTACCAAACCTTTTTTTCGGTGCAGCAGTTAGTAGCTATCATTGGTATTTTTATACAATAAACGATTACGTACTATACTTCGTGGGTTTGAGGCTATGGTTGGAACCGAGATCGGGCGGTCAACGAACAATGTGGAGTTCCGAAAATCTATCGCAGAAAATGACGCTCAATTTTCGATATATACGAGTGACTATTTAATAAATCGCAATTTATTTCTACCAATATTCTACACATTTAAATTTTTCCTTGAAAACATCGATGATGCGCCACAGAATAGCTGTATGAAATTTCGTCAAGTAATTTTTAGCCGTTTACAAGAACATCGCGGACAACGAAATCGTTCATCGCGGTGAAACGCATGACTCTCGTCTTTTTGCCCTAGCGGACAGTCGAGAGTTGAGAATCAACATTTCGGTCCATAATTCCCTAATCATTTTTTTAAATATCGTCTCAGACAGTCACAAAAAAAGCGTGAAAGAGAAGAGCAAAAAAGAACGCAAATCGATAGGCACTCTCGGCTCTCTCAACACTTTGCACAGTGTTATAGGTTTCACCCTCGGTTCGTTGCGTAGGCGTATCGCACAACGAGTATAATACTCCGCGAGAGAGGTGGATCGAGCGAGGGGTGTAAGTTCTGCGCATCCCCCATTTCTATTCTCCTTATGACATTGAATCCACTGGCTCCCTCAGACGATGCCGAGGGGCTGTGTATGTGTGTCTTTCCGAACAAAAGGAGGGCTCGCCGCGTGCTTAGACCTTCGACAAAGCGGCCGAGGGAACTCGGAAAGTGAGAGGAAAAGAGTGAATACATGAGAACAGAAAACGGAGACAGTTTCACGAGAAATAAATAAAGATAGGGAGAGAAGCTTCCAGAATTGTTTTGCGGGAGGGATGAGTAGTATCGAGCGGTGTGGCTGGTTGACTCGAGGTGAAGGCGAGAGACTTGCGGATGTGCAATATACATACAATATCATCGCATGTACCTGCCTAGGTGAACATATGGGTGTATATATATATATATATGTAAAAATATATATGTATATATGAATATAAATGTACTCTCCTACGAGTTCCGTATAGTATTATATGTATAATAGAACGAGGATGAGAGTGAACGTAAACAACACGCCACTGTCATGTGTATACCTATATATGCGTATATGTTCTTTCATACATAGTTTGCTGTACCGTATGAAGATGTAATATCGGTATAACAAGAGCATGACTAGCCCAACTAGATTAAGAGTATGACCCAAGAGACTACGGACTTATACGAACAGTAATACATTGTACTCTATATACCCCATTCATGTACGGTATATGAAGCTGTACACCGAGATAAAACACGGTTTTGCCGTATTGAAATTGCGTCGAGGACATTTGGCTCGACGCAGGACACATGCAATTATGTAACATATTGGTGCGAGGGCCGAGGGACTATTTTTATCTAACTATTTTTAAGCTATTTTTTATCTAACTTCACTTTTTTTTTGCTGAGCTCTTTGGCAATGTATATTGCCAAAGAGAGCCGTTAAGAAAATATACATTTTCTTTTCATGCGATCAAACGAGAATAACTTGCCTGATGCAAAACTGTAATATGGTCAACAAACTTTCTTTTATTACCACTTACTTTTACTACGAACGACCCAAAATCAACCGGTCGATTGATGCGCCAACTAACTTTGAATACGACCGTCAAGATGTTGCTTTCTTGTCGATAATCCAAAACCATCCGCAATGTCGACCGTTATATGTGTCGGATAAAAGGTTGGGTCACGTTGGATTTGTCCAAAACAACCAGATTTCCAACTCTATGTCAAGAGCCACCGCTCAGCTCGGAGTCGGAACTCGGATTGTTTTGGAAAAAAACCGACTGCAAACCAAAACATATAACGATTGATTTTGAAATACCAATGAAAGATCAAGCCCTAAAAGATTGGAATTATTGTCGATTTGGCGAATCAACTGACCGGTGAAATCGGAGTAAAATATTAGGAAACAAACGAAATCCGCCGCAAAGTTTTACGATTGGTTGGTATACGAGGGATGCCGAGAATAAGCCTGAAAGTGAGTGCTCAATGTCACTGGACATTCCTTATTTCACCATTATTCATCATATAATTATCACACGTGAATACTTTACACACAACTACATTTTACTGAATTAAAAAGTGGATGAGTTAATAAGCGTTTGTACCGATAGGGTTGTATTTTATTTTCATTTTTAAGGGGATGCTGGAGCTGGTTTTTTTTTACTTTTTTAACCTGCTTTACCTGTTTTACCGATGGACCTAACCAATTTTTCAGTTCCGACTTAGCATTGTTAATACACTACACATATGCTTCAAATCATACAGGATTATGATATTGACATAAACGCTTCGGAGTGCAGTTCAATTTTGATTGAAAACTTACAAGGAATTAAGAAAATCGAATATTATAGTTTGCGAAAGTCCGTGAACGTAGTGTCACGATTGACGCCCAAGTGGCTCTGCATCGTGCCCTACACTTCATTCGGCAGTGTTCATCGGCTCCAATCACCCGTCGCAAGTCGATAGACTAAGTAATCGCAGTTTACACTTCACGTGATTATCTTTCGAGTGATCAACTTTCCGATGGTTTTGGAATATTCGGAGAACTTCACAGAATCCGCGTGCACTCCCTTTTGACGTATGTAAAATCTATAATTTTTTATATCCAACAGAACGGATGCTGTAAACATTTCAGCGGCCATGTTGGTTTCCGCGACAGTTTTTAATATTCGATTTTCTTTATTTTTCGGAAGATTTCGACCGAAATTCGAGTGAACGCCGAATGGTTTATGTTTTTAATACAGTCCTGTAAAATTTGAAGCATACCCGTCGCATAGTAACGACGTAAAGTGAAAACTACGAAATCACCTATTTCGGCCGGTAAAACAGGAAGGTCCAGCAGCCCCTTAAAGGTAACTGAACGAAAATCGAATGGCACATATAATGGGCGATACTCTGATTCTTGTCCCTAGAACTCACGTACGGGATAGAAAACCACCCCAGACGATATTTAAACTGCGCTCCTACAGCAGGAATTGACATTATCGACTCGGGACCTGAATGATAATTTAGTTCAACGATCCAATGGATGTGTGCAGACCGATAGCCTTAGTTGCTCGCTGTCTTTTGCGCAGGACGATGACGCAATACACTTGGGGTGGACATTCACCCCACTCTGCAGTTGCCGTTAGTTTTTTGTGTATTTGATTTTTTTTTCAGAACTCTCAAATGTAACTTATTGTTTTGTTATTTGGACGTATATAGTAGCCATTTTTTAAAAGTATTTTTGATCATTCTTATACGTTTTTTGTAATAATTAGCATTATCTTTAATTACCTACAATATTTTAAGAAAAGCCAATTTTTCTTGCGTTTTTATTTATTTTCCTTCGATATTACTGGGTTTTCAGTTTTCGATTTTTTTTTTCCATTTTCATACGTCCAAAGAAACGGACTTTTTGAACGGAATACAATGGGTCTTCTTTTTCCAGATACCCTGTTATGTCCGCTATAAAACGGCGTTGGGCATTTGAAAATCGAAACATTGAAAAACTAAAATTAAACCACTATTTACGAAAAAATTAAATTAAATTTTTGACAAATTTCGTTATGCTTCGAGTTTCAATTATGATGTTCAACCCCTAAACTTTGATAAAATAAAATTTGCCGCGTGCCATTGTCTTCCTTATTAAATACCAAAGAGATTCTCATAGAATGCTCATAGAACCCTTACACATAGAATACACACATCGGTGCGCAAGCGCACTATAACGTACAATTAATTTAAATTTATTCATATAAACAATGTCACGTGATAAAATTAATAAATAAATCTAAATTAACCCGAGGCCTCCGGTCGCTAGTTAATAACAATAATAATATGTGCGCGAAATTTGTCTTTAAACTTAACTTGTCGGTAATTTTATCTTCTATTTTTATCGTTCGCAGGTATATTAAAAAGTTCTCACAAATGGGATTCATTGCCGGATCCAATACAGGGGGAAGTGAGACAGATAAGTCCGTTGCGAGGGGGAAAACCAGTAGGGAAAATGTCACCATCCGGTCTTCTCTACAGACTTGAATTTATATATATATATATATATATATATATATATATATATATATATATATATATATATACACTAGGGGGGCCCTGGGCTCGCGCGCTTCGCGCGCTCGCAACTCCTGCGCGCAAACCCTTATTATTCTAAATACTCTAAAAACGTATACCCATATAATAATAATGTTATTATAAAAACCCTATTATTATTAGGTTTATCGTTTTCACACCACTATGCTATGTATCAACTACAATTACCACAACGCCCCCCTGATTACAAAAGACCCCCTGACCCCATCCCCCCTCCTTCGGAATCCCCCTGGAAACACCTCAACCCCTGCCCTCCGACCCCTTAAACTCTATCGTAGACCCCCTTAACCCTATTGGAGACCCTTTAACCCTTTTGTAGACCCCTTAATCCCATTGTAGAACCCCCTTAACGCTATTGTAGACCCCTTAACCCTATTGTAGACACCCGTAACGCTATTGTAGACCCCCTTAACCCTACTGTAGACCCCCCCAATTCTTGACACGGCGGCGACGGCGAAATCTTTTTATATTATATATATAGAAAATACACGCAATATACACATCAGCAAGCAACGGATTCCATGGACTTACATGCTACGAGAGTTTGCAGACTCTCCCGGATGTGTTAAAATATAAGCTGGAAAGTTCGTACAGTTGTGAATGAATGAATAGGCAGAGGTAACTGGCAACTTGATTCTTGAGCAGTTGTTCCCACTCTCTTCGTGCAACTCCCTTCGCGTGTCCGTAGGTTTCTCACCTATGTCATTACACACGTATGAAACCACCTGCGAGGCTTTTATGCATCGTATATGGAGCGCTATTAATACAAGCTGCTTCGGAGGTCGTCTCGGCTGAACAGTGACCGAGAGTTGGCTGTGCCCAAAAGACCAAAGCGGGCAAGGTAGCGGGGCTCGCCGTTTCGACAAAAGGCTGAAGGAGCTTAAAGGGTAGAGGTTTATTTTCAGGGGGTATATATATATATATATATTCTCGAATGTGTCCGAGAGACATAACGGGCGAGCGCGTCCGTTAGAGCGAACGGTAATTCTTGACCGTGTAACGAATTTTTCGACTTCGTCGAGTGCAAAAACTGCGATTAGAGAAACTAAAATAAAAATATCACGAAAAGTGCTCTGAACGTATTCGGTACGAACTCGAATCTAGTACAGTGGGAATTTCCTCGACGGCAGCGACTATAAATTTTGGGATTAAAATTTATTTTATTTTATTTTATTTTTTTTTCTGCACCGAACGCAAAAGAGCGAAAGTTCGAGCGGATGGCAATAAAAATCAAGCGACTTGCACGCGACCGGATATTTCACGATATCCCGGTGACGATCGGTCGCGGCGGTTCTGGCCGCTTCGTCAACAACACAATGGTATGAAATCACGACATGGTTCGCGGGTTCGAGCATAGAGAATTCTATTAAACCTCGTCGACGGGGACGACCTTGGGCTCGACCGCCATTCGAATCAAATAACCGTCCAGCGAGCATGTAGAGGAAGAGAGTTAAGGGAAAAGTTGTGTGAAAAGAAAAAAAAAAAAAAAATCAACAAAAAAGCAGTTACGACGGAAAGAGTCTGCGGCGGAGGGAACACACTTGCGAGTCTCGGGATTTTAACTCGAGGTGATATTTTGCACCCCCCCCCCCCCCCCCCCCCCGGAGCGGAAAAGCCGAGCACACAAAATCGTTTGTTTCACTTTGCATAGCTAAGGGTTCTGCTTCTTAACGGCAACTGCCCGGGTCATTTCGCACTATTGTTCTCGCTCTCTCCCTCTTTCTCTCTCTCTCTCTCTCTCTCTCTCTCTCTCTCTCTCTCTCTCTCTCTCTCTCCCTCTGTTCATTCGTCCGTGTGCAAATAAAGGCATCCCGATGAAAGTACAAGAGTAAGAGTTAATTGCGAAGGAAATTGCCAGCCAGCCCGTGCAACGTCGAGTGTAAAGCGAGCTGCGAGTAGCCATCAGCGCCAAATAGTTTGCACCTTAGAATTTTATTGTATTATATATACTAGGGTGTTTCTCAAAAAGGACATTTTTTTTTTTAATATTGGTCCCACCCTTTTAAAGTATAGAATTCGATTAAAAATTGATCCTCGCGAAAAGTGGTTCCTAGCCAAAAAAATCCTAAGTGGTGCCGCATTCGACGTTTGTATCCAAAAAATGCGGTACCTTTTAAAGGCAATTGTCAACGACCACCTTTCGGTAGGTGTTTTTTTTTAGATGAAAATATATACTTTTGGAGGGTGGGAAGAATTTTTTTTCAACAAATTCACCCTACTGGACATTTTTAGTTTTCTGTATACGAATTAAAAAATCGAAATCTTTTGTGTTTATTAAAAAAAAAAGACAAAAAGTCAACCTCCCACCCCGTAGAACTACATTTTTTCATCGATGAAAAAATCCAGCGAAAGGCAGTCACTGACAATTAAGTTTGAGAGGTGCCGCATTTTTGGGTACAAACGTCGAATGCGGCACCTCTTAGGATTTTTTTGCTAGGAACCGCTTTTCGCGAGGTTCAATTTGGGATTGAAATCTGTAGTTTAAGAAGATGGGAGGAAAATTTTAAAAAAATGCATTTTTTTTACACACCCTAATATATATATATATATATATATACATATCGCAACGAAGCGGTTAATGGTCCGTACAGGAGAAGAAAATGAATGTTTTCTGTTAGCGAAGATTTTTTAATTACAATGACAATGAGCCTCGACCATGCCCTCATTTTGCATCCTCGTAGAGGAAGCAATTTTTTTGGTAAGAAACAAAAATTGAGTTTTTAGTGTCAGTACTTAAAATAGTTTAAAACGTCGAGAAATGTGATTTTTTGTTGGTGTCCGGATGTTTGTATACGGTTGATTCGGATCGTATAAGATCGTTACAGCTCGCGAACGACTTTAACCAGCGATTGTAAATCTGATACACAAGTAAAGTGGTCACTCTCTGTTTCATCCGTAGAATGTTCATGAAAATTTATGTCCAATTTGAGATTTTCGCGAGATTTTAAAGTCTTGGAAAAAAAAATGGCGTGGTAGCTCTAACTTTCGTAAATTTGGAGTTATAATCTTAAAATTATGCGTAAATAACAACATATATCGATCAACGACTTTGGAATTTACCAGAAATCTATCCACACGTTCAGATTTTATGAGATTGTGAGTTTTTTTTTTTCTTAAATTATCGAAAAAGTTCTAGTTCGATTAAAAATGCAGGTATCAAACTGAAATATGTAAAGAGAATGGATTAACACTGTAAAATATTTGCTATTACCTTTGATTTACTATTTGCTATATTACCTTTGATAAAAATTCATCTAAGCGTTAAAATTTTACGATATTAAAATATCTGAGTTTTCCTAATAAAACTTGTATTTCAATTCCGATACGAGTTTCCGTATCAAATATCGTGTCAGAAGTAAAATAAGTTGCACACTCGTGATAAACGAAAAAAAAAAAAAATTATTAGACGACATCCTCACAACGATACAATTTTTACAATTAAATTTCGATTGTTTAAATGTTATAATCATAGCTTCTACGGTCAACGAACTTTCTCATAGAGGAAGCTGACCGCGAAATGATAAAAAAAAAAAAAAAATGAGTAAGCCGAGTGCAAATTACATTTTTTTTAGCACTCTGAGCATTTTTTTCCCCCACTTGTTTTTTTGTTTTTTCTTCTTTCTCCCGGCAAGACTCTGCTCTAATTCAGAAGATTTTTCTCCGCCTTCCTCTCGCCTCGTCGACGTCACACGGCGACCTCGTCCTGTATTATTCTGTGACGTCATTGCTATCGAGCTCACGTCGTCGTTTGGGATAACGTCGTCAATCCGGAGGGAATCGACCTCAGGACGACAGCGACAACGACGTCGACGTCGGACACCGGTGTCGTTGTGATCAATTAATACGAGCCAACGAGCAAGCCGGAGAATTTTTATATTGAATGGCGAAGCGAGAGACGAGCGATTATTAACCCTCCCGGCTCTCCCTCTCCTAGCAGGGGTTACTGAGCTTTTATATACAACCGCTATGGTTCAACAACGAGGTACAAGTACGTAGCACTCGCACGACGAGCTTATGATATTAAAGTTTATTTTACAATTTCGCGTCACGCGGGCACGACATATTGATCGCGGAGTACGAAGTATTGCGCGAAGCCTGTGCATTTATTCGTTCTGACTTGGGTTTCTTATTTTCTTTTTTCTTTTCACTTCGCTCAACCACCGCGCGAACTTTTTTTCTCTCAATTTTTTTCTTATTTTGTATCCGAACAAAAATGCCAAAGCCTCTTTTAACGGACAAACCAAAAAAGGAGCAAATTTGCGCGTGATTTTTTTTTTTTTTTTTCAACCCCCTTCGCTTCGGCATTTGTTCATCATTAATTAAAAATGTTTTCACCTTCGCGTTTGTTTATGAAAATCCGGCGTATGATTTATCTGGTGAAAATTTTGTTGGGATAATTCGGGACCTCGTGTTTATTTTGGCGGCTGTATTTGCATGAAATATTCGAGACATCTGGGAGACTACCAATTAATGAAGCTGCTTGTTTTTCACCGTGAATGCTAATGACTGATTTTATTCATGATTTCACGCCCATTGTCCGCTCGGGTATTTTAATTCGTGTATGGCAGCCGATAACGTTACCCGCACCGAAATGAACTATACGAAAAATATATATTTACAATGTTCAATTTTTCAATTGAAAATATTTTCTCTGTATAAATTATGCATTCTTTCATATACGTGAAAATATATATATATATATATATATATATATATATATATATATATAATGTTATAATATATATTTAAATATTGTAACGAATATGTAGTTGACTGTTCGTTAAGACACACGATATTAGTTGGGTTTGACAACAGACGAATGAACGGACGATCGATACATCCCCCATGGAAATAAAGTATATGCATAAGTATACTTCTGGATACATATTATATACATATGAGATATATACTGGATATATAATATATATCCACTATATATATCTGAGATATACAACTTTTTGTCGCATTATATATCTGCAAAGTATAACGGAGATATATAAACGATACATACGGGATATATAAATAATATATCTATGTTACTTTAAAATATATATCAAGTATATGTTCTTCGTATATGTGGTATATTTAATTTATATACATGACATATATTCACTCAAATTTCTTTTCACGGTGGTTAGTACATACCGAAAGAAGGTTTGGTAATGTTGAAAAAAATTGGTTGAAGTGTCATCGTGAATTATATCAATTTAGGATACAATACTATATTACGCATTTCGGAGAAAGAAATAAACCTAACGACCTAAAGTTGGGCTCAAACCCGGGACCTTTCGCATGCTAACCTGGAACCTTACCGCTACGCTACCGGCTATCATTGGAATTGTTTTGATATCCAGCGAGATTTGAATGTAACAAAAGTTTTCTTATCTGAAGTAGTGAACATTAATTTTCTTATGATGATAATAAATCTTTTTATTTAGCCTTTTGTTTATTACAAAATAAAAAAAGAACAAAGTAACCTTACTTATGTCTATGCTACTGGATAACCGATCGCCTATGCGTCTGTATGTAATGGTTTTTTACGCATGAAATGGTTTTGAATGCCATATTTAAATAATTTAGAAAATGTTCACAACTTTTCAAAATTTTTACTTCTATAATATTAACGATAAACATAGGCACTATTGGAAACTTTGAACATTATTGGTTTAAATCTCTAGATACAATCGCCAATATCTATTTTCATATTTCCCCAAGCAGATTCAGTGTAGGCCACAGATGATACGCTGTATTGTCAAAGCAAAGATATATATATATATATCATATATACATATATATATATATATATATATCGAAGGATATATAATACATATATAGAAATATGTATAATATTTATGTACATGAATATATATGACGTATATGTCATATATATTAACAATATAAAATTATTGTATATCCCGTCATATATCTGGCGGATATATAAAAGATATATACGGGACATAGAACTTTTTGCCGTTATATATGACGTATATAAATTATATATCTTGTTATATATCTGACATATACTTCATTTCCATGGGGGATGATCGATCGTCATGGAAGACAGTCTGGACTGAGACGTCTGAACGGACAGACGTGTGAAAGTTCATACTCGAGATACTTAGCCGTGGTTGTACTTATAATATCCGCCCCAAAACCAAATACGCGCGTTATTCATTCGCTCGGTCGTTACAATATATATACGGTTCGGGTGGATATATTAAATATTCACCCGGATATGTCTGTATCATAAATTATTATTTTCGCTTAGTTTTTTTTTTTTTTTTTCCATGGGGATATCGGCACCGGAACTTGCTTACAGTAGAACGCCGTTTATCCAAGCTAATGTTGGGAAAGCGTACGGTCAGACAAGTGAAATCTCAGATAACACGGATAACATGCTTAATTCAAACTTATACTACTATTATATATATCTTTTAAAATGAAACCATTTCAAATAAACATTAACTTTATTAGTTAATTTAGTTACTTTTTTAATATAATTATAATTTCGTTAATTAACGTTAACCTCATATAAACATAAACCATCGACTCTAAAATCGGAACTGCTGTATTTGCAGCGCGCAATATAAAGCAAAATTGTACAAGTTTAAGGTAGTCCTTGCGAATAGTGTTCACTTCGCATAAGTTTCTGAGAAATGAGAGGAAATTGCAAACACTTCTGGATGATATAAAAATCTGAAAAAAATCAAGCATATTAAAGGTGCTGAAAAGATTAATTTTGCATAATAATAATTCCAAAATGTTATTAACAAATTGATGAAAAATAAAATTGTTCACCAAATATCTCGGAAACCTAACTTTTTTTTTTTAATGACAATTATTTGTTCATTTTCTTGAATACGTCTGAATTTTTTCAGATTTTTAAATTCACTTTGATTTTTTTTTTTTTATATGAGAAAAACGTGTAGAAAAACAGAAAATTCAAGGTGAATTTAAAAATCTGAAAAAATTCATACCTATTCAGAAATATGAACGAACAATTTTCATTAAAAAAAAAAGTTAGGTTTCCGGGATATTTGTTGAACAATTTTATTTTTCATCAATTTGTTAATAACATTTTAGAATTATTATTATGAAAAATTAATCTAAAAATGAATTTTTTTCAGATTTTTATACCATCGAGAAGTGTCTACAATTCCCTCTCATTTCTCTGAAACTTAAGTGAAGTGAACACTATTCGCAAGGACTACCTTAAGCGCGTATGCAACAAAGTTGCCTTCGCAGACTGCTCCGCACGTGCGCGTTACTGCTTCATCCGTCTTATCCAAGTTTTCCGTATTATCCAAGCCTACACCTCCATCAACACCGAGAGCTCGAATGAATTGGGGTGCTTCGGATAACTCGAAGGCGTTATCCGAAATTTAATTCGGATTAATTCCTCGTTAATTCGGTGATGTCCAATTACATACAAAGTATACGACATGAAGTTCGCATACGCTATACATGCTTTTATTCTTCAAGTTGTTATTAAAATTATACAAATTTTATTGCACGCCAATGTCTCGACTTGATAACGTGACCGTTGTTATGGTGTCCCTCAATCGTTGCAATTCCAAATATCTTCCAACGATTTTTGTCGCATAGCGTAACACTCGCAGTTACATTTATATCGCTGTAAATATAATTCTATAAATAAAACTATACATGAAATAATCATATATTATTTTTCGTGAAAAGTCTATATAATATATGAAAAATATATTATTCATGTATAATATAACAATTTTTTTTTTTCATATATTTTCCGACCATTGAGGTACGCTACCGAAACCTGCTTATATTAGAGCTGCCGGATCGTAACAAAGAATCGATCTTCAGTATTGTATTGTATGGCCACGCTATGTATCATCCAAAATAATATCGAATGAAAGAAAATCGAACGTTTTATTATATGGAAAAAGTACATTATGACAAATTGCCACCTTTGCAGTTAATTATACAGGAATTATAAACGAATATAATCGTCAAAAATGATATATTTAACATTTTTCGTTGTCTTTTATTATCACATGTAGTACACGCAGAGAAACTGGCAAATGTAAATAATCCTTTCTTATCACGCAAATTTAACCATATCAATAAAATGGTCATTTTTCTTTTTTTTTTTGACCGATAAACTTAAATGCAATTTTTTGTTTTATGGATGAATTATGGATGTATTATGGATGAAGCAGATTTTAGCATATATTATTCGGTAAATGTAGCGATATAAATAAAGTCGTTAAAAAAAAAAAAGGTCAATACGAATGCAAATAATCCTTTTTTTTTTAAATTTATACACAAGAATATGTATGTATCACTTTGTAGTCAGTTATTTGGTACGCGCTCTGAAACACGATGCATTCAACCAAACGAAAAAAAAGAGATTAATAAAAAAAAATGTATACTTGTACGAAGTTCATATCGACAGCTAAATAACAAAATTGTCTTGGCAATAGGAGTGTTACTTTTTCGACTTTCTTTTCCAAAGCTATTTGTTATTCAGCAGTCGACATAAAGTGCCGATTATTGAAAATCTACAAGAAAACAAAAATGTAATTTAGCCGATCGAACTTTCAATTGAAAGATCGATCCACGTTATAACTCTGCCATTAGATATCGATTAAAAATATCGATATTGACTGGAGGAAAAATCGATTTCTCGAAGAAACGATCCAACACACGGCATTTTCTAGCTTATATCAGTGATATCGAATTACATACAAAGCATAAGATCTGAAGTATCGCGTATGCTGTATATATTTTTATGCTTTGAATTGTCATTCAAATTGTACAAATTGTATTGGATAGAAAAAAAAAAAGTGATCTTCCCTTGCGCATTGTAACGCTTTCCCGGAATCGTCACAATTCCAAATATCATCCAACGATTTTCGTCGGTTCGCGTGACACTACCAGTTACATTTATATCGCCAGGTCTAGACGTCTGTTTGCTCGGTTTCATTGGGCCTTTTTTTTTCTCTCATAACAGTCCACGAACCTCGTGTGTACATTATTAATAAGACCTGCGGGTCGTCCCGACGTTGCCGGACTCCGGAAAAACCTTCGTGCGGCCAACTTCCGGTTTGGAGAGCGTTGTAATTCGCTCGGCCGGGGTGTTAATGGGGAAACGAGCCAGGGGTGTTCGAGAGAGCCAATATAACACGATCCTACCGGCGGGAGGGCTTTAACGGTCTATCCAATCAACGATACACACCTACAATCGAACAGTACTGAGAATCCATTCGAGCACACTGTCGGTAACTATTGTCACCATGCCAATTAGTCGAAAGGGATAACGAGGGATTATCCTAATTGGCATATTTTTCATCGACCAATGTATTCAACGAATCAGACGCCAATTCGCTGTAATTAATTGAAAATCGTATTGTCGAAAATATCTTTAAGAGAAAGAAAATCTAAATTCGTCACCAACAGAGTGGTTAACGAATGGCGAACGAGGATAATGTATTTTGGCACGATTATATCTCTCGATTCCATGCACGAGATTCGCATCCAATTCCGTCCAATTGAAATCAATTCGGGCCCAATAAATAATCTCTGGCAGCTGGCGCTTCGACGCGAGCGAAATAGCTCGAAGAGAACGAGAAACGTTAACCTCGATATTTTGCGTCGTCGGACAAATATCTCGGAATTCTATGGAGGCGCCTTCAATCGTACACCGTTCAACTTTACACTTCGTTCATTCTTACGGAAATATAAGGCGTACACCGCACAAAATGTTACACAAGTTCACAACTTCGTTCAAGTCTACACCAGAAACACCTTACACTTGCCCAATCCTCGGATCAAAAACTGTACACCGCCGTTTCATTACACCACAAAAAGTGTACTTATTCAATATGTTACACATTAGTGAGCTTACACCATTTCATTCTTACAATTGACAAACCTTGCAACTTTAAAACTTTACACATTTAATATACTTCACATGCGCAAGCTTACAACGCGTGCAACCTTACACCGACGAAGAGGAAGGACGGCCTTCGAGAGGGACTTTCGATGAGCGCCGCTGTCATTCTGCAGGTAAGATGAACCGACTGTTGGTTGTGATCACATGGTAGCCCGCCATGTGCTTCATCTTACCTGCAGAATAACAGCGGCGCTCATCCAATGCCCCTCTCGAAGGCCATCTTTCCTTCCCGTCGGTGTAAGGTTGCGCGTGTGTAAGTTTGCTTCAAGTGAAGTATAATTGAATGTGTAAAGTTTTGAAGTTGTGAGGTTTGGCAAGTGTAAGAATGAGATGGTGTAGGCTTACTAATGTGTAACATATTGAATACGTACACTTTTTGTGGTGCAAGTGGGCAAGTGTAAGGTATTTGTGGTGTAAATTTTAACGAAGTTGTGAACTTATGTAACGTTTTGTGCGGTGTACGCTTTATTTCCGTAAGAATGAACGAGTGTAAAGTTTAACAGTGTACGATTGAAGGCGCCTCTTCGAGACGGGCGTTGGATGAGCGCCGCTGTTATTCTGCAGGTAAGATGAAGCACATATGGCGGGCTACCATGTGATCACAACCAACAGTCGGTTCATCTTACCTGCAGAATAACAGCGGCGCTCATCCAACGCCCCTCTCGAAGGCCGTCCTTCCTCTCCGTCGGTGTAAGGTTGCACGCGTGTAAGCATGCGCATGTGAAGTATATTGAATGTGTAAAGTTTTAAAGTTGCAAGGTTTGGTAAGTGTAATAATGAAATGTGTAACATATTGTGGACATACACTTTTTGTGGTGTAAAGAAATGGCGGTGTACAGTTTTTGATCCGAGAATCGGGCAAGTGTAAGGTACTTGTGGTGTAAATTTTAACGAAGTTGTGAACTTATGTAACATTTTGTGCGATGTACGCTCTATTTCCGTAAGAATGAACGAGTGTAAAGTTTAACGGTGTACGATTGAAGGCGCCTCTTCGAGACGGGCGTTGGATGAGCGCCGCTGTTATTCTGCAGGTAAGATGAAGCACATATGGCGGGCTACCATGTGATCACAACCAACAGTCGGTTCATCTTACCTGCAAAATAACAGCGGCGCTAATCCAACGCCCCTCTCGAAGACCATCTTTCCTTCCCGTCGGTGTAACGTTGCGCGTGTGTAAGTTTGCTTCATGTGAAGTATATCGAATGTGTAAAGTTTTAAAGTTGCAAGGTTTGGCAAGTGTAATAATGAAATGTGTAACATATTGTGTACATACACTTTTTGTGGTGTAAAGAAATGGCGGTGTACAGTTTTTGATCCGAGGATCGGGCAAGTGTAAGGTACTTGTGGTGTAAATTTTAACGAAGTTGTGAACTTATGTAACATTTTGTGCGATGTACGCTCTATTTCCGTAAGAATGAACGAGTGTAAAGTTTAACGGTGTACGATTGAAGGCGCCTCTTCGAGACGGGCGTTGGATGAGCGCCGCTGTTATTCTGCAGGTAAGATGAAGCACATATGGCGGGCTACCATGTGATCACAACCAACAGTCGGTTCATCTTACCTGCAAAATAACAGCGGCGCTAATCCAACGCCCCTCTCGAAGACCATCTTTCCTTCCCGTCGGTGTAACGTTGCGCGTGTGTAAGTTTGCTTCATGTGAAGTATATCGAATGTGTAAAGTTTTAAAGTTGCAAGGTTTGGCAAGTGTAATAATGAAATGTGTAACATATTGTGTACATACACTTTTTGTGGTGTAAAGAAATGGCGGTGTACAGTTTTTGATCCGAGGATCGGGCAAGTGTAAGGTACTTGTGGTGTAAATTTTAACGAAGTTGTGAACTTATGTAACATTTTGTGCGATGTACGCTCTATTTCCGTAAGAATGAACGAGTGTAAAGTTTAACGGTCTACGATTGAAGGCGCCTCATTCTATGCGATGGCCATCTGATCTGGCACGTAATTCGGCGAAAGATTTTCGCCGTGGCGAATATCGGCCGATTATTTCGTGCCGCGATTCGTTAAAGGTGCCTTGACGGGGAGGGTCGAAAGAAAATTTTACCGAGCCCACCGAACTACATCCGAACACTATTCCGGATAATTATTTTTAAAAGGTCCTTCAATCTCATCCACCGAAGCCACCCACGGAAAAGTAATGGCCGATGGATGAGCTCGAGTGTAGCCCTTCCTCCCGTCGTGATATCTCTCCCTCTCTCTCCTCAATGCAAATCCGATAATGTCATTCCGCGATCTCCCGTCAATATCCGCTGTGCGAAAATCCTCCGGCCCGTGGCTCGTCGCCTCCCTCGCCTCGTCAACGCCGAACGATTTTACACCATCCGTCGGATTGCTGCTGTGCCTATTTCCCGTCGGCTCGAAATTATCGGAGAATAGACGATCGAACGAACGATAACCAATTTCTACGGGTTTCCGCTCGACTTCCCTATTGGATTATACAATTGTACGCAACAATTAAACCCACCCCCGTGTACTTTCATCGGCTTCGCACGTAAAAAAACACTTCTCCGACAGCGAGAGACAGTCTCGATAGATCCACAGTTCCTTTTATCTCCACGTCGAGGAATATTATCCGGAAAAACGTCACGTCACGAAATTTATAATTTCCCAATCAATTATACGAATTTTATCTTCGTTAAAGAATACCGCTTTATCGGTGTTTCTTTTTCCTCCATAAGCCATCCATGTGTTGCATTGTCGAAAGGTTTCACGATTGTGTTCTTCCGAAGAGCGAGATTCTCGATATTTTAACCCCTCTCGGGTTAAAAAATATTTAATCCGAAATGTGTCTGACCCGTAAAGAGTTTAACGTTCTACGCGTATTATCGTATAGAGTACACATCGTGTATACACACATATATATATATACATACATATATATATATATCCAATATATATAGTTCGGTATACCCGTTTCTCATCTCTGGAAGCGTTCGGTCGGGAGCCTAACAACAGTGTCCTCGTGTGTTTTATAGCATAGCAACGCGTCGGTATCGTATATACGATGTCAATGTATCTCGATGTGTATATGCATATATCTATATATATACGGAGACAGGAGCTTGTAACAATGTTACGCATGTGGTATTAATTTACATCGTGAATAAATGATAGGACACCAGCAGGTGTTTTCTCAAATCGCGTACGACGGTGTTTATGCGGTATACTTACAATTGATGTTGCAGCGTGTGCGCACAACACTTTGCAGAAACGGCGTTAAAAAAGTGCGGTACAGGTGGACGCATTCACACGAGAGAACGTCACCGCGGGAGCACTGTAGAAACGGGGCCGAATATACTTGTATATAATTCAGCACACCGAAACTTGTGTGATCTTTCCGTCGTGCCGCGACGAGAGCGAAATAAACGGAAGATAAATTTAAAAAAAAAAAAAACAAGAGCGTACAACTTGATCGCCGAAAGAATACGTAATGTTTGTTTTGCGTCACGTGACCGCGTGGACAGTGAGTGGAATGGTTAACCAAAAAAAAAAACAACAAAAAAAAACAACGAGACACAAAATAACAAACCAATGAACCAAGAAGAAATGTCGAGTTTTACGTATGTCGCCGATGGAAACACTCCACTTGCTCTCTCGCGAGTACGAGACACTAGCTGCACGTACGACCAACAGGGACTGTGCTCTCTCGGTGTTTGGTATAATTATTTTGTGACCCCACGGCTGCGCTGCCCCGCGCAGAACCGTCCGCTCACTGGAGGGGGTAAACTCCGTTGGTATACACAGATTACACGTATATGTATACCGAATTGGTATTGGACAACGTTACGTGCAGACGTTCGCCAAGGTTGAAACACGGTCGATGGAGGACGCAAGGTTGACGCGTTTCCAAGGCGAAAGGTTCGTTCGTTAGGCGCGAATTTTTTTTTTTCGCGAAAAAAAGAACATGTAACAAACTTTTCATTGCGAGCAATAAATTTTTGTTGGCCGAACTCGTCGGTTCATTGAAGAACAACTGCAACGAATTGAGGTGATTCTTTCGTGCTACTGATAGTAAAGAAAATGGCGATGGAGTTCGAGGCCTTATGGTCGGTAAAACAGAATACCTGAAGGCTCGATCACATTGCGCTGGATCTTCGTTGCGGCCGAGCCTCGCCGAGGAAGGTCATTGGTTAATTTGCACTGACGTTTGTTCGGTGGACGACTAACGGTTGTCCTAATGGAAACAAGTAGTGATGTGAGTCGGTAAATAACCGATTAAATAGCTCGGTAAATAATCGGTTAATTAACCGCAGATACTAACGTATTTTACCGACGGCAACTTATTCTGTGGTTGGCACTACCGAACCCGGCGAAAATTTCATGTGCAAGATAATTTCTTAAGCTGTTCCCGCTTCAATGACGCATCCTTACTCTATAAATGTATCTTGATTTCACCCGTTCGTTCCCCATAATGTCGTTATTATAAACAGTGCAAACACTTAATTTTTAACGTTTGATCATATTACATTCTTTTTGCTGAATAAACAAAATTAACCAGTCCTTAACAGCTTCCAAGGAATAAGTATCGTTTAATAGTCACTATCAATATTTTATTGAAGAAATTAAACGTTGTTTAAATGATTCGCAATAATGTAGAACTTTTATCAAATTTAAATTGAAAGTTAGAGTGCGCTTATGTTGTCAGCATTGTCGGTACTTAAATAACCGGTTGTTTTACCGGTAACTTTACCGGTAAAAATGGTTACGAACGTTATTAACCGGTAAATTCACAACACTAGAAACAAGTCCTACCAGTACCGTATCTCGAGAAACCTAGTTTACCCTAAGAGAAATAAGATCGGTACGTTCGGAAACTTACTTTAGATAATGTAGAACGAGAGAGAGTGCTGCGCTCGTGCGAATGATAGAAAGGGAAGCTGATTGACCGGGTATGATTTCTGAACGCAGTTCAGCGAATGACACAAATAATCGCGCAATATACCGAAAGCACCTGTAAACCGAGTGATGATAATATCGAAGTGATTATATGCACTGGGTAATACAACACCGAATACTCCTTTCCTATAAGCATCCTTCAACGTTAATTAATGGAGGAATTCATCAGAATGTCTTTTTCCCTTCAGGAATTCTCGCCTTTTTCGGTAGAACCGCTCGCGGAACTGCCGGAAAAGGTTATGGTTGGGATTCGGTTGTTTTGCCCACGTCCGACCTCAAACCAACCGGTCAATTGGTGCACCAAACTAACCAGTGTTTCAACTCTTCAAAGGTTGATTTTCGGCCAGTTTTTGTAAACCAACTGTAAACCAACCATTCTTTGGACGCGATGAAAGGTTGGTTCACGGTTGGATATTATAAACCAACCCCAATACCAACTCTTAAGCTACAATATCGATGGTATGGATTTGTGGTTGATTGTTCAAAACCGACCATAAACCAACAATTTTTTACAACCAATTATGCCGCGGTTGGCTAAGCATAAGGTTAGGTTTGAAAAATCGACTAAATATGAACCGTTACCATTCTTGGCTGAAAGTCGGAATTAGGGTTGTTTTCTAATGTCCAACAGTTAACCAACCTTTCATCGTGTCTAAAGAATAGTTGGTTTATAGTTGGTTCACAAAAATCAACCCTGAATCAACCTTCGGAAAGTTGGAATATTGGTTGGTTTGGTGCACCGATTGACCGGTTGGTTTTTGGGTTGGTTTCAGGTTCGGCGGAACGCGAGGGACCTATTCGAATGAATGTCGTTTCGACCCTTAGTGTTTGTGAATGTTTATAGCTAACCCAGTAAACACAGTAACCTAACAGCAATGTAACAGCAATTTATCCGAAAATAACAGGTAATATTACGAGAATGTTGCATGTAAATTACATGTAAGTTTCCATTTCCGACTCAGCAATATAACATTGTTATATTGCCGTGTTATATCGCTGTTATATAACAATGTAACATACAATTTTTATTTAAAAAACATATTATGGCTAATCTCATCCTTGGATCAGCATCTTTATTAGTGACAAACTATATTATTCTGTCGATAGGAACAAATACATTTCAGAAAAAAACGCCATCAATTTATGTGCCATCGGCGGGATACGAACCTGGGACCCTCGGACGTTGTAGACGGTGACCTTACCTATTCGACTATGTTGGACTTGAGAACATTATTTTGGCAAATTATATACACGGTTTCGACGGATTACCTACGGATCATGACTGATGTATAAACTTCAATTTCTAGCATTAAATATTAGTCGGTCAGCCCTTTGACGGTAATAAGGAAACCAGTAATTATTTGCTTGTCATAACATCGTTATATGTATGTTATGTACCTGTTATGAAGCCTGGTTTTGTAATCGTAACGCTACCACACTTTGTAACATTAACATTGCCCGTAGATTAGTAATGGTCATAAACATTGTTATAAACATGCTGTATAAACGTTACAGAGTCCAGTTACATTATTGTAATGTAATTACTTTATACGCTATTAACATTACATGAGAATCACGAAAGTTACACTCACATTGTTACAAGTATGTTATGTAACGGTTGCACAATTTTTATACATAACTATAACGTTACACTGACATATAAAAGTTACATTAATTACATATGACAATTGTAACATTACGTATTACTCCCATGTTATATACCCTCTATATATTGGAAGAATAACATTGCTACATTACATATAACTTCCATGTTATGTTGCCATAATAAAACGTGTTCACTGGGTAAGTATTCGTTGGTCTATCATCAAGTATATATATAAATATATATGTGTTTCAACACTATGGTTTCGAAGTTACGTTTACACGTGTTTTTGGCATATCGCCCGTGTATGGTTTTCAATATGTCGCGTTCTATGCTCGTTCGGAGTTTCTATATCACGCGCCTTTATTTCTTCAAGGTCACTTTTTTTCGAGGTACGTCACTGATGGAGCTTCTTTCCATTCGGACGCCTGATATACTGTCGCTCCATTTTCTCAGCCGGCGGCACGTTACAAACGTGGCTCTCCAATTTTCACTCTGCGGCACATGCTCTCACGAGAGGGCGATAGCCAAGAAAGGAAAGAAGAAGAAGAAGAATTTTCACTCTCGGTGTGTGTGTGTGTGTTTTTCGTCGAAGAGTTTATTAAAAATAAAGTACAATGAGCGATTTGGAGCTCGATTATGGGAGCGATCAAGAAGTGTCGGAAAATCACTCGAAGCTGATCGATGCGGTTTCGAAACTTGACAAAGGACAGAGGTGAGATACATCGTTCTATTCCACGAGGTTATGGCACCGAAACGTGTTGACTCTCTTTATTATATCCGTTATTTCATTATTTGTACAAAAAAAAAGACTACGGAAAAATTAACTGTTGAATATTCCGCCCGTTCATTCTGTCACGTCCGATTCTGTAGCGTGGCCGATCGTCGCTAAATAAAACTGTTTTCCAGAGTCAAGAAACCACAGAGAAGCGAGCCGAGCTTGGAAGTATCGGAATTTCACTTGGTCAAGAGCGGAATATCCGACAACGATGCCGTCCGCCTCGACGACTTGGCAAAGACTCTCTGCGGTAAAGGACATCATGCCGAGATTAGTAAAAAATTCAAGGCCACCCAGCAAAAGGCAAAAGTGTTGCCCAAACCTCTGGAAAAACCAGCTGCTGATAAGGTGAGAGACATTTGTTTATTTGTTTTATTTATTTATTCGTTGACGCATTTCGCCTTGACCAATGTTCACAGAATAAATGTATAAATGCGTCATAACTAATGTATAATTATTCAATATTAATATGCAATAAATGTGTTTATCATGAAAAAGAAAATTGGAAAGAAAACTAACCGATAACGACTAAAAGGCTTTGCTTTGTTACAATCTGCATTTGACTTACCTAAGATATTCTTTAAGTATTGCTTGCGACTCATACTCAAATATCGTCTCTTGTGCTCGATTCTGGAAGATGCTAATACTTTGCCCACTAAATCCTAGCTTCGAGTAAATATCATCCAGACCGACTAGGCATGCAATCACAGGGTAGCCGCTGTCAGGGAAAACCAGGAAAACCTGGAAATGTCAGGGAATTTTTTAAGTGTCGGGGAAATCAGGGAAATGTCAGGGATTTAAATATTAGTCAGGGAAAATACGAAATATCAAATCAAAAACGAAAGTGTTTGGGCGAACATTTTTTTTTTTTTAGCGTACTTCTGAAAAAAAATTATGGCCGGACATCTCTTTTTTGTTTTTTTTTCCACGGTAAATAAAAAAACATAAATTGAAAATCGGCGATCACGATTACAAATTCATTATAACTATTGATAATCAGGCATTTTAACCACCGTTGAATTGGCGAATATAGAAAAACTCGCTCAGGCACTCGAGCTTAAAGAACTCGTAAAAAATGCAAAATAAGAAGAAGCTCTTCTCAATGAAAAAATTACGGCATTGAAGGAAGCAAAATAATTCTTATGTTATCGTGTTCATTCTTTCAAAAGATATAATTTAATAAAAAATACCGAAGAATAAATAAAAATAAATATATATAATGTTCCTACCGAATTACTTTTTTTCACAATTCTGTATAGTTTGTCAGGGAAATTTTTGAAAATATCAGGAAAATGTCGGAATTTTTTTCATACGATTTAGTGGCCACCCTGAATCAATGAGTTTAACGCATTATTGGTAACATGTGTGTTCTCATGGAAAAATAGTGCTGGCACATTTCTCAGGACACGTGGGATCCTAAGAGTAATCAGGCTCGAAAACATTAACATATTAAAAAAAGAAAAAAATTAGCTATGCCTTGATCGCACATAAAAACTGACAAAATTATTCAATTGAGATTGAAGAATATTTAGGATTTTATGGCATATTTATTACAACAGATATGCCACACGCAAACAAATTATTACAGCAAATATACAACATACAAAAATTCCCTAACATCCTATAATGTCTACATATCTATATACCTAAATACTTAGGTATTCCTATACACGTATAGGTATAGGTGTACACATATAATACGTATAATATCCATTGAATTAAAAAAAAAATGAAAAAATAACAATACTTTTTTATTTATTTATTTATTTTTTCTTTTTTGAAAAATAGCTATATGGGCCAGGAGCCCAAATAAAATATTACAGCCATACTAGTGTTAATATCTACGGGCTGAGTAGGAGTCTGTTGAGAAGTACCGCAAAATTTAAACCTGTATTTGTGGTGTTGCAGTTGAAGAGACAAGTGGGCTTTGAAAACACCAAGAAAGACCTCGAAGCATGGAACGCCATTGTGTCGAGGAACAGAACGGCGGAGTCGCTGAGCTTCCCTCTAAATCAATCATCTATGAGACTACAGCCGAGCAATGAGTTTGTAAAGAGATTCCGGCTTCAATCTGATCTGCAGAAGGAGTTGGCTGCGCTGGAGCCTCCCAAACCTGTGGAGGATGAAAAAATCGACGAGTTCCCTCTAACACTGGGGGAAATAATGCAGAGGAGGAAAGACGCTGCAAGATTCCGCGCGCAACAGGTGACTCCGTAAAAAGATTTTAAAAAATTTGAATTAATAAATTTACACGCAAGTAATTGTATCCTTTGCAGAAAACTCAATGCACATTTTTTATTATCCACAGTCTTACAAAGAGGCAAAGGCTCACAGACAGAACAAGATAAAAAGCAAAAAATTCCACAGAATAGAGAGAAAGGCAAAAATCAAGAAGAAGATGAAGGAATTCGAAGAATTGCAGAAAACCGATCCGGCGGCCGCTCTCGAAAAATTGGAGCAATTAGACAAGACCAGAGCCGAGGAGAGAATGTCTCTCAGGCACAAGAGTACCGGTCAGTGGGCTAAGAGCAAGCAAGTCAGAGCCAAATACGACAAGGAGGTACCTTTTATTTAATTATTTTTTTATCGACGAGAAAGACACTTGCACAATTTTTTTTTTACGTATAATAGTCTCAATTGGTAATAATATTAGGTAACAAAAAAATGTTCACAAGAAGCATACGAAGGGTATATCGTTGGTCACATCTATTTTCATTTTTTCGGTAACTCACATTTCCCTCAGAACATTGTCATTTTTAATTGTTTTGTTGCAGAGCCGTCAAGTGTTGGCTCAGCAATTGTCGATCAGCAAAGCTCTGACGCAAAAAATTCGAAGCAACGAGGACAGCGACGCTGAGGACGACGTATCGAATGCAGTCTTGAGACCTTCGGCCACTGACAGAGACAATCCTTGGGTGAACGGTGTCAAATCTGAATCGGAAATCGACGACTTCATAACGGGATATCGGAAATACTGGGAGGATAAAAATAAAGAGTTAAAGGGAAAGGAAACTTCGTTAAACGGTCTCGACAGTACGGAGAAGAGCATCAAGAAAACGAAGCCGCCTCCAATCCGGAAACAACGCGTCACGATAAATCCAGTGGAGAGCGTAACGGAAGAATACGCGAATGAGAATGTCAACGGTAACGCGACACGCAAGAAGTCAAAGCTTTCGAAAGCCAAGAAAATAAAAGCTCCCGCAGACCCGATAGAAAACGGCATCGAACCGGAAGTCGCGATTATTTCAAAGCGTGCGGCTAGAAGATTGAAAGTCAAGAAAACAAAAGCTCCCGCAGACCCGATAGAAAACGGCATCAAACCGGAAGTTGCGATTATTTCAAAGCGTGCGGCTAGAAGATTGAAAGTCAAGAAAACAAAAGCTCCCGCAGACCCGATAGAAAACAGCATCGAACCGGAAGTTGCGATTATTTCAAAGCGTGCGGCTAGAAGACTGAAAGCCAAAAAGGTAACAAAGCCCGTGATGGCAGGTACTTCGATGTGGCAGGTCGAGCCCCTGGCGAATGATTTGCCAAAGAAAAAAGGTCGCGCTCCTAAGTCTCTGGAAATCGACGATTTGTTCGAATCGATGGAGGACAAAATGATAAGCCGAATAGATACGAAATTGAAGAGCGTCAAGAGAAAATTGGCAACGAATGCGGCAGCCTACGACAAATGCATCGCAGCTCAAGAGACCAAGCGTTCCAAGACAGAATACTCGGCAGATTTATCCTTCAAGAAGCGGAAGCTGCGACCGGATTTGGACGAAGAGATGGAAGAGTCTACGGGGATCTCGGGCAATCAAGCCATCAGGCAATCATCGACAATCGAGGAGAATTTGCGGCTGGTCAACGGTCTCGCAGCATCGAAATCATCGGAAAAACCTTCCAGCACAGAAATCGATCCCAATAAGTTTATTAAAGTTAAGCCGAAGCATCTGAAAAATCAATTGCCGGACACGATTACCGGAGGGGACGAGGCTTTGGACGATAGCGAGGGAGAAGACCAGCAGCATAATATAATCAGCGAAGCTTTTGCCGATGACGATGTGGTCGACGAGTTCAGGAAGGAAAAGGCCGAAGAGGTAAATCTCGTTAATTTTTTCTGTTACCCATTACTTCTGGTCCGACTAAAGTATGCAATAACAGTTTTGAAATGTTCGTTCAAGTTCATCCGCTATGAAGTTGACGAGAAATTTGCATCGTTTATCAACGATACAATTTATTCTTTATTTTTCGACAGGTAAAGAAATCTCAGCCGGAAGATATAGATCTTCGTCTACCGGGTTGGGGTTCTTGGGGGGGAAAGACGATAGTCCAATCGTCCCGCAAAAAGCGCCGTTTCATAATGAAGTTCCCGAAGGAAGCGCCACGTCGCGACGAGAACAAGGGAGACGTTATAATAATCGAGGAGAAAGATCCAAAGATAAAGGAGCATCAGGTCAGCGATCTTCCGTATCCGTTCAACAGCGTAAAAGACTTTGAGGCGAGCATAAGAGCGCCGATCGGTAGAAACTTCGTGCCGGAGAATGCTCACAAGAGATTCATTGAACCGGCGGTGAAGACGAAGATGGGCAAGATCATCGAGCCAATGGACGCCGATGCGTTGGTCAAGATGAATCCACATCCGAGAAAGCGGACCGCGAAGAAAGGAAAGAAAAACAACAAGACTCAGGAAAAGATCGAGATTTAATTTCAACGTACGAACCACACATTTTCTCGTATACATTTTTATAGATCGCCGAAGAAGTGAGAGTGGACATGAAAGTTTCTATTGTATATATGTCGAATGCATACATTTCTTTCAGAACGTTTTCTTGCAATAAAGAAAGTACTTCTACGTAACTCGGCGATAATTTACGTGACTTTCGATCGATTTCTGTAGATCTCGAAAATTTGCGTAGTTCTGTGCATTAAACGTTTCAATAATCCTAATAAAAAAAGAAGCTTTCTCACAAAAAGAAAAAAAATTAAATAAACATACGTTACACATTTAGAGTATAAATAATTTAAAAAAACTGGCGACTTTTGGTAATTTTCACATATCTCGTGTATCATTGTACATTGACGATTATGTTTTTCGCAAAATAGTGATATACGAAGTAAACGAAACTATCGTTCGAGCCCGAGTCTGGGGTGGGCGAGATACTCCAATTTCGAAGAATCTCGCGCCTGCGTTCGTCCCCTCCGCGTTTCAATTGGTCGATCGTGTAAGCCGGGTAGTCGGGGAAGTGGAAATCCGAGAGCGACATACATACGGTATTATCTAACTGTGCGAGAGCGATAACGACAGAGTAAAATACTGAGTTCGCGCGGAAGCATCCCCCTCCACAGTGGCGGCGCAGCAGTGGCCGCAGCTCATCTAGCGAAGCACGGCACGCACGCAATTGTTGATTTTTTTTTTGTCCCATTCAGTGCAGAAAAGTTCGGCGAAGAAGTTGGTTGTGTTGCCCCGTGGCATCGCAGCGAACCCGAGCGAGCGAGTTTCAAAATCGCGGCGTTGTTCGTAGATTGAACAACAATATAAAAAAAAACACACAAATTTCTCGTTCAACGATCAATCAAATAAAAAAAAGTGTCAAGGAGGCCAAAGATAAGAGAAAGAGTAGAGAAAAAAAAAAAGAAAAATTGTTTACAAATAAAACGTAAGATTGTCCGAGGGCTTAGGATGGCCTCTAGTAAGGATGACAACACCGAGAGCGTGCAGTTTTTCGAGGGCGTCGAGAAGTTACTCGAGATCTGGTTCACGAGCAGAGACGGCGAGGACAGAAAGCGGGATCTTCGCGAAATACCCCGGTGAGTTTAACGCGCATTGTGCTCGTGTACGTGCCAGTGGGAGATCGAGGCCTTTCGGGAACCCGGCAATTTGCTGCCTGACCCGAAGAGAGTGAGCCGAGGGTTATACAAAAGTATAGATCAAGAAAAAAATATATATATATTTGCGAAAACGACGAACGAAATGTGCGAGAAAAGGGCGCAATGTAACTCTACGATAACTCGAGAGGGTTGACGGTTCAACCCTCCCGTCGATCGTCGATGACGCAACTCAACCCCCCCCCCCCCCCCCCCCCCCCCGGCGAACGTACGTTCCACAATGTTCCCATTTTTCTTTTGACGATAATCTCCTAGAGTGAAAAAAAAATCATGACAACGCTCCGCGAATCGCCTCTCGAAATGTTAGCTTTAAGGCCCGGTATAACCTAGTCCGCAGTCGCGTCCAACATTCCACCGAATAACTGACAGAACTACGTTCGTCGGTGCTGTCCTATAGATTCGTCCGAGACTCGGCTGTCGCGAAACGTCCTCTCGTCAATGAAATCTTAACTGACAACTAGTCCAGTCTGAAAAATCGTATACGACGGAGAATCCTTTCGGCACGGCGCTCTCCCGTAATCGTCAGTCCTGCGCCGTTTATCGTCACGACTCCGTGGACGTGTTACCCGCCCAAGAGCTACTGTGTGTGTGTGTGTGTGTGTGTGTGTGTATAAATATATGTGTATGTGTAGGTGCGTTTTTTTCACCGAAAATCGATGACCCTCCGCAACATCGCGTACCGTTCTAGAAGCTCGAGGTTTTAATCACGCGACTACCTTTGTACCTTTAGATTTATCTTTTTCGTTTTTTTTTTTTTTGTTTTTCTCCATCGTAATTTATTCTCCGACTCGAACGCAGCTAAACGGTGTATAAGCAGCGCGAATTAATCTACGAGATCCAATTATCCTTTCAGTTGCCGGGAGTGCGAGAGCGTGTTGCTTATATATATATATATATATATATATATGCGTTTCAACCGCTTCGTATATTCCGTAGTTACTGTTACGTATGCGATTAGAAGAGTCGCGTGTTTGTCGCTTGCGGGCTCGTTAATTGTCGAGGAATCTTTCGCGAACAGTATTCTTCGCTGGAATAGAATTTCATACGAAATTGAGATTCCATTTGTCCTTAACGCTATTCGCAAGGTCGAGACGGTACATCCGCGTGTATTATTGATGCGGTTTGTGCGTTAAGCCGTCTCGCTCGCACTTTCGCCAGCTGCCATATGACCTTTTTTCAACCGACACGTATCGCTCAGCCGGCTTTCTTCTACGTTGATGTTTCTCCGATTTTAAGGCCCTCTGTCGTTTCCGGGGAGTACAATGTTTCTTGAGAAACCGAACCGTTCCAGCGTCGATTAAACCATGATTATCGAAACCAAAGAAATACATATTTTTCGACTTTCACTGCCAGGCGAAAATATATCGTTCGTCCCAATTTGATGTGTGGGTTGGATTAAAAAAAATAAATAAATAAAAAACAGTTGGAACATTAATTAAATGCCGATCATCGAAACTAAGTCATAAATTGTTAAATACCTTTTTAATGCCATGAGAAAAAACAGTTTGACCTGAATTATATGTACGGATTTGATACAAAACAATACAAAGTCACACATCAATTATTTGTCGCACTTACGTTTAGATTTAAATGCCATGAGAAAAAACAGTTTGACATAAATTATATGTACGGATTTGATACAAAATAATACAAAGTCACACATTAATTATTTATCGCACTTACGTTTAGATTTAAAAAAACCGTTCGAGCATTGATTAAACGATGAATATCGTAACTGAACAATACATTTTTTCTTTTCAAATTTCTAACGCCATTCGTAAAGAATAATTTGATTGAATTTTATGTATGAATCACACACAAAACAAAAAAAAGAACAGTTCGAACATCAATCAAACGATGGTTATCGAAACTGAAAAAAAATTAACATTATGACGCGAGGAAAAAAACAGCATCGTTTGACTGAATTCTCGATTTACGGATTTGTTACGATATAATACAAGGTCACATATTAACTGTTTGTCGCACTTATGTTTGCAGAAATCGGCGCTACACCGAAAAAAAGGTTTGGTAAGATCAAACAAGATTTGTTTGAATCAACCTAATCCGGCGGTTGCCGGTGGCGAAGGAAATATTTAGTTTATCTGACTACAAAGTTACATCAGCATCAAAAAAAGTCATTTCATTGTCCCAACTAAGAATATGTTTGATCGAACGGAATAGGCAATCATATCGAAAAAAAACCTTGTGTTCGAAACAAATATCTAGTCACACGAAGGAAAAAAAAGATATTTGGCCCAACTGTATTTGGAGTTGGGTCCCAGTATGGTTATTTACGTTACTTGTTACTAATTAATTTCATACGTGCATCGAAAAAAAAGGTTTGGTAATATCAACCTCATAGCTGCGGTCACGGAAGATTGGATTGAATCAAACCAGGCGCATTTGAATAGACTACACCGTTGTTGAAACAATAAAACTGGTGTGGTTTTGTCAACTGCGTGCAGCAGTTAAAGTGACTACAACGTTGGTTCGAAGCCAACCAAAACTGCATTAAATCAACAATTTTTTTTCGCTTAAATTTTTTTTTCGCTTCAATCGTATATACTGTCAACATACAGAAGATAAATTATTTTGATTTGAACGTATATTTGGTCGATTTGAAAAAAAAAATGTGATTCAATGTGTTCATATCAGAGCTGGGCAGTGTTTTAAATACTTGATGTATTTCAAGTATTTAAAATACATATTTTAAGTACTTAAATACTTTTTGGTATTTTAAGTACTTTTCAAAATACAAAATACTTTTGGTTTTCTTGGATGGACGGCGAGGATGATGGGCGAGAATGATGAGCGAGGATGATGGGCGAGCGTAACCAAGCCGGCTCAGCCGTCCAAAATCCACCCTGTCCCACCCTGTCTCACCATGTTCCTACCTGTCCCACCCTGCCCACCCTGTCCTACCCTGTCCCACCCTGTCCGGTCATCCCGTATTTATTTCAAAAAAGTATTTAAAAAAGTACTTATAAATGTATTTAAAATACAAAAAGTATTTTATATTTTAAATACATATAGTATTTTGTATTTTAAGTACTTTCGCATATTTTGCCCAGCTATGGTTCATATATATATATATACGAACATTTGGCATCTTGAAAATAATTTTATTCGATTCGGCAAGACGTCAATTTAGTAATTCACAAATATTATACCAACAATAAACAACTTTCAAGTTATTTCGATATTTCAATATCAAATCATCGGAAGTTGAATCTAAGTTAATGACGGAGAATAACTTATGTATCCGATTAAATATTGTACATATCAATAAGCGATTGTAGCGTAGTGGTAAGGTACTAGGTCAGGATGCGTTAGGTTCGGGATTCGAGCCCCGCTAGGATATGTAAAATTTTAATTTGTAAAAATGGTGTTATTATTGATAAGTAGCGATACACTGATAACAATTGAACATATAAAACACGATGTAACCACGTATGAAATTAATTAGTAACAAATAACGTAAATAACCGTACCGGGACCCAACTCCAAATTGGGTTGGGCCAAATATTTTTTTCCTTTGTGTGACTAGATATTTGTTTCGAACAAAAGTTTTTTTTCGATATGATTGCCTATTCTGTTCGATCAAACATATTCTTAGTTGGGACAATGAAATTATTTTTTTGATGCTGATGTAACTTTGTAGTTAACTTAACTAAATATTTCCTTCATCACCGGCAACCGCCGGATTAGGTTGATTCAAACAAATCTTCCCAAACCTTTTTTTCGGTGTGGTTACATCGTGTTTAATATGTTCAATTGTTATCAGTATATCGCTACTTATCAATGATAACACAATTTTTACAAATTAAAATTTTACATATCCCGACGAGGCTCGAACCCCGAACCTAACGCATCCTGACCTAGTATCTTATCACTACGCTACAATCGCTTATTGATATGTATAATTTTGAATCGGATACATAAGTTATTCTCCGTCATTAACTTAGATTCAACTTCTGATGATTTGATATTGAAATATCGAAATAACTTGAAAGTTGTTTATTGTTGGTATAATATTTGTGAATTACTAAATTGACGTCTTGCCGAATCGAATAAAATTATTTTCAAGATGCCAAATGTATGTATATATACGAACACATTGAATCACATTTTTTTTCAAATCGACCAAATATACGTTCAAGTCAAAATAATTTACATTCTGTATGTTGACAGTATATACGATTGAAGCGAAAAAAAATGTTGATTTAATGCAGTTTTGGTTGACTTCGAACCAACGTTGTAGTCACTTTAACTGCTACACGCAGTTGACAAAACCACACCAGTTTTATTGTTTCAAGAACGGTGTAGTCTATTCAAATGCGCCTGGTTTGATTCAATCCAATCTTCCGTGACCGCAGCTATGAGGTTGATATTACCAAACCTTTTTTTCGGTGTACGCAATGATTCAGTAAATCTTAAAATTTCAATAATTTATCACTCTAGACAGGATCCACAGTGCTTTTGCGTTTATTTTCTACACCGACCTGTCGAGACTACTTTTCGCAAAGCTTCACACACAAGTTGTGCTGATTAAGGTAAAATTTCGAGTTGCACCGGCTAGAATGCTAGAAGTACGTGTTAATTTCGATGCTACGCTCGGAACACACATACGTATATACACGCGGACACTAGCGGGCTCGTGATCGATAATGAGCCTCTCACACCGACGTAATTTCCCGTCGACGTTCACCTCCTCGTCTCGCTCGAAATAGGCTCACTCTCGTACAGAGGCTACCGCGCTAGACTTTGCCTATAAATATGCAATTACCTGCGAGTGCACACCGAAACTTTTGTCGCACGTGTATCGAGCCGAAGCTATCGCACTTGCTCTGTATCCGTTAAAGTCGTGTATTAACGAGCCGATGTGTGAAGCATCAATCGATCGTTTATTCCACTTTATATTATTATCATTAAAGCATTTAATTTTCACCCAATAACGAGAAGCAAACAAGTTCTAAAGTAAATAAATTAACAAGTCGTAATAATGATGTAACAATAATATAATGATATAATAATAATATAATAAGAATATAATAATTATATAATAAATTATGTATGGTTAAAAAAAATTTGAAGAATATTTTAGGTGATTTAACAAAAGTAGGGAAGAGCGGGGCAAAATGGGGCAACGGGGCAAAACGGGGCAGTTGGGCAAAACTAAAGTTTCCAATCATTTTTGGATAGAACAAGGTGGCAAAACGGGGCAGAACAGCCTGATGTATCGATGGGGCGAATTCGGGCATCCAAAAATTATTGGAAAACGACGTTTTGCCCGATGCCCCGTTTTGCTCCGCTGCTCCATTTTGCCCCGCTCTACCCTATATACCCAGTAGGGTGGTTCGCGAAAAGGACTTTTTTTTTAATGTTGGTTTAAAAACAAACATTTAAAAAAACAACCACCCTTTTAATAATAATAATACCACCCTTTTAAGGTATATATAATAAAGTATATAATAAAATAACTATAATAAATAAATAATATATTAATAAAATAACAAACCACCCTTTTAAAGTATAGGATTCGATTAAAAATTGAACCTCGAGAAAAGCGGTTCCTAGCAAAAAATCCTAAGTGGTGCCGCATTCGACCTTTGTCCCCAAAAAATGCGGCACCTTTTAAACGTAATTGTCAACGACCACCTTTCGGGAGGTGTTTTTTTTTAGATGGAAATATATAGTTTTGGAGGATGGGAAGAATTTTTTTTCAACAAATTCACCCTACTGGACATTTTTGGTTTTCTGTACACGAATAAAAAAATCTAAATCTTTTGTGTTTAATAAAAAAAAAGACAAACAGTTAACCTCCCACCCCGTAGAACTACGTATTTTCATCGATGAAAAAAATCCAGCGAAAGGCACTCGCTGACAATGAAGTTTGAGAGGTGCTGCATTATTTGGGTACAAACGTCGAATGCGGCACCTCTTAGGATTTTTTTTTTCTAGGCACCGCCTTTCGCAAGGTTCAATTTGAGATTGAAATCTGTAGTTTAAAAAGATGGGAGGAAAATTAAAAAAGAAAATGACCTTTTTTCACACATCCTAATACGCAGGTGCGTTAATAACGAATTATTGTTTCTCGTTTCAGAGAGAAGTGGGAATCGATGCTGAAAATCGTACGCTGCGAGATCATCAGCTTTTGTCGCAATGACCAGGTCGACGCTTACGTTCTCAGGTAATTAACTAAACATGATGTTTATTGAGACACGATGCTGACCAAAGACCAAATGGTTTTGTACATTATTCTTAACCCTTTCGTGTTGTGCGATTATTCACCGCAGCCGAGCTTTTATTGAATTACGATTCCTCGAGAGGCGAAGGAGCTTCGCCCACGCTATTGCGAAACAAAGGTGTAGGCGCATCATTGGCCGAATGTCACGGTCGGATTATAGAGATCAATGTCTCTCACGGCGCGAATGGAAGCGCCGAGCACATTCGGTGTCGACAAAACGAGAACGAATCAAACTCGCACGAGCACGCGAGGTTCTATGCATATTTGCGATAGCGGAAAAAAAAAATGTTAATCCGTTGCATATCTCTCGTCCAAAAATTGATAATAAAAAAATGAATTCGTGGCACAAAAAAAAAGACAAGATTACGTTGTCACAGTTCATCGAGTCGAAACGATGCAGCTTTTAAATTTTCTTGAATTTCGTTACTTTTTGCCTTTTTTTTCAATTATTTTTACAAGAAAATATAAATCGTCTATGAAGTCAGATTATTCGTACACTGAGAAAAGAAAAATGGCTGGATTAACCAAGGTGCGTTCCCCCACGTTCAAAAGCGTTATTTAGTTGGTATGATAGAAAAAAATTTGGTCGAATCGAAATATTTTGGAGCGACCGAAGCGAATAATTGTTCAAAAAAAATAATGATTTAGTTGTACCAACCAAATAACAGCTTTGAACGTGCGTGACCGCGAATTTGGTTAATACACCATTTTTTTTTCTCAGTGTAATTTTCTCAGGGAATTTTCTCGGGTCGAATTCGCCTGCCCTCGTAATCGTCCTTGTCCACAGTCTCATTGGAATAAACGCACAGTAGTGTGAAACCTTTGAAACACGTAAGTAACCCGAAGTGGACGATTATATAGTTTACACACTCGATGAGTTGTTCGCGACGACGAGTGCTTTCGGAGCCTCATTTTTATCTGCAGTTTCGTTTCGCTCTCCCCCGACGAGGAGTCACTCGTTACGAGTGTCACATATCGCCGGGCAGTTCTCGATTTCGGATTAAAATTAATTTGCCTGCCGATAACGCTCATCCGCAAAAAAATCTCAATGCACAATTCTTTACACTGCGAAAGCGCTATAATTCCGTCTGGCTCGAAGCGGCAGACCAACTTTGTGAAATCAGACTCAGAGTCGGTACCCTCGCGGACCAACCAACCGTAAAACTTTTGGTTGGATTTGGGTTGCTTTTTAAAAATCTACTGCAGCTGAAGCAGTCGATTGGTGCGCCGAACCGACTATGATTCAAACCTACTGGATGTACACCCAGAAAAATAATTAATTTGACGGCCGCCGTTTATTTGGTTTAAGTAAAATACTCATTTGATTTAAATAAATATTTATTTCATTTAAGTAACTATTTACTCAATTGAAATAAATGTTTATTTAAATCAAATAGATATTTTACTTGAGCCAAATAAACGGTGACCGTCAAATAAATTATTTTTTTGGTTGTAGCTTTTTGGTTGATATCCCAAAACCAACAGTAATGTCAACCGTTATGTGTCATATTGAAAGTTGGTTTACAGTTGGGCTTTCCCGAAACGACCCAATTTCTAACTTTATATCGAGAGCACCCCATAGATAGATCTTGCTTCAGGGTTCGAAATCCGGTAGTTTTAGGAAAATTCAACCATAAACCAACTTTACATCCAACACATATAACGGTTGGTATTACGATTGGTTTTTTCAATATCGCCGAAAAATCAACCTCTTGAAGGTTGTGTTGAAAGTTGGTTTACAGTTGGGCTTTCCCAAAACGATCCAATTTCTGGCTTTATGGCGAGAGCACCCCATAGATCTTGCTTCAGGGTTGGAAATCCGGTAATTTTAGGAAAATTCAACCATAAACCAACTTTACATCCAACACATATAACGGTTGGGATTACGATTGGTTTTTTTAATATCGCCGAAAAATCAACCTCCTGAAAGTTTGGGATGAAAGTTGGTTTACAGTTGGGCTTTCCCAAAACGACCCAATTTCTGGCTTTATGGCGAGAGTACCCCATAGATCTTGCTTCAGGATTGGAAATCCGGTAGTTTTAGGAAAATTCAACCATAAACCAACTTTACATCCAACACATATAACGGTTGGTATTACGATTGGTTTTTTCAATATCGCCGAAAAATCAACCTCTTGAAGGTTGTGTTGAAAGTTGGTTTACAGTTGGGCTTTCCCAAAACGATCCAATTTCTGGCTTTATGGCGGGAGCACCCCATAGATCTTGCTTCAGGGTTGGAAATCCGGTAATTTTAGGAAAATTCAACCATAAACCAACTTTACATCCAACACATATAACGGTTGGGATTACGATTGGTTTTTTTAATATCGCCGAAAAATCAACCTCCTGAAAGTTTGGGATGAAAGTTGGTTTACAGTTGGGCTTTCCCAAAACGACCCAATTTCTGGCTTTATGGCGAGAGTACCCCATAGATCTTGCTTCAGGATTGGAAATCCGGTAGTTTTAGGAAAATTCAACCATAAACCAACTTTACATACAACACATATAACGGTTGGTATTACGATTGGTTTTTTAATATCGCCGAAAAATCAACCTCTTGAAGGTTGGGTTGAAAGTTGGTTTACAGTTGGGCTTTCCCAAAACGATCCAATTTCTGGCTTTATGTCGAGAGCACCCCATAGATCTTGCTTCAGGGTTGGAAATCCGGTAGTTTTAGGAAAATTCAACCATAAACCAACTTTACATCCAACACATATAACGGTTGGTTTTTTAATATCGCCGAAAACCAACCTCTTGAAGGTTGGGATGAAAGTTGGTTTGCTGCATCAATCGACCGGTTGGTTTTCAGGTTGGTAACAAAAACGGTAATCCACTTTTTCTTCGGCGTTTCGTGCTAAACGCGAATTATTAGCGTCCTCCACTGACTGTTGAGCCGTGGTTGATAATTTGCTTTTACGCAGAAAAATTGGACATCGTAAGAAAGGAATTGTTACCGACTGATCCTGAGTATGGCAGGCTCAGTAAGAAATAAGAGAAGATTTCGCATCGCCTTAAACTCCAAACCCGTCGCGAACCAAGAAGAACTCTGGACGTTCGACTAGATGCATCCTCGAATTATGGTCGCAACGAATGTCTGCACACTATCGACGATATCGTAATTGGATACACACAGATAAACTCAGCTGGGCAATTAAGATCAATGCAATAGCCCATCACGCATCGTTGTGCGCAGGGGTCATTACAGCGTATGAATCCATTGGCATTGCTGCGATGCGATTGTGCGAAACGATTTTTCGTCCTTGAATGACAATGATCTTGGTTATCGACCCGCGAATAATTCCGTTGTAACACAAATTCGATTCTCTTCTAAGCTACAAAAACAAAAAGACTTATTTTTTATATTTGTCACACATTTAACTGCGAAAAGAACCACTTTGCGATTAACAAATTTTATCGTATACCGTCTCTTTCTACAAAATTGAGAGTCATTTTCATACCCTATTTGCAGAATTTTATGTTGCGATTGATATTCGTGAAAAATCGTAAAATATTGAAAGTCCAATATCAGTGGTGACATTTCCATAATTACAATAATTAATTGACAATGAAAAATGCTTATGGTTCTACAATTCGATTACGTGGCCGTCTCGGAGGAACGTTGAACGATAAGTATGCAACATAAACTCGCTTCGTGAGGGTTCATCTATAAAAATACTAAATAAATACGCTCTTTTGTCAAGCAATGATTGCGGCATGCACGCGAACATGAATCAACAATCGTCTCGATCGATCGATGTGATTTCTAAGGGACGATGTTATTCGGGGATAAGATAAACTTGTATAATTATCCACCTCGCATATTGTTCGTTTGTTCGGTGTTTTTTTCTATTTCCAACTCTGTTCGGCCACGTTCTTCAGGCTGAATTCAGTGTAACTGAGAGTTCGAACAGTCAGCTTCCATAATTATCTCGGCGAGTTATTCAAACAAAGTGCAAGTAATACTCGCACGAATTTTTTTAAAACAATTGAAGCCTTTAATATGTAATATGTAAAATTATTTCGATCATTTGTACCGTGAGCCTATTACGAAATTCTCGCCACTTCGGCTTCGGCACTCGCAATGTCTGAATAACTTAATTAATGAAAATTAAAGAAGGAAACTTTTTAATGACCGTGATCAATAAAATTTGAAGAAAAAACAAACAGCATGACTAAATTCAATTGAGTCAATTCATTTATTTATCTTACGGGAAAAACCCTTTGACACACATATCTTTGTTTAAATCAATCATTTAATATAAATATTAATCCAAAGTGCAAACGTAACCTTCCATTCGATATAATAGAAATGATTAATAATTTGTTAATAATCATAAATTAATATAGTTATAACTGTATATAGATAGTTAATAATAGTTATCTATATATAGTTAATAATTATAAATCAATACAGAGCTGGGCAGGATTTTAAATGCTTGATGTATTTTAAGTATTTAAAATACATATTGTAAGTACTCAAATACTTTTTGGTATTTTAAGTACTTTTCAAAATACAAAATACAAAATACTTTTGGTTTTCTTGGCTGTACGCTTAGGCCGGACGGAATGAATGGATGGATGGACGGTAGGGATGGATGATAGGCAAGGATGATGGGCGAGCGTAACCTAGCCGGCTCAGCCGTCCAAAATCCATCATGTCCCACCGTGTCCCACCGTGTCTCACCGTGTCCCACCGTGTCTCACCATGTCTCACCGTGTCTCACCGTGTCTCACCGTGTCTCACCGTGTCTCACCGTGTCTCACCGTGTCTCACCGTGTCTCACCGTGTCTCACCGTGTCTCACCGTGTCTCACCGCGTCTCACCGCGTCCCACCGCGTCCCACCGCGTCCCACCGCGTCCCACCGCGTCCCACCGCGTTCCACCGCGTCCCACCGCGTCCCACCGCGTCCCACCGCGTCCCACCGCGTCCCACCGAGTCCCACCGAGTCCCACCGCGTCCCACCGCGTCCCACCGCGTCCCACCGTGTCTCACCGTGTATCAGCGTGTCCCACCGTGTCCCACCATGTCCAGGCATCCCGTATTGATTTTTAAAAAGTATTTTAAAAAAGTACTTATAAATGTATTTAAAATACAAAAGGCATTTAATATTTTAAATACTTATAATATTTTGTATTTTGTATTTGAAGTACTTTCGAGTATTTTGCCCAGCTCTGAATCAATATAATACACAACTTCCCGTCAGAGATCGTCATATTCTAATCGATATAGTTATAAAATACGTTCAATATACAATTAATATAGTTATAATTATATATAGATAGTTAATAATAGTTATCTATATATAGTTAATAACTGTAAATCAATATAATACACAACTTCCCGTCAGAGATCGTCATATTCTAAACGATACAGTTACAGCGTACGTTCAATATACAACGGCTTTGGAGCATCTGGTCCGCGGAAACTGGCGAATGTGCGTCAATATTTTGTGAAACTGACATTATCCGGTAATGTGCAGCTTGTCGGAAACTTTGATATTCGACTCGCTGCAGTGAGCAAAAAGTCGATTGGCGAGAAATGCGGGAAGATGATAAAGCGTTGTTATCTTCTTTGCCATTGGCCGAACAACCGGCCGACACGTGACCGTTCCTTTGTAACGTACAATTTACATTGCTGGACGCACACGGACTTGACGATACATATACAACACAATTACGAGTATCAAAAGACTTTTATGTCTGCTATGACTGTGGGGGAAACGCTCACGTGCCGCCATCGCGACTCATACGTGGAAGACGTGATTGATGACCGTTTCAAGCTCATTCTCGTTGATAAATTGTCATCGCTCTGTCGCTTCGCACATACCAATTCATTTTATTTGCCCTCGAATGGTCAGATCGAGATATCGCATGCAGGTATATTTTTTTTTAAGGATACTAAGCAGCGTCACCTCGACTCGCGGGCGCCAGAATGATTTTGGAATGGTAAACAGCACAATATGTTGGAACAGAATAGAATTTTCTCATGAGATAGGTCTAAGAACTTCTACAAAAATACTAATGATATCGTAGCCGCACGTAGGCGAGATATATTTACTGAATAGTAAAGAACAAGTCCACTAGACACTCTCGTATCACTTGCAATATGAATGTCCGTGAGTGCTATGTGTGTTCATGAGTGTCTAAGTGACTGGGAGTGTCGCCGAGTGTCTGGATGTCTGTGAGTGTCTATGAGTGTCTATGAATTACTGTGAGTGGCTGCGATTGACTGCGATTGATTGCGATTGATTGCGATTGATTGCGATTGATTGCGATTGATTGCGATTGATTGCGATTGATTGCGATTGATTGCGATTGATTGCGATTGATTGCGATTGATTGCGATTGATTGCGATTGATTGCGATTGATTGCGATTGATTGCGATTGATTGCGATTGATTGCGATTGATTGCGATTGATTGCGATTGATTGCGATTGATTGCGATTGATTGCGATTGATTGCGATTGATTGCGATTGATTGCGATTGATTGCGACTGATTGCGATTGATTGCGATTGATTGCGATTGATTGCGAGTGACTGCGATTGACTGCGATTGACTGCGGGTTGTACGAGCCACCATAATCCGTTTGGGTTTAATATCGTTTGTTAACTTAAGGACAATTACAAGACAGACAATTAAAGCGCATTTTCACAAACACCGATATTATTATCGCTGCAGGAGCGAATGTTTTATATAAAATAATGAACTACGGCTAACATAGGGAAAGATTCGTAATTAACGGTAAAAAAAAAAACGATACATAGGCTTTTTTTAAGTGGCGATTTTCGGTATTTTTCGAACAACGATATCTATACTTCCCAATGATATCGCAGAACAGCCTGATTTTACGGGGAAAAAAAAAATACACGAATGACCGTATTTAATGGAATTACAAGATATGTACAGAATCGGTTTCTCGTACCGTTACAGGGCCGCGGTGCTGGATTTAGGCACAGGCAAAGCAGGCAATTGCCTAGGGGCGCCGAGCTGCCAATATTGTATAAATTTCTTTAGTTGTTTTCAAAGTGTCAAAGGTGCATAATTTTTATCAATAAAATCGCGTATAATACGCGTGCAATATAGATATTAATTTATACCTTGTTGTCAGTTAAGTGGCTAAAAAAAGGTCGATGGATGATACAGTTTCAAAACTCGCAGCATCTCGGTCGAGTTGTCCATTCAACACTCGCGATAGTCAATATACACGGAAGCGCGCCGCTCACTCGATCTTTGGAAGGGACATTTTGTTTTCATTTGTATATTGTATTGAGAAATACAAAACGCCGTGGCGTACGCAAGGCGAACGAACAGTGCAAGTTTCAGCGCGCACATAAGTCAATCGAGTGGAATATCGTTGGCAATTTACTACTGAATACAATAGTACTTTGCGATACTAGTACGGAAAAGCGGTCTTTCGGCGAAGGTTGTGAAGTTGGCTGCACGAGCCGGCTCGAGAGCTACAGCGGCACGAGGCGAAGCCGAGTGACGTTTGTAGCTCGAGAGGAGGCGAGTGCTGCCGACTTGCCAACCGCCGTCGGGAGACCGCTTTTTCGTACGAGTATCGCACACTACTTTTTGTGACAAGTGCAAGAAAATTCCCGCTTTTCGTGCCTGTAAAGTGCGTGCGAAAATAGCTACAGTGCTGCCAGCCAAGTGTGTGCGGAAGTAGCTAGGATGTGAAAAAAAGTGTGCAAAAAAGTAGCTAGAGTGTTAAAAAAGTGTGCGCAAAAGTAGCTAGGATGAAATAAAGTAGCTAGGATGTGAAAAAAGCGTGCAAAAAAGTTTTCGCGCATCCTCCGCTAGAAAGCGCCAGTTTCGCCACACTTTACAGGCACGAAAAGCGGGACTTTTCGTGCACGTGTTACAAAAAGAACTTTTTGTCGGATTGCATAAAGTTTGTGCGAAACAATCAATCATGTGTAATTTAAAGAAGAAACTGAATGGATATCAATCAAGGAAGCGAACAGTGTCCAGAGAAGAAAGTGAAAAACCTATTGAAAAAAAAATGTTTGGAGCGACAAAAATTGGCTTGCCTAGGGCGCGCCGTCAGTCTTAAATGCGCAACTGTACGAGGCGATACAAATCTCGAAAAAAAAGCACGAGAAAGCTTTACAAATCCAAGTGCCCCAAAAAATGTTCCGTTATCCAACCAATTGGATTAACGATTATTTAGGATAATCGAGTTACGAATAAAAAATATTATAATAATAACGTGCGTAATGAATATGAGTTTTTTTTTTAATATGAAATTCGCATACAAACATTATACACATACTTTGGAACAGAAATTATTAAACGCTTACCGTAAGCATTCTTTCTGATAGAGTCGTCAATTTTTTTTTGTCGTGTAAGCGCATGAGATACAAACTTGCACACGCCTTCAACAAAGTAACATTCGACGATATGTAACCAACGAAATTTTGCGGCATGGTTCGAATAATAAATGATCGGACAATAGAAGTTCTAATAGAATAAATTGCAGTTCGGATAATCGAGCTTCTACAGTAATTAAGTTTTTGTAAAAAAAAAAAAAAAAAGAAATGTATTTTATAAAATGATGATAATTTTATTTAAAAAAAATATTGTTTTTGTAAAAAAATAAAAATATAAAAAAAAAATGAATGCCTCTAAGCCTCATTATCCCATCCCTGAAGTATTTCCGGTTTTTTTTTTTTTTTTTTTTTTTACACATCGATCAAAGATTTTCTGTGTAATCATCGAAATGTTGACCTTCGTACTGTGTGACCAAAATGACGATTACTCCTCAGCTCGACAGCCTAATCTTTTGAACTACTCGTGTGAATCATGCCGCTTTATCGAAATTCCGATATGCACGTGACAGCACTTCGGCCCCAATCGAACGATATTAGCCTATCGGGAACTTAAGAAATCTTATGTTAAAAGCTCGTTTATACTTATCTACTATCAGCTGTCGCAATTGTGATGTTCGCTGAAGTTATGAGAAATACGTTACACGCGAAGATCGCTCGAACGATAGGCGCGATTTATTCACAGAAATTTTCGGATACAGGAAAGCCCCTTGCGGAAAAGCAACGTATGGAATGTTTACTTTCGTTTTATATTGAACTTCCGAACGAGTGAAAAACCAAAATTCGCAATTTATAACTTTTGCTTTATATTGAGATGGCTTTTTTTTATATTTTTGCTTCTTTATAGAGAAAGCTATGTTTTCGAGAAAAAAATTAATTTTCGCGATTTTAATGTCAGCGTACTAGAAATGGTCGAAAACGTCAAGGAATGTGATGTTTCGCTGGCGTCCGGATGTGTGTGTGTGTGTGCGTGTATGCGTGCGTGCGTGTATGCGTGCGTGCGTGCGTGCGTGCGTGCGTGCGTGCGTGCGTGCGTGCGTGCGTGCGTGCGTGCGTGCGTGCGTGCGTGCGTGCGTGCGTGCGTGCGTGCGTGCGTGCGTGCGTGCGTGCGTGCGTGCGTGCGTGCGTGCGTGCGTGCGACAGACTTGCATCGTTTAGAATAACTATAACTTGGAAATGGCTTGAGATTTGCACATGATTTTTCTATATTTAACTCAAAAATAGAATTAAAAAGAGTTGAAAATCGAAAATTTTCATGTTGCTTTCTCATAATGAATCTTTTTTTTTTGTTCGTGAAAATTGTATTTCAATTATAACTTTCTCTAGGAGGAAGCCAAAATCGAGCAACGAAATTTGTCACAGAGGAAATCATGAGCAGAACCGTCAAACGTGAGGAAGTATTGTGCAAATCACTTTGCACGCTTTTGAAAAATATTTTTTGTAACGTGCACCCAGAAAAATAATTTATTTTACAGAAATCCCGCAAATAAATATTTATTTGGTTTACATAAATATTTATTTGGTTTACATAAATATTTATTTGGTTTACATAAATATTTATTTGGTTTAAATAAATATTTATTTGGTTTAAATAAATATTTATTTGATTTAAATAAATATTTATTTAAATCAATTAAATATTTATTTGCCAGTCAAATAAATTATTTTTTTCCCGACTGCGCTAAAACAACCACATTCCTTGCGTGCAATACGGGCGAAAAATAGCCTATTATTGATCGATGATCATTATTAACATGTGCGCATCCGCAGTACACTTCCATGACTCCCTAGGGAGTAACAGGGCTCATTGCTCCCTCTCGAAGCTCTATTACTCCCAGGTCAGTAATGGTTGGCGAATATGACGATTTTGCGAGGCAAGAAATGTGGTTATTTTAACGAAGCCGGAAAAAAAAATATCGTATATCACAAGGGAGGAAGTGCTTTTTCGCTTCGTGTGAATTTCTGCCCTCACTTCGCCCGGGCATTAAACTGCACACTCGGTAAAAGGGCGCACTTTTCTCCCTTGTGTCATAATATACTATTTCGCACCAGTGTCGTAATATACTATTATTACACTCGCTGCGAAAATGTAAGTTTTACGCACGCCTCGTTCGCACAAATCTCCATTTTCGCACCTTGCGAAGTAAAATTTGGTACGACAAACGTGCGAAAAACTGTTTCTGAACTCGTGCGATTGCAAGACTCGCCCTCGGCTCGTGCTGGAAGCTCACACTCGTCAGAAAAGTTTTATCACACTTGTATCGTAATAGTACTTTTACGTACAAGTATCGCATACTACTTTTTGTGACGAATGCATGAAAGGTGCCAGGTTGTGTTGCTGGCCGGGCGCGCCAATAGAGGAAAAACAGACGGCGTGCGCATGCGCACGTAAACACTGTGCGCATACGCACAGTATTTTCGATACGCTTTTGCGTTGCATAAATACTCAAAGCGTGTCGTAAATAGTTATTACGCCACGCTTCGAGTATTTATGCAACGCTTCCAGTATTTATGTAACGCCTTCTTGAAAAACACCACGTTATGTCGCGCCCGACCCTCCTCCACATAAAGCAGCACTTTTCATGCATTAGTTACAAAAATTACTATTTTGTGAAGGGAAAATCACGATATTACTCGAATATGCCGATTAGAAATCTACGGAAAAAAAAAATTGAAATTTTGTTTTCGTTTTATATTGAACTTTCGAAATGGCGAAAAAAAAACAAAATTTGCCGTTTCCAACCTTTGTTTTATATTGAGCTCATTTTTATCTTCTTTTTTTTGAGAAAAAACAAACAAAAAAAGTTGTGAAGGGCCAGTCATGTTACTCAAATCTACCGAGCAGACGGTATCTGCCTCGTACACTGCGTACATCGAGAGACCGAGCCGCTGGTACCTTTTGGTACACCACGCGGGCGCGGAAATTTACAGGTGACTCGATCAATGATTTGAAACGAGACGAGACGAGAGGCCGGCATTGCCCGGCTTTATTTCATCCTCGTGACGACTTTGCCCGTATTTTTCTTATTTTAGCACAATCCTCGCTCGTTATCTAATTATATTATTTCAGAATGATTTTCTTTTTTCCACTTAGCTTCTCGCTCCTGCGAATTAATTTCATTTCATTATTTGTACAAATTACTTCGCTGTAAAAAAAAAAAAAAAAAAAAAAAAAAATTGTAAATTTAATTTACGGGGAAATTGAAATTTCCTTACATTATTAACATTAAATGAACATTAATGTACTTTTACTGTAAAATTACAATACGAGATATTAGGATTACAAATCTTTCGCCTGAAATTTATAAAAATTTTCATTGAATACTAATTTCATCGAATACTAATTTCGCCTGAAATCTATAAAAATTTCGCCTTTCGCCTGAAATTTATAAACATTTTCATCGAATACTAATTTTTACCGTAAAATTGCAACGCATATGTATTTGAAATTTCAGAAGCGGTTTATGTAAAAAAGCCTCCAATACTGTTCAGTAATTTTCAAACAAATTTTTTTTACAGTGTTGCGAGACGTGAAAACTTTGTACAAATATATATATATATATATATATATATATATATATATATATATATATATATATATATATATAATACATTACACCTATATATATGTATATATATAATTAATTTAATGTAGCAGGTTTCAATGGTATACCATTGAATAATTCAGAAATTGAAGTTGTATCCCAGCTCGCCTCATGTTGCTTTCATTTCATCTCGGGGGTTTCAAGGTCTCCCACGTGTACTCGAATAACGTTAACGTCGCAGAAGTTTCTACAACGCCCGGATACTACGTCACAACGATGCTCCGGTCGTCTCGGCTACTCGTGGGGTCGTCCGGATCAGAAAACTCGATCTAAAAACGGAACTTTTCTGCATTGATCCTCATTCACTCGGATGAATTAAATGAAGAGAGTTTGCTCGTACTTTCGCTTCGTCTAAACTTCACTTGGATCACTTGATAAAACAGCACGACCCACCAGCGTGTACGTTTCCACCGTGCATATCGCGAGCATTGATATTTATAATAACGAGCTATTTGGAATTTCGGGCATTCCCGGTTTTCTAGTAAACTGTACTTTGACACTTTTCCTATTCAGCTTGATTTTTAACAAACTACTGAACGAACTCTGATAACGAGTTTATCACGCGGTTTGTATATCGACTCTGGATATAATCACACTGTCCGGGCGTCCGAATGAGTTTTATACTCTCTGAGATACGAACGTTCGTGCACACGAGAATTAATGGAATTAAAGCTGATGCAACGAAATGCACGTGAATGAAATGTTTCTTTATTTCGATTAAAATAATTGTGTTTTTTTTTTTTTTCGAAATTGTGTCAATTGTTAATTACGATTATTTTCTTATTTCAGTGATCAATCTAATAGATCATCTGTGGAAAATTATTTTATTCAACAGTCAATTTTAATTCGATAGATGAGAATGGATAACATTTTAAAGAACACTGAAAAAAAGGATGCAAAGTAATTTCCACATTCCTTCCTTGTGACAAAGTTCGTCGATCGATTTTGGCTTTCTTACAAAGGAAACGATGCTTAGAAGATAAAATTTAAACAGTCGAAATTTATCGTAAATGATCGTAGAAATTGTTAAAAAAAACTTCGATTTTTTTTTTTTCCTTCAATTCTGAGTCTCATAACATTTAATCTATTGCAAGCGTTTTTATTCGTATTAGATCGTATTTAGTAATTGGAAAGAAAACAAAAAAACTCATAATTTCAGAAAATCTCATCGCTTCATTAGATTTCGGACAAGTTGAATCCCAAAAGTTCTTCGTCGATAGATTTGTGTTTTTATGATTGTAGCTGTAAATTTACGAAAGTTGAAAATCCCACGTCATTTTTCTCAATAATTCAAAATCTCTTTAAAAAAAACCTCAAATAGGATATGAACTTTGATGAAAATTGTACTGAATTGAACATAACAAAATCAATAGATTTTAGCTTATCAACAAAAAAAATATATATATATATATTAGACCTGCATAGGTTTGGAGCGCGCAAAAGACGAACCAGTGTCCAGTTGATCTGCGATAAGAATTTTTCTTCTTGTGCTTCCCGAATTTTTGTTAAAGATAGTCAATTTTAGACCCGCGATTCCGTTTTGCCCCGCTCTCCCCCGCAGTAAAAAACGACCGATTTCAATAATTTTTTTTCTTTCACCTACAAACCAGTTACGAAAATAGAACAGTCACGAGACTCGGAGATTCCCGAAAAAAAAAAAAATTCTTGGCTCGTACAGCATTATCTCTGCCTCTTCGTTAGACTCGAGGGGGGGGGGGGGGGGAGGGGGCGTTCGCGAGATTATGAGAGCGCTAAAGATCAAATGGCATATACAAGTACAGTGTACTCGTCTCGTCGATGCCGTGGCTTTCGTTGAGCGATAAGAACTCCGATTATCGATAGTCGGATTTTTTTTTCTTTTTCTTCTCCGACCACACAGTATCACGAGCGAGCAACGAGGCTACTGAACTATACGAACGTTGGCTCCGATAAATCAGTAGATTATTAATTTCAAGCGTACACCAATGCGCATTCGACGTTCGCCACGTGGTGAAGGTTCGAAACTTATCGCCATCGTCGGGCTCTCAAGGTTCTCCCGTAGGTCAATGTCCCTATCGACACTCGATAACCCTTTAACGTGATTTTTGATTTTAGCGTGAATATCCCCTCGACTCAATCTCACTCCGAAATATTAATTAATTAATTTATTTATTTATTTATTTATTAAAGAACCATACGGACAGAGCCCAATTGCAAGTTGTCGAGGAGACCTGACAACTATAAATACACATCGGAGAATTACAATTTTAACGATAAAACTATATATATATAGACGATAAATGATATACATAGACACAATTAATTTTCAATGCAACATCAGGCGAAATATAGAGTGTTAGATCGACGTAAGTTGGTCTGAACTCTGTCCAACTCGACGATTTTCCAAAATCGGTCTTGAGCTCGTCGTGGTAAGATGAGATCGACGTAAGTTGAACATTTGTGTAAGCTGGGACAGAGTACAACTAGGGACGCAATCTGACACAGACGCAAGTTGGAAAAACGTAATCAGCTACCGTCCCTTTTGGGTTCAGTGGACGGCCGCCTGAAGGATGAGAACAATACAGAAACTAAGTACCTCCCAAGGGAAAAATTTCTGCGAGCTGTCCTTTGACCTGGGACAGTGAACCTCCAAGGAGATTTACAATGCCCCCATACTCATTTCCCAGTCGCGAAATTCTCCGCAGCCAACTGTAGAACGCGTAATTTGCGCGATAATAAGGCACCTCAAACAATTCATTGTTTCTGTTTATTCTGCCACCCGGATAACGATTGAGCCGCGATCGCCGTTTTTAAATCTGCCAATTTTGTTGATGTAAATTGCCAATATTGTTGATGTAACTTTTGAGAGACTTTATAAATTTTGTTGGACCAACGCGAGCGCAAGTCGCGCGGTAAATAATAATCAAACGAAGTTCAGCGGAATGGAAAGCGAAGAACTGTCGCCTCGACGCAATTCCCGGGATAATTTTAATGATGACGCGCTCGAAATTTTCCTTTTTAAATTTCAACTTGTAAATGCACTTTTCGCGTTGGAGCGTCATTCCCAACCGCTGGTGTACGCGAGTACACAGCCGGTGATCCAATAATAACCAAAGTGTAAGCGACACTGACTCGATATAAGAACCACTTTGCCACGCCGCTTCTACGATGCTAGGAACTCTAAGTTAAAAATAATATTGCCCACGGTGAAACTTCGCTTTCGCGACAGTTTTCTCGTTCCGCGAATACCGAACAACGACGACAACAACAAAAATCTGGGCAAAAAATATATATATATTTTTTTAAATATTTTTTTATTAACAAACATTTTTGTTCTGTTTGGTTGTTTTTCAGCGAAAGCAGCATGTTCGTGTCGAAACGGCGTCTCATTCTCAAGACCTGCGGAACGACTACACCCCTGCAATGTCTCGAGGCACTTCTCGATCTCGTCGAGCAATACACAGGTTTCGACGAAGTTGAGGTATAATATACTGCTCACCCAATTATTTTTCACCTACTTTAACGATTTGTGTTAAAATATTTTTGCAATGCTTTTGATTCTAATTACAAAAAAAAAAATGCGTTTCTTTATCTTGTATTTTAGATCCTGTCGTGAAAAATTTAATTTAATGTAACTGTACTTTCGCGTATTGCATACACTGTTAAAAATGTTCGGTTGAAAATTCATAAAATGCATATGAAGTTTTGTGCATATACAGTGCACAATGCACAGTGTGCAGTGTGTGAAATTTCATTGACACGTATGTAAGAATATTGCGTTACCGGTAAGCATCCGTATATGAAAATTATGTTATTATTACAAATATTATACAAACAATATTGTTTTTAATATTAAAAACAATATTATTTGTATAATATTTGTAATAACATAATTTTCATATGCCGATGTCTTAATTTACAATGCCATGACTAGTAATTTTAACATGCAGGTATTACACTTAAGATTAAATTATTAAAATTCAAATACAATGTATATGAATTCTAATTTCATATGCCGAGGCTGTATATTTCTTGTATATCAAATGTGTTGTAAATTTCATGACATTTTCAACAGTGTGACGTTAATCAATTCACCAAAGATCAAGCCCAATTACATGTTGACGCAACGATGCAACAATGCCATGTCGATAATATTCGGCGAGATGCATTTTAATTCGATCGTAATTCTTCACTTTATATTTTAGATACTATTTTGGGTACTTGAGTGTATTGGGCAGGTTTAATCAATTTACCAAACATCAAACCCAATTGCATGTCGATGCAATAATGCAACAATCTCATATGGGAAATATTCGGCGGGGTGCGTTTTAATTCGCACGTATGGTGTGCGTCACGGAAATAAACACGAGCCCGAGAAAATTCGCGAACATTTTTTTGGGGTTTTTTTTTTTTTGCCAGTCTATTAAAGCTCAGAAGATGAGGTCAGCTATATAACTTGACCTAGTGCATGGATGAGTGATGCGTCTATAGGTACATAGATGTATAGGTAAAACCGTGGCGTACACAGAACTCTGGCATCTCTACCTCTTGGTTTATTGATCTGTCTTAGCCATGGCAACGTATGTGAACCACCTTGCCCCCCTTTCCGAGCCCCCTTTTCCTTACCTACCCTTGCTGAGACATCATACTCCTGCAATTACTCGTTGTCGCGCAATACTCGGAGTACCGACCCAGAACCCTAGCAGGTTGGGTTTCGACAGAATACCAGAAAATCTCTGGGAAAACACTCAGTTATTTTGTGCTATTTGAACCACCGAAAAAGAGGCGAAAGCACTGCAAAACCACCAAAATTGTCAACCGTTTGAATCTGAAGGTGCAGTCCGGGTGACAATTTCGGTGGTTTTTCAGTGCTTTCGCCTCTTTTTCGATGGTTCAAATAGCACGAAAGAACTGAGTGTTTTCACGGTTTTTTTTTTTTTTTTCGGTGTCTCGACCTGCTAGGGAAGATACCCGATAAAGCTTTAGCTTGTGATCGCTTCATTGACGAATAAATTCTGCAATAATCTAAAATACTTTCTTTATTATATGATTTCAGGATTTATTTTACTCCCGTAAGAACTACAAGAGGCCGGAACTCCAGATGTCTCCGCATCAGACATTCGAGGACGAAGTTTCCCTCCTCGACACTATATTCCCCGGTACGTAATTCACAAATTCGTCTTTACGATTATCTACTCGGCGGACTTTTGGAGCCCTCCTTTAGACCATACTCTATATAATATACGTTCGAGTGTTTAAATAATTGTATTCTTTTTTTGTTTTAACAACCAGACGGAGAGGCTTACTGTCTGGGCGACGTCGACAGAGACTGCTGGTACTTGTATACCCTGAACAGAGACAAACCGATTCGCGATGAGACCAGGGAGCCCGATCAGACTCTGGAGATTCTCATGACGAATCTGGATCTCGACGTTATGTCGATATTCACTCGGGACGTGTGCTCGTCGGCGGCCGAAGCCACCGAGAAGTCGGGAATCGACAAACTCATCCCCAGTATGGTCATCGACGATTTTTTGTTTGAACCTTGCGGCTACTCAATGAACGGAGTGTCCAAGAGTGTAAGCGTTGAATCAATGTTTAAAAAAAATAATCGATCGCACAATTAACATCCTTGACCATGGTTGCCGGGAAGCTGGAAAAACTGGACAACCGGAAAATGTCAGGGGATTTATTGGGGTCTGGAGACATCAGGGAACAGTCATGGATTTTTTTTGTTAAAGCCTGGAAGTTTTTTGAATCTGATGTTTTTCGTTCAATTCTGTGCTGCACGACGTCTACATTTTTCGTTTCTGCAAACTTGTCGATTATGTACAACAGTATAAAACTGTATCGTGATATTGTTTTCGTTGGGAATTTTTAATATTGTAAACTGAGCTTAGTATATTGATAATCATTACGTATTACATTTTACGATATTCTTAATTGTCATTTCCTAGCCTGATCGATAGATTGGAAAAATTAAATTTTTGCTATGGAAAACCGGGAAAAGTCAGGGAATTCCAGTTAAAGAATTTCGTGGCAACGTTGTTGAGATTTATCCTCGCTAAATTCTTCGGTTTACAGACCGAAGAAATCCTTTGTGTTTAACTGACGAATTTGTTGTCCGTTACAGGGAAGTTACATGACCATCCACATCACACCGGAGCCGGAATTCTCGTACGTGTCCTTCGAGAGCAACATTCCGGAGGCTTCGTACGACGAGGTCATTCGTCGTGTGCTCGAGACCTTCAAGCCCGGAAAATTCGTCGTGACGATTTTCGCGAACAAGGAATCGGTCGCCGCCGAGACACCGCGCGAATTGGAACAGGCCGATTATCTAAATTTCGAGGGCGAATGGTCGCGCAACGACGTGCAATACTGTCGTTTCAAAAATTACGACCTCACATGCGCATTCTACTCCAAATTCCCAAGCTGATGGTTCACAGAGGGCCCGTCGGTTCCCCTCGAGCGGGGGACTGACAGGGCTATAAACTCCTCGCCCCTGTCCCGTCCAAACTTCCCAAAAAAATCGGTCAAACATACCGACCCACTAATAATCACTCACGCCAACAAAAATACTAAACAATCGCCAGAATTCTCATCGCAAACACGAAACTCCGCGACTCCCGTGCTACACGAAAATACGCAAGGCTTGTCGCGGGCCTTGCCTCATTCCTGCATTACGAATAACAATAATAAGGATAAATCAAGAGCCTTCAGTTTCGAAGAGTGTCGCTCCAAACGCTCGGCCTCGAGTCCCCAACTAAACACGAAACCGCTTACTCGATCAAAAGTTTACAGAAAAACGTCGTTGAAATCTTCGACGATTAAATTCACCGCCTCGGAGCAGGAGACGCGATCTCTGGCTCGTATAACGAAGATCGGCGGTACGACGAAAGCTTCCGTGACTAATGCCAGCTCGAGAAACGCTCGCAAAACTCAAGAGGCGATCGATGATACGGAAAAAATTAACCGTTCGAGTAACGATACGAAAGTCAAGTGGAACACAGAAAATGTACATATTACATGCAATCCACTGTCGAATCCGTATCCTTACTCGACACCTTGTCACAAAGTTGATCGCGAAGTATCCACCGATCGTGAACAATCGGACGAAGAGCCAAAGAGTCACAGTTGCGGGAGCTTCCTACCAATATTGTCATTGATACCTCAAACGATGGTCAGCTTTCAGTATCTGAGCCCAAAGATGAAGTTCTCGTGGTGGCGAAATAAGATATCGTGAAGGCACGCCTAAGTGGCCGCCCTGGCGCGACCCCGCGTTGGCCAGTAGACGTCACGTAGAAATTGTGCAGTTCGGTGCTAAACGGCCAAATATTGCGAGCACAAACCCCCTTCTATCAAACACACAAACACACACACACAAACACATAAAAGAACATCCCCTATAAAAATGGTCCGGAGAAAATAGAAACCGTACAATGTAAATGGACCACATATTTGTGATTTTCGTCCTTACCGTTTCTATAATTAACGAAAAGCCTCGTCAGTTCAAGAAATCCTCTCGGTCGATATGGGCAAATAGTGAATGAAGCACACGAGGAAGTAGTTCCTTCGTCAAAGGGATGAGTTTATATATATATATATATATATTTTTTTTTTTTTTTTTTCGAATGCGTGCAACAGTTACACATCTAGAAACTCACACCTCTCCCTCGCCTACGTACCGCGTAACTTTGACCACATTATGAATATATCTGATGAATGAATTTTCGTATATTATAGAGAGAAAAAAAAGAAACTTAAGAGACGATGAACGAAGAGACGTCACACACAAATTCTTCACCAGTGAATATTTTCGTAAGCACAAAAAAGTTATTTAAAAAAAAAATTAAAATAAACATGAGCATGTTATCTATCTCGATGTTTAGTTGTGTATATGTATACGTCAGTTTGCATAAATGCGGGAATATAAGTCAGAGAGGTGTTAATACACGCGATGCGTCCCTCGACTACAGACTCTCGTATTAAATCTAAAAAATAATAATAATAACAATAAGAACATCGTAGACGTAGACTTATTGTGATCATACGAATTATCCGGTAAAGAGAAGCATATTGTGGTTTTATTTTCCGTTGCGAATATTGTGTCGATATCGTGTATGAGATAGCTAGATGGGTAGCATTGATTTTAGTCTACCCAATAAACACACAAATACACTCTGATACACGATCCGTGAATGTCTTAAAAAAAAAAAGAAAAGTGATAAGACACTTCGATGATGTACCTCTTCTTTCACTCTCCGATCTTCCTGCGTACCAGTGAGCTGACTCGGATCGACGATAATTCAGAGCCTACTGATATATTGATATATATATATATACAACATACACATTATATATCTTATATATATTATAGTTTCGTAGAATCGATAGTTGAGCTATAAGGAATAATTATTACGAAAACGATCCATCGTTGTTGGCGAAGGAAGATCGGTCAGCGAAAAAAAAAATTAGAATAGTTTATTAAAAAAAAAACCAGGAATCTTGCGATTGTTTAGTCATTCCTGTGGATGTATAAGAGATGAAAAATAACTCTATACGAACGTTATGTATGCTAAGTCGATGATTCCTTTTAAAGCTAAATGACAAAATGATGAAAAAAAAACACTACTTCAATATTTATCTCTCAAAACTCTATCTTCGAAGAGGGTTATAATAATATTGTTTAATATTACATTTTTACCTGTGTAACAGACCACTTGCAAAGTGCATGATCGCGCATGAAAAAAAAAACAGAAAAAAAGAAAAATCATACTACAAGTGTTATAAGATCCATGTCATCTCGCAACCATAAATTATTATTATTTTTTTATTTTTTACCAATATACTTTCGGCATCAAATGTTTTTTTACCGTTTAACAATTTCGTCTTTTGCTTTGTCATCGCGTTAAAAAATGCGACGTTTTGCGAAACATCTGTCTTAGGTGCTTCGTTTTTTATAGTGCCATTTGTTTAATATTTTTGAGCCAATAAATCTTTTATACATAAAAACAAACATCAAACGTTCATTTATTTAATTTTTTTTTTTTGTTTCATTGATCTCCCTACAGTCTTGAAATTATTTTACAGCTATTATTTTCTACGCTCTTCACCGTTATACATTGTTTGATCATCCCTTATCTCAGCGTCGGAACATCGTACTATTTATTCACTAGCATGAATATCCACGCTATCTGTTTTCACATGAGAGCAGTCAGACATCTACTGGTATATAGACATAAAAGTAAAAAAAAAAAAAATCAAGCATGGAAGGAACTTAATTACCATTATGAAAGTATGATCTTCAAAGCGAATAAATAGAAATTCGCAAAGATATAATCGAAAGACTACATTTTCACCTGAATTTAACGGCAAATCGATCGTTATTAATATAAGAGATACTTAAGTTAGTTCATAATTCAGTAAGTATAAAAAACATTGCGAGTGCGATAATAATTTTAAAGAACAAAAAAAATCGCGTTATTCGCTTTGCACTAACAGGATCAAATAAACTATCTTTTGCTGTAGATCGATATTGCATGAATAATAACAAACAAAAAAAACATAATTTATGTATTATATTGGGAAAAATAAACATTACACTTAGTCTGTCTCGTTGGGATTTAAATTTTTTCGATGTATACACCGCACGATAAATGGTTGCGAGTAAGAAAAAAAAAAAAAATTACACCTCGTGATCGGCGACTCCTGGCGTTGCGGTGTTCGCCAACGTGTTTGTATTTTTCCCGAATCTCGTTCTCATGCCGTGCATCATGGCGTGAAGTCTCGCTCCGAGTCCATCCGGCGATTTTTCCCCGGCTCCATCGCCCTGCTGCTTCTGCAGTTCTTCGTTCTCCGCATCTAAACCAGCTTGAACTCTTTCCAATGCTTGTATAAATTAAAAAAAAAAATATATATATATATATATACTTCCGATAGTAGCAAAACGGAACTCACGAAATTGATAAACAATAGTGTCGGGAAGGGAGAAAAAAAAATAGCTATACCTCTCCTCAGGTTCATCTCGTCCATGTCGGTGTCGCCGATCTTGGCGAGTTCCTTGCGAAAGTTCTTCGTTATCTTCTCCCTTATGTAGTCGGCCTCGATCTCCTGCTTGGTCCTCGGTATTCGGAACCTCGTGCAACAGCAAAACGCTACAATGATAGCGAGAATAATCGAGAGAACAATACCGGCCAATTGCCAAACTCTGAAGCCAGCCAGTGTCTCGTCCTCGAGCCATTCCTCAACGCCTCCCTCGACGCAGTCGCCGGTATTTATCGCAACTTCATCGCCGGAGCAGGGACTCTGCGAGGACGACGATGAGCTCGCGATGCTCGTGATATCCATTTTTTTTTTTTCTTGGACCAGTTATTGATTTCGCTTATTAATTCATACTAGCGTGATGTTAGAACAGTTTTTTTTTCGATGGACGTAGATTACAATTATTCGGTGTGATTAAAAAAACGTTCTTATAAAATATAATTTTACCACGCTACGCTCGAAACGCCGCGCCAATGACAAATGTGACGACAAAAAGTTACGCGTTGCTAATGCACCATTGGCATTTTTTTTTTTTTTTCCTGTCGCAGCAGCGATAAAACCGCCGCGAAAGATTAAAAAATTGAGAGGGTAAGATCGACAACCATCCTCCGAGGCTACTAAGTTAGAACTGCGGAGAAATGTGGAGAAAAATACGATCGTATCGTACACAGTCGTTCTCGATGTCTGGTAGCAAGGTGTGGCGACTAATGAATGCTTCGAATTTGGCGCACCCAATTTTCATCACGCTTATCGGTCTGACCTAAAACTATCGTTCAATCGATAAATATACAATGGATTATTAAATGTTTATTACAATTTCGCGCGATTCGCAAAATACTGCCTCGATCTGGACTCGTTACTTTTTTGCGAATTTCGAGGAAAGTGTACCATCGAGCGATTAAACCGTTTTGTTCGTTCTCATTTTTATTATCTTATACATTAGGTAAAGATTGAAAATAAAAATACTCCTTTGTTACAAAAACAATATTCTATGGTTCGTGGCTATGACCGTAAAATCACGTTATTATTTTTTTTTTAATTATTAACAAACTCTAGTGTTTTAGTTTTTTTTTGTTCGTCGAGCCGAGAGAGTCATAAGGGTCGTCTCCTTCGGTTTATTAATTGGTGTATTGTGAACTTTTTTTTGTGTCATAATCTTTCTTTTTAACCATTTTTTTGTTTGTTTGTTATTTAATTACAATAGACCGACGATTAACGACGTAACGGTTTTCATTCGTTTCAATGCGATACAGGATTGGAAGCTACGATCGATCTTCTGGGATGCTCTCGACTTCCGGTTATCATTGTTTTCCTTTTTTTTTTTTTTATTGTTTCCTTTTTTAGTTCTTATCCCGTAAGGGCGAGGGTGCTAACACGGGTAAAACGGGATTAACGAGTTTTGTCAGAGGGAGGGAGACTTTTTCAAAGTTACTACATTATACATTATTACGTGGCTTCGATCAACGGCAGTGAACGATGCTTTACAATCGTGGGGGTGGATTCGGACTCCCGGATTCGAACTCTTAACTTCGAGCGTACTCTTAACTGTACTGGCGGACGTGGACAATTCTAAAAAAAAAAAAATTCTCTCTCTTCGCTCGATCAGCTATTCGAATGCAAATTGCGATTGATTAAAAAAAAGATGAGAGTGAAAAAAAAAATTACAAAGAATCACGAATAAATTTTCTGGCACGTATGGCTTCAGCCTCAGTATTTGTGACTTTTACCGTATCTACGCTATTATCAATACTTATACGTAAACCCCGCTTAACACCATCTAGAATGTACATTATTATAATAAAAAATAAATTGATTAACGATCGATGATCTCTTGCGAATACACACGGAATGGCTGAGCTCTCTTCTTACATACGAAGGTTTTACGAAGATCGTGCTGCGCACGCCAGTAAAAGTGTCGAATTCTACCGTTTCCAGAGTAAATTGCGCGAGTTTGAAGAACCAATGAGAAACGAAGCTCCGATCAATTTTTAAGAAGGATAGCGACAACTGACTTTTCTGAATTGGATAGCGACAACTGACTTTTAACATGCAGCGCCGAGGACCCGCAACGGTTTTTAGATTTTTTTAAACGATACGAACGGTAAACGAAGAAGTTTATCGTAGTGGATTAAAAAGTCTAAAAATTAGTGGATATTATTTTTACGTCAATGTAGAATCCGCATCTGCTACTGGCACGCGGAAACTCGTCTCCGAGACCCTGTATTTCATATCGATATACGGTACACCGTTTACACCGGCAATACGTATCGCATTTCATTTTTTTATTCGCCTTTTTTCAACGCCAGCAACATCATTATAATACTCTGTTAAATCGAGTGACAGTTAGAGAAACAGTGAGAAAGTGAGAACAACTAGCAAAAAAAAAAACTATATCGTTCTGAATTAGCGACTTTAGTATTTTTTTTAAACCGAATCGTTACCTGTATCGCTGAAAGTTATGAATGCCGACTGTATTATGATTTTTAATTTTTTTTGTTTTTTTTTCCTTTTGTTTATGTTTTTTTTGTTGAGAGATAAATTCCTTAGTCTACTAATCCTATGAGCCACGGGGCCATTCTCTTCGCGAAGAATCAAGATTAGCGCTAGACATTACTTGTTAAAACGCTTCTAGCGAAATTCACTTATTCATTGCCGACGACGTTGTGTTGTGTTCAACTTCTTCGATTCTTTGATTGATTTTTTCGTCTCTTTATTTTTATTTTTATTTTTATTTTTTCACTTCGCGACCATGTTTATTGCTCCGTTCATTCCTTTCTGATGAACGTTCGACCTCTGCAAAGAGAACGCGGTTTATATGTTAATTGTGTAAGTCTCCCGAAATCAATACGATTCAATCGCTGTGTGTGCGCGAGAGCGGAAAAAAATAAAATTGGCACACAAAATATACTTACGTAATCGTCTTCTTCTCCGTATTCTTCGGCTGTGAACGGGCTCGGTTGAGAACTTTGAGAAAATCACTCGTTTTGGTTCTCATTCTCGAGTGAATGTAAACCTTACTGCACTTGATGTGATAGTGCAAGTAGTTTCTGAACATGTGTATTAAATCGATCGTATTGCCGCGAGCCTCTTTGCTCGTGTGTCGAGGAAACAATACTGCAATAGAAAGCAAATCAAATCGTTTATTACAATTAATAATCTTAATTCGAGCAACGATTTTTAATATTTTTACGGTATCTCGTACCGAACGTTATGTAGCCGATACTGTCGCCGACCGCCGCATCGCAATCCTGAAGCTCGAGCGGTGGTTCTCGATGGTTGAACATAACTTGGGGTGCTGTGTGGCTCGCCCGTCTTCCCTCTTTAAGCTCTTGGAGCAACATCTTTCCGATCACCATATCGTCCTCGTCTTTGAATATCGTGCTAAATACGACCGTCACGCGATCACTCTTAGCTTCCACGTACCTGAATGAAAATAACAATCTGTTTTAGCAAGTCTCTTGATAGAAACTCATTATAAATCTCATTAACGGCTCGCAGCTTGTTTAACTTTCTTTTTTTTTTCAAAACATTTCCTCACATTGTCTCCTGATCGCGATAGTGAATCACTGCTCTCTTTGGACACTGTGGACTCTTCTCAGGTGAATCAAAGTACTTCTCTTGAAAGTCAAAATATTTCTCGAATACACTGGCAAAACAGTGCCTCTTCAGAAGGCTCACTCTCTTCACCAATCCCTCCCAATCCTCGGGCAAGTTTTCAAGGTCTATCTGCACCGATACGTCGCATCCTGACGGAAAAAAAAAGATACATGAGTCACACTTTTAAAACCTTCATTAAAAAGATAAGGCAGTATTATAAGTAGTATAATAATAATAATAATAATAATAATAAAAGCATAGATAATAAAAGCCCAAAGAGATTGCAACGTGAATGGCAAGCATTTGACCCAAAAGCAAAACAGTACTGATATTTTATTTATTTACTTATTTCATTTACGGAACAAGCCCCTTTGCAATGAAAAATACAGAGAAATGAAAGAATGGTTGCAGTAGTATTCTAGATGAAAGAAAATAGAAAGGCTCAACAAAAAAACGATAAGACAGTGTACAAATTTTAACAGAAAAGGAAGTTTAGGAAATTAAGTAACACAATTAGTTATTTGTAAAAAAAAAAAAGACTCTTTTACTACAATAAAAAAAAAATTTTAAATAAAAATGATCCCTAATAATTCATACCATTCTCGGGGCTGACGAGATAAGGTCCGTACTCCCTCTTGAGCAACTCGTCCGCGCCGTGCTCCTGCAGTTGCTCGTAAAATTTGAGCATGGTGCTTATCTGACGACAAAAGAGAATACTCCGTAACGCATGTGCGAGATAGAAATCGGTCGGACTGGACGTCCAGGCGTACTTGCGTCACTCACCCTAAGTTTTGACTTGTCGCCATTGGGATTGGAGACATGAAACAAGACGCCGTCGAAGTCGGCTATCATGATATCCGTGGATTCTGGTTTGTGGCTGAAACAAAAAAAAAAAAAAACAAGCTCGTTACATCGTCGAGCCCTCGGCGACCTTTCGCCGAAAAGTGGTAACGCAACGATCGAGCCGACGAATACGATCGACGGAGAAACGTTTATTTGTAAAAATCGCGGGGAGGGGAGGTTCGCGGGGATCGTCGAGACGTGGGGTGAGGTTAGCGGTTGATCGAGTGCCCGCTCTCTCAGCCGTCCGTGTGTGTCGGTGGGCCGGATACGAGAGGTTTTCTCGGTACACGCACGGAACGCGAGAGGAGGAAAGGCGAGTAATCGGGAAACGGAGAGACAGAGAGAAAGCCCGACAGCGAGGCGATAAGAAAACGCGTTGAAAGTCGGGACACCGCCCCAAAGCTCCGCCGGTACTGGTCCGTGGCTCGGTGAGAAAACATCGCTATCGCTAAGAAATGAGAGAAGTAATCGTCGAAAAGGCGTAAAGTCGGATGCACACATTTTATCGCATATACTTTCATATATAACACTCACCCCGATAAGGCATTTTTTATTTTGGTTTGTAATGTTTCCTCTAGTATCCTATTGTTTATCTCGAGCAGGATCATTATGTCTAATATTAATAATATAATATTATAATACAATAATTAACAATTATCTACTGATTGCTGTCACCATGAAGACGGCTCTGACTAATTTCTAATCACTCCGCAGCCGCACGCACTCACTCTCGGCCGCTCACTAAATAATTCTATAGTTCGGTCGCTCGACTCGACATTCGCGGAGGGCGGAGGATCGAGAGGTTGCCCTGACGAATTCTGACCGTAGAGGACAGCAATATCGTGTTCTTTGCGCCACGGGAGAACCACGGTCTTGCATACAGGTCTGGAAACGACGGGCATATTTCATAGGCGAGAGTGGGCCGCTTAGTGTCCAAACTTGTTTTACTCGTCGCTACCACCTTGCGGCGCTGTGGTCGGGGGATGTTGCGAGACTGTATCCTAAATAGAGATGTGAAAATACCGGTATTTTAATATTTTGTAAAATTACTGTAAAAATACTGTATTCTTACGGTATTATGAGGTAATTTTTTTTTTCTCTCAATATCTTGTTTTGTGAAAATACGGTCATAAAAATTTCTCGTATTCTACCATAAAAAATGGTAAAAATCATCGATCTAGATGTGAAATTACCGGTCATAACATTTTTGGTAAATTTACCGTCAAAACGTACAAAATCTACATACAGTAGAACCTCGATTATCCGAACCAATTGACTCCGAGAACAGTTCGGATAAACGATTATTCGGATAATCGAGTTATGAATAAAAAATATAATAATAATAACATACGTAATGAATATGAGTTTTTCTAAAGTATAAATTTGCATACAAACATTATATATATATATATACTTTGGAACATATTATTAAACGCTTACTTTAAGAATCCTTCTTGATAAAGTCGTCAATTTTAGGTTGTATAAGCGCAAGATACAAATTTGCACACGCCTGCATCAAAGTAACGCTCGACGATATGTAACAAGGACAATTTCGCGGCATGCTTCGAATAATAAAGGTTCGGATAAAATAAATTACAGTCCGGATAATAGAAGTTCGGATAAAATTAATTTCTGTTCGGATAATCGAGGTTCTACTGTATTTATATATGACACTACCGGTTGAAAAATTATAAATTTCATCTCTATACTTGTGAAATTACGAATAACACATTTTTTTTGCACCATTACGGTTTTTTTTTTTTTTTTGTAATTTCACCTTGTTGGTGACATTGTAAATCACTTTGTGACCATATGATTTTATGACCAATGCGGTAATGTTCAACGCGGTCACGTACCGTAATTTCGGGGTAAAAAATACGGTAAAATTACCGGTCACATTTACAGCTCACATCTTCGATCCTAAACCGTACAGTTCTGTCTTCGCGTTTCGTGTAAAATCGTTCGTGTAAAAATTTTTGAAAATTCTCATTGACAAATTGATCTTATGAAAATGACGAACTCTCGTGTTGATACCTCAGTGCAAAACGGGATACAAATCAAATAAAATGCGCTGTGACCAAGACAGAGACATATGGGCGGCAGTCTCTTTCGCACTTTCGACATCCCCTTTCCGATGCGCACCATGCGGCCGAAAATTGAAGCTTCGAAAACTGGACGCTAAGCGATCCTTCCCCCACCACCGTCCTTTCCAGACCTGTATGTAGGACCAAGGAATATGGATATCATAGAAGCGTACTTCCCATAGCCCACTTGAAGCCAAAAAGTTGGGGTGATGTCGACGAGCTTATCACCCCAGTGGTAAGATGTCGCTACAGTAGCGTGCGAGTGTGTATTGTACATGTGGCCACATACGCTTCTATGCTATCCATATTCTTTGGTAGGACCGTGGGGAAAAAAACGAGCCCGGGGCGGCGGGGCGCAAAAATTATATCGCGCTGTTCACCCGTGAACTTCCGGTTCAACGAGCGTGAACGATTGGTCGATAAGTTTACTGAGAAAAACAATAAAAGAGGCTCAGGAGAGAGTCTGCTCGATCGGAAGGTCAATTGTCATTGTCGGATGAGAAAGGACGAGCGTCACAGTTTGCGTCACACTTGTTTAGGTTGTTTTGTTTTTTTTTTTTGTTTTCTAAGAATTTTCTGTTCTACGATCCACTGTGCGTTCATCGGGCGTTTCCGGTTCGCGTTCGACGCGTTCCTCGCGGTCCTTGCCACTCCGTCGACGCCACGGAAGACGACATTTTACTTCGATTCTACAATATTGGAGCTCGCACAGTTGTGTTCACCGAACCGGTGCACGGAGTTTTGGTATTGTTGACTGAAACAACAATTAAGAAATCCGATCATTTTATAAAATCGATCGCGTCGATCATCGCGACACGGGTAAGTCTCGGCCGCAACCGATCGGTCCGATATTTCTTTTTTTTTTTTTTTTTATCCGCGCATCTTTGCCAATCGCGCAGTTACGATAATAAACATCGCGTGGTACGTGTCCGTTTTGTAATCGAGTTTTCTCACGCGGCTCGCTGCTATTGATTTTTGCCAATGGATGCCCACCTGGAGCGCGTTGCAATGTAAGAACAAAAAAAAAAAATAAACGACGCCCTCGCTTTCGTGCGAGGGTCAGCTCGACGCGCGATAAACGGTAAAAATATCATTAACGCGCTGTAGGTGAAAATTTTGCGTCGAACAAAAATCTCGTAGACCTGGGACTGTTATTGCGTTCCGTCGCGCAAACGCGTCGACGGCAAACGCGAGGCGACTCGATTGCATCAAGCGCGTCACGTATCTCGGTCATTGACCGTCTCCGCGACGTCAACAATGATAATCAATTATTGACTGAAAACAATGTGAAAATATGTATGTAACGATAGACAAAAAAAAATAAAGATGGAGTAAAATACTCTCGGCGATGGTTGAAAACTCGGACGTAACGTTGGAATACGATTTGTTGCAATTTGTAGATAATTTTACAACATTTTTGACAACTCCCAAAGCATCATGAGCTACGGCTACAATAAATACAGGTTCGTTGACCCGTGGAGAAAAAGAGAGACAGAGTTAATTAAATTGTCTGCCTTATCGAAGCACCGTGGAGCACCGTTTAATTGGAGTTTTTTTTTTTTTTGCACCGATAGCTCCAGCATGAGTTCGAGAGGTAGAGGATTCAGCTCGAGAGGTGGTAGCTCTTACAGAGGGAGAGGCGGAGGCGGAGACTGGGGCGGAGGTACCGGAGGAGGGAACATCAGCAGAGGCGGCTACTCTTCGTCCAGGGGCGGCAGATTCAAGTACTCCACGCCGAGTTATGATTCTCGCACAAAGTACAATTCCGGTGAGCATGAATGAATTTTTTAAAAAAATATCATGCGATTGCAATTTACTAATCGGTTCATTTATCATGATCATTGCGAGCGTAGCTTTCTCTTTCGGACGGTTTGTTGAAATTTTTTCTTTTGCTTCATCGTAGATACTCGTTGAGGAACCTCCAAGCATTTTGTGTCCTCAAATGACAAAAAAAAAATAGATGAAACAAATTTTTTTGCAACTCTAAAAAATGTAAAATTTATTGATTTATTTATCTATTTATACATACATTTTTACGTGATCTTATATTATATAGAAGCAAATCTATAAGTGGAAGCTTAAATTCTGTAAACATTAATAATAATAATAATAATATTTATTTATTTATCAATGGGAAAACTGTTATACAGTCTTCATATATATAGTCTTGCAGTTTTAAATACTGTCGGCAATCTTATTCCATTTATTTATTTATTCATCAACGGGATAAACTCCTTTACAAAAGATAAAATATAGCTTGTTTAACTTAACAAATATAATGTGTAAATTTTATAGAAAATAAGTATGTTTGGTGTGAAATCTTATTCTAATAGTGGTGAGCGTGAATGTTTGAAAAATAAACTTTGAGCTTACCTTTTATGTTTTGTGAATCACTTCTATTTTGGCTATCATGAAAAGCTTTCTTTCTGAGAAAGTTTGTTGACCAGAATTTTCGCTTCCTCATGGATATTTATAGACATGCCTCATGAGGAAACTCCGAGCATTTTGTTCCCTTAAGTAGCAAAAAAAAAATTTATGGTAAAATAATTTTTTTTGCAACTCCAAAGAAAATGTAAAAAAATGTATTTACTTATTTATTTATTGAACAACGGAAAAACCTTTTTACAATCTCACTATATATACAGTCTTGAAGTTTTTAATAATGTCGGAAATCTTATTCAATTTCACACCTTATTCTAGTGTTCCATTCACTTTTTTGAGCACTTATCAAATTTTAGCCTAATTGATCATAATTGGCTGATAATAATGTGAGATTCATAGCAGTTATTTTTCCATAATTTTCAAAAATCTTGTAGAATTTCAACTAAATTTATTAGTAAAGATCCTTAGTCTCAGAACGATCGCTCGAAATTTGTGCAAGTTGGAGCTATCACAATCATTTTTCACAAAATTCACGGCACGACGAATAGTTTCATTTGTCGCGAAGCAAATTTGGCAATTTTGTTTCTCAATTGTTTCTCAAGTGATTAATATTCACTGATCTGTTTGCAGGCGCAGCTTCGGAACGTTACTCCAGCAGAGGAGGAAGAGGCGACCACTCCAACAGTTACAAGCGTTCACGGGTAAGTTGCACGATTCCATGGAAAATCTAGAAAAATTTCGACAAGTAAAGGCGTTGTTTCACCGATAAGTGATTCCGCATTTCCAGGACTCTTACTCCGGGCGCGAAGACCACAGATCGTCCAGTGAGTCAAATCGCAAGAGGATAAGAAGTGATTCTTATCAGGTATGTGTTGAAATTTACGTAAAGTCGCTCGTAAAATAATTTGGGAACATTTTTTTGGCGATTGGTAGTTTGGCAAAAAATAAAAAATAATGCACATTAGCAATCGCGCCAATAAGGACAAAGCGATCGTGCTATTCGAGCCGTATTCGAGAACGCGGAGCGTGGACTGTATTTTTGAACGCTTGTCAACATCGATTTTTTTTCTTCTTTGTGTCATTCGGTTAAAGAAATTTCCATTTTTGGTCATACCATTCACGGTCAGTAGAAAAAAAAAGAAAAGAAAACAGCACCAATCACGAGTGGTTTTAACGCACAGCCGTAAAAAAATGATTAACGTTTGTAAATTAATATTTGATGTGAGTACATCTCGCAAGTGCTGTAGGACTGTAGGCGAGGGACTCATAAAGTTGTCATGCTTTCCTTTCAAGCTACGAGCCGACGGCCGCGAACACCCATTCTTTTTGCGTTGGGACATAGAAGTCGGAGAGAACGCAATAATGAATAAAGTATCAAACAAATAATAAAAATCGCATATCACCGGCGAAATAACGAATATGGCCTCAGTCGCATTGAGCCGACCTCGTGGAAGCCGGTTTTTTCGTACATCTTAAAAAAAAGATATAGATATATATGTATATATATATCCATCGTGAAGCTGTATAATTCCTGACGTATCCAGCAACGAATAAGAGAGGTACTCGATTTTCAAATCGAACGGCCTCGGTTTCAGACCTTTTGAAAAAAAAAAAAAATACCATAGTTCAGAGCTCGCTAACTGTATAGTTCAAAGTAACACTGTCGTTCGAATTTTAACGTTAAGAGAAAAGATAAATAAAAAGGTCTGCCGTTTCGAAAGAGACGCACCCGCTAAGATTGAGAAAAAAAAAAAAAGAACTGAGTCAGGGCATGGATAGTGGAAAAAAGTAAGACAAAGAGAAAAGAATGACAAAACTGTATGAAGCTTAGTTACGCGAGCTGGCACCGTACGCTCTGTATAAGTAGAAACGTTTTATCGGCGAATTCAACGAGAATGGGTGTAGCGGTGACCGCGACGGTATGCGAAATAAGAAACCGAGGCTAAAACGAAAGATTGGCAATGTTCCTAGATGAAAAAACAAAAAAAGAATGACAAAGCAAAAACCGAGGCGTCTCCACTGTGTGTATGTGTGTGTGCACTCGCGCACCGTCTCACTAAATAACGATTGTGTATATCGAGAAAAAAAAAACGGCAAAGCAAAGTCGAAAATACTAATAAAACAAACATAATCAACGAAAGGAGCGATAGGATGGGATTGAGATAAAATAGAACGAGTCTCCCACTCGTGTATAGCGAGAAAAAAAGGCGTGTTGGGGATCCGAAGCGGAGAGCGCAAAAAAAAACGTAGCGAAAAAAAACAATGAGGCGAAGCAGCAAAAATTGAATTTGATTTAGCAGGGTGGAGGTAGCGGTGGTTCGCAGCGATATTCCTCTTCGTACGGGGGCTCGTCAACCTCGACGCCGTACGACGATAATAAGAGATCGTCCTCGTCAGCGGTATACGAGGACAAGAGGCAGAGCGATCGTGCCTCTTCATATCATCGGACCGAGGAGCGTCATTCGGCCTCTCGGAGTTATGCACCTCCACCGCCTCCGCGCATAAGCGACATGGCACCACCCACACCGAGATACGCAACCTCGAGTCGCGGAAGAATAGCCCACGGTAACTCGAGCTTCAGAGGGCGGATATCGACGCGCGGAGGCCGTGGCTTTCATCGTGTGGGTACACGTACATCGGACGTCCTCTTGGCCCGCAAGAGAACCCTCACGTCGCTCGACTATCGCCGCAAGATGCTTGGCTCGCGATCTCGCGACTACATCCAACGGGTTCGCATGACCACGACCAAATTGCGCAGGAGGTAAATAATTAGCACAAATCACTTAAGAAAACAAAAAAAAAATCGCAAAAAAAGTACTGATCGTAATAGAAAACTAAGGGAAAAAATTCAACAAAAAATAAAAATAAACCAAAACATCCCGCAATGCTCACCCAACGTGTCTCCTAGTAAGCCGCTTGCTGCTTGTACACGCCGTTGCTAGCAAAAAAAAACATCGTTCAGTTTCGAACGAGTAACTAGCAGTCGGCGGCGTCGATGACCTGAGTGTCAAGACGCATTGAAATATACCTCTCTATACGTTACGTATAAATAAGTAAAACAGAGTTAAAAAAATCGAAACAAAAGCAAAAGTTATAAAAAAAAAAGATCATTAACAATGAACGAGTGACGATCGATGAGACCGATGGGCCACTGCCGAGAGGCAAGCTTTTCACAGGTTTCCGAACGAGAGGGATATATAAACAAACACAAAAATGTACTATCGGCTACTACTACTGATCTTGGTATGCGTAAACGCAAAAATCCCGATGCATCCGAAGACAGTGTCAGTTGCTTTTGCGTACAGAAATGCTAGAGAAAGAAATAAAATACCTCAAAATCTCCCTCACACACACAAAAATATTTGTACTTTCCGATGTCGTAACTTATTATTGCGATTATACAATGAGTATTCATAGAGGACGCGTTTCTGTATTTTGCATTTAAAAAAAAAAAAAAATGAGCGTCGTGCGACCGTGCGAAGTCACGTGAGCACGAGCGAAGCAGAAAAGCAGAACGTTTACGGTCATTAGAAAAAAAATAAAAAATAAATGAGAGCAAAAATTGATTTTTTGCGATAAATGACGAATATTGATACATATACTATATCGCGACGTTTTGATGGTAACATCGTTCAACAAAGAATTTGGGCTGACGATTGTACCGATGATAAACGATGATAAGTGATGAGTAAAAATAACTCGAAAGTCAGCGAAAAAAAAAAACAAATACAGTGGGAAAATAATGTATGTCAAAAACAAAAAATTGCTGTGCCGTTAGCGGCGGTACTACTAGGCTGACCGGAAGTAAAAAGGAACCTGGGACAGGATCCAGCATGAAGGACAAGGATAGAGAGATGGCCAAGGCTATTAACGCTGAATTTTCCGATGATGATGAGAAGGACGAGGACGTCGAGAGCAATTGGGACGAGGATGAAAAGGTAATAAAATACATTATTTTTGATCTCATACATCTACCGATCCCGTTTTTTCACCGGCGGGATAAATTTACTCACTCGTTGTTTCGTACAACTGTTGTTGCTCAGCCTCACGAGGAGGAAGACGGCGAAGTGGACGCCGAGAAGAAGGTTAAAGACGTGAAGAGGAAGAAGGAAAAACAGGAAAATCAGACTATGGAGGATGAGGAGGAGAAGGACGAGGATGGAAAGGACGACGAGGAAGACGAGAAGGCGGAGGTAAGATACGATAGTTTTATTTATGGTGTCTAAAGATCCTGGCAATCCTGGAAACCAGAAAATCTCATGGAATTTCATTGAGCCTTGAAAAATCCTGGAAATTTCATGGAATTCCATGGATCACTTGGGATTTAAAAAAAATATAAGATATATTTTTATCTAAAAATGTTAGGTTTTTTTTTAAAGATGCGTGTAGGAGGGTAATTCAAATTTCGATACATGGCCCAAATGTTAATTTTAAACTCATTAAACTTTCCCAAGCCGATCTTGATAACAACGCTGGCGTCAGAGCAAGCAGTTACTCAATTTGGATTCGTGTGGTCGGCATACCGTTCACGATGCATTTAAGGATGAGATTCGGGCTGCTCAGTAGAATATTGTCAAGTTATTAAGGGCATTGTATAATTTCTTTGAGAATAGTCCTGCGTGAAGAGAATACGCCACGGATATAACCGGGTCGAAATTGTTTTCTAAAAACTTTTGCCCCATTCGCTGGGTAGGAAACCAATCACCGGAACGGCGATTCAAAGAGCTATTGAAGTCTTACCAAAAAAACGAATAAACATCGAAAAAATCATCAAAGTTAAAATTGTAACACTACAAAACTGCAACAGTTTCAAAATTATATCAGAGTGGTTAGAAGTTCCTTTTTTGGAAGCAAAGCTATCGTTCGTCCACACTTTTGCAACAGGAATGGAATCATTTCTCACCGGGGTTAAAGTTACGATCCTCTTGCCCCATTTTTATATGACGGTCTCGGTTCTTTGATAAAATAAATAAAATAAAATAAAATAAAACATCAAATAATGAAATCCGTAAAAAAAGATGAGATAAATAAGCAAAAATTGACAAAAGTAAATTTGGAAAACGGCAATAATTTGTTAACTGCAAATTGGATAAACTTTTAACTTTGAACAATTTGCCAATTTGTAAAAGGACGATTGACAAATTGTTTAAATATATATGTTAAAAAAAATCGATTGGAAGTTTCATTACATTTTTTTTTTTTTTTACTATTTGCTGCTTATACCAGATAATATCGATGAAAAAAGGTTTTGGGATTTTTCAGATTTTCACCTGGAAAACCTGTAAATATCATGGAATTTCATGTCCTTAATCTGTTAGACACCATGATTTAATCTCAGTTTCATTAACAACGAAATAATAGATATAAAACTTTTTATACGTGTGCAGGAGGACGACGAGGAGGCTGAGGACGCCGGTGAAATCGAGAAAGGCGATCGAGCGATAGGATCCGACGAGTTGCCGAGCAGACGGGACGGACGTCGATTCATCAGGTTGAATTGCCCTCATTGCGCTCACAGAAGCGTTACTTTCAAGGAATACTCTCTGCATCTTTTCTCCGGGCGCCACAACACGGCGATGCGCCGAATCGCCGCTCGTCACAAGGCTACGCTGGCTCGCATGCGGGTCGTCCAACGGCAGGAGCAGAGACGCGTCGAAGTCAGAGATGCTGCTCGTGGAACTCTCCCCTCTCGCACGATGTTCTGTCCGATCTGCAAACTGAATTATCGGTCTCTCAAAGCGATGCATCACCTTTCGGAATCTCACAGGCAAATGAAACGATTTCTAACGCCTTTCTGTCGAGTTTGCCGCATTCAGTTCCGATCGCCGATGCTCTTCGAGAGTCACGTCTGCTCCCTTGATCATATTAAGGTAGAAGGAAACGATTGCCGACTTTTTTTTATGCAGTAAGACAAAGGGAAATTCAATTTACTTTTTGTTTTATAGCGCAAGAGTATGGTAGAGGAAAGGTTGAACACTGGAAACGGAGAAGCTGAGGCCGATTCGAGTGGTCCCGAAGAAGACGACAAAGAAGTGAATTTGGACAACTTTATGACCCTTGACTCAGTGGGCGATGTTGATGGTAGAATGAAATCATTTTTTTTTTTTTTTTTTTTTTTTTTTTTTTTTTTTTTTTTTAGAAAACTGTTTTTAGTAAAATTTTCGAATACTAATTCATTGCCTGTTTGATTTTTTTTTGTTTTACGATATTCAGCCGAGGAGGAGGATGAAACCACCACCGCCGCAGTCGGTGAGAAGAAGAAGAAAGACAAGCCCGAAAGCACGGAGGTAGCAGCAGCCGAAGTTGAGAAGAAACCTAAAAACAAACAAATGATTAAAGTAGGCGCCGAGTACATAAAGCGCGTGGAGGTTCAATTCTGCGAGTTGTGCAAGGTTTACCTTCCGCGGAACGAGAACAGCGAGAGAGCCGTGGCGTTGCACTGTTCGACGAGGAGTCATCTGAAACGGTATTGATCTATCATAATCAATGAAGCAAAAAAATAAATAAACAAAAACAAGTACAAAAAAAAACAGAAAATTCTTTGAGAATGATTATGTTGACAGTAGATCGGAACTTTCCAGGTACGTGAGGGACAACGACGACAAAGCATTGCGTCGTCAGGCCGAGAGGATACACTTACAGACCTCGTCAACTTCGGTGACAACGAATGCCACGACGAACGCCACGAATACACCGGAGAATCCGAAAATGGAAACGAGCAATGCCGAGCAGACGAACTCGACGAGCAGCACCGTGACGCCCGTGCTAAACAACAGCAGCAATTCGAATCCAACTGTCGAAGCGGCCCCCGAACCAGTCGAGGCAAAAACAAACTCGACGGCGGAAGGGGAAAAGGAGCCGAAGGAAACTAAGGAAAATCCAGTTGACGAGGAAGACGAGGACGAATATCGCGGCGACATAGGTGACAAATTGTGGGACGACGTTGACAAAGATCTCGGCGATATCCTGCGCGAGGCCGAGCCCGGCACGAAATCGAGCGACGACGAGGATTCGCGTTACGATCGTTTTCGAAACTCCGAGAAAACATCACAGTTGAACAAAGACAAGGAGCGAGCGGAGGGCAAAGATGCCGCGAGTGAAGAGACCGCGAACGCTTCGCCGAAGAAGGCCGAAACGAAGAGCAAAGTCGAGAATGCGGACAAATAATATTCAGAATTATCGCGCGAAATACGATTTACGTAGTAAGCTTATTATATTCTTTCTTTTTTCTTTTTTTTTTTTTTACGATCCGGTGAAGACGATGAAAGAGTAAGAAAGAAAAGAATGAGGAGGTCTCCGGTGAAAGTTCCTTCGTACATAAGGCCTAACACCGGAGGCGACGCTGAGCGCGGCCCCGCGTGCGATGCAATTTTTAAGACGATTTTGAACATACGCGTGACTTGGTTAGCCGTTATCACGGATTTCGAATTATCGCGATTTCGAACTTTGTATGTACCTTTGAGCCTGTTATACTTTATTATTATACATATACATACATATATATATATATACCACGGACTTCGATATATGTATAAGTGATTGACTTCGAATCGCGGACACACCCGTATTAAAGAAAAATCCATTGCTACTTAAAGGTATCTAATATGGTACGACGTAATTGGGATATTCATTCCGGCGACTAAAGATAGTGGATTAGATAGACGTAAAGCTAATCAATGCGGTGTTATTTTGCAAACGACTGTCCGACTGTCTCACATCATGACGCGAACAAAAATGACTAAATGTCTAGTTTTGCAGCGCCGTTTTTGCGCTACATCTACTGTAAATTACTCGTAAGCAAAAAACTGAAATATATTTAGTGCAAATGACTATATAAGATACAAAAAAACAGGAACAATTGAGAAGACGCAACAAGGTAGAGTTTAGTCACCGTGTGAATACCTCAGCAATATCATAATTGCGGACGAAGCAATCAATGCAGTGAACTCGTCAATTACGCTGTTTAATACTGAAAAATCTGCAATGGACTAAACGTTCCGATCTATCGACGTAAATATGTGTGTCTTGCTTAAACTTGTTGCAGTAAAATATCTCAATGCATAAAACGGTTTGTTTTATCTTCTGCAGTTGAGCGAGGAACAAGAATTTTTTGTTTGTTTTAGATCTTAAAGTTAATTGTCAGATGTGTTTTAAACGAGACAGCTCATACAGCTCATTTTAGTCTGGTGACTAATCAGAAACGCGATATTATTATTCGATCGAAGCCTTTAATAAAATGTACATACAATGATTTTTCAAATCCCAAATAGGATAATAATTTCGTAACTCGTTCGGTCTGAGTTACAAAAAGTACAATAAGATTACTTTTATCCGCGTCGTCAGAACAATTCGGCGGACAATTGACTGCAAGTTAAACCATCGACGTAACGCAATGAAAAATATGCCATGGTTTTTTTTCCCGTTACATTCGATATACCTTACAAAGTTCCGAGGCAATCAGTCACCGACCATTGAAATCGACAGTTATGCTCATTTTGTCTGAACTTTTCACACTAATAATAGCGATGGAGATTACCGCGATATCGAATAAAATTGTAAAAAGTATAGACAAGAAGTACATACCTAATGTTGCTACACTATACCTATGTAACAGCATCATTTGAGTATCAATAAACCTATATTACCGAAAAAAAATATCCGATTAAATTTGTTTTTAAGCTGAGTTACCAGATAAATTATGAATGCGTATTCTAATTTAGCGGCTAGATAAATAGGGTGGTCTTGCCCACATAGCACTGAGAAAAAAAGATATATATATATAAACCACTGCCGAAACTTCCGGTACATTTTTCATTTATAATGATTGATTATTCGTCTCTGCGTTTCACCACGTAGAAAGCGATTTTCCACATAGGAAGCCAAAAATATAGAAAATGCTTTCCGACAGATGAAGCTTCGCGAATAAAGGAACATTATGAGAAAAACATATAAAAATGTCAAATTTCACCTTTTATGAAGAAGCAATATGAAAATAGTAATTTTAAACTATTATGGAGTAGCGATATGAAAATTTCAATTTTCAACTTTTTTTCTTCAGATTATCTTAATGTCATCAAATTTTTTAAACTATAAACTGACACGGCGCTCAAGGTCGCGATCGTCTCGTTGTTCCAATAAAAGAGGTCTTTTCGAAATGTCTTAATGATTACATGTATCGGACAAGTTTAAGAGAAGTTGAGACATATTAAAAGACGTCTTCTTTCAGATCGCAAAGACCTCTCTAAATGGATATCTTTTATTCATCAATAAGAGATTCGTGCTCTATGGGTTGTGACGTGATTTTTTGGAATCACCGTCACAAACTTAAGGAAAAAAAAAGCATCTAGTACTTTTCTCGCGAAAATACCGAATTTTATGGTATAGATCTCGTTTTGCTGCCTCTCTCGCTAATCGCGGTACGATTTAGCTTACGGGAATACCGTTCCGCTAACGTTTATTTTTTGTACGGTTACGGTTACAGTAAAGATCCAGTTAGTCGGGGTTTTCGAATCCAGTTGGTGGTGCGGATCCATAAATTATTACAAGCCCAACTGGAGGAGAGACTCGACGAGGCTTCGTTACGAATACGCCAAAGTCCGGTGCAAACCCGGCGCTCTAGTGTGGTACGGTAAAGTGCAATGCGTTGGAGAACAGGCGGAGTTACGGTTTAGTCCGGACAAGGATGGAACCCTTGTGCCGTGTTTTGAGATAGGGAAGAGCCTTGTTTTCACGCATTGCACGAGGAGAAGCGATCGTAACGATCCTCGAAATTTACCGCTTCGTACAGTTCGGTTACAGGCTCCCGTTGAAATCCCGTTTCGAAATAGTTTGAGAGGGCAGTAGCTATCGGTCAGAGTTCCCGAAATAATGATAATGATCCGTTACAGGTGTTATCGTAGACAAATCAGTCTACCGAGTGTCGTCCTCGAGGCAACTCGGACTTCGCTCGCGCTCCCGTGTGTTTACGGTTTTTCGGGTATTGTCTCGCGCTCGCGATGCGTGTCTCGCTCGCGCTGTCGTAGACTCCGGCTACCGTCTCGCTCCGGTTCGTGTGTCTCGCTCGCGCTACCTGTCACCGCGCGTTCGCGGTTCGACTCGTGTGCCGTTTCGTGCGAGTTTTCTACCGATTTCCTGTGTTCAGGATGCGTTTCGGTTAACGTTCTTGAGGTACAGTGAGTGTGGTTAAGTTCCGGGGCATCGCAGGATGCGGATCTCGCGCCAAACTATTGGATTTAGTCCTGCTGTTCGGTAAGTTTATCGTTTGTGTGAATTTTCGATCGCGTATAGGATACGTTCTCGCTCTCGTTACGCTCGCTCGATCCTTCGGTCAGCTGAGCTCTCCCGATGCACGTGTGTGCGAGCTCCCGTGGCTTATAGCCCTCAAAATTAATTACTTTCGTTTGGAAATTTTGAGTTCTCGTTAGCATAGATTTCGCGTTACTCTATTGGCGAAGGATCGCGACCCTTCTACCACAACCTACACCCTGAGCAAACCGTGCATTTCCGCAACCGTTGCTCTCGCGAGTGTATTGGTGTTAGCTCGTTACCGTTCCGTTCCCGTTTTCATCGTTTTGTGTTTGTCCTTGCGGAGGTCGGTTCCATCGACCTCCAGTTTAGTCCGGTTTGGCGATTCCGGCGAAACAAAAATCAGCCCTGCGGAGGTCGGTTCCATCGACCTCCAGGTTAGTCCGGTTGTTAATACCGGTGAAACAAAAATTAACTGGCGCCCACCGGGACTCCAATGCATTCGCGAGGGTGGACGGCCGAAGGTGACGTTCTTTTTTTGGTTCTCGATTTCGCGTTTCGCTCCCGTTTGGTTTGAGCTTTATTTTCGATTGTCGGTTTTGTTGTTGTTCGGGATTTCCGTGGAGATACCGGGAAAATACGTCACAGGGTATATAGTCTATAGTGCATGTGGCCTAGGGTGGTCCTTAGATTGAACATTTTTGAATTTTCTGTGGGGCCACCCCGTATTATCGCGAGATATAAGATAAAAATCCGATGTGCGAAGGGTCCCCGAAGTTAACATCATTCAACAGCTGAAAAGGGAGTACTCTTGTTTTCAGCTCTTGAAGAGAATTAGGTAAATCAAATTTTTCGTTCGCTTGTCGATAGAGATATTTTATACGTTTTGACCATTGCAGGAATTAGTCGACTCTCTTTATCGGAAATGACAAACCTTCGATTTGCTTTTATTTAACTTTCTTTGCAACAAACATATCTTCAAATAAAATATTCGGTTATTTCGTCGCTGCGGATTTTCACCTTCTACAACATTTTGTAACTATTGGCAATAACTGTCGAGAACTTTTTTTTTACCCTCCTTGGCGACCGCTGAAAATGCTTTGATTTCGAGAGGGCATCGACGCCACATAATTTGTTGTGTACAACCAAAAATGACACATACGTTTCGTGCACATTGTGGTGGTGCAAAAAATTACCAAACAAATCACAATTGTGGCACAATTTTTGGTGCACGACCCCACGCCGACCAGCACATCGTGAAACCCACCGGTGGGATTCTGCCACGAGAGCCACCGACGATTTTGGCGAACCCACAACTGAAACCCACGGAGGTATGGCTCACGGTTGACAGTGGGTTTGTAACGTGAACCCACCGTGCTCCCACCGCAAACCTACGATGACCACAACTTTTCCTGACAGCTTGTCCCGAAGAAACCCACAGTGCAACCACCGCGATATCCCCCCGAGCCATACCACTTGTTGACAGTTGGTTCCGAACTAACCCACCGCGAACCCACCATGCTCGAATGGCCTCCGGACAGGCCCACAATGCTCCGCCGACGGTGGGTATCCCAGGTAACATTAAGTTATCCTAAAGGCATCGAAACGATGTCACACGAAAGTTACGGACAGCTTTACTTATCTCTCTTTTTTTCCCGCAGTTTGTAAAGGCGTTCGCCAACGCGCTGCATAGGTTCGACAACATTGAGTCTACCCAAACCTACCATATATCTCAAATGATAGACCAGAGAAAAAGATTTTGGAGAGCGCTGTACGCTGACAGCCATTCCGATAAACATGCACCTTAGGCTTTTGTTATTTGTATGTTGTAGCCTTCAATTTCCGCCGTTCTCGGGACGCCGCCGTGGATCGGTACAATGTACACAGTGGGTATAGTAGATGTAATGAGTACAGAGGATATCCACTATATACAAAAAAAAAATATACAAAAATGTACACTTGTGATAAAAAATAATAAATAAATCGTTTCGATACATAAAAACAAACTCTTAAAACCAATGATAACAATCATAATACATTGTTTCTGGGATTTTTATAGTTCACAATGTTGGCCCATTGTGAATCAATCTTAAAATCGATATATATATATATTTATCGAATTTATTTATATATATTTATCGAATTATATTTATTATCTTTGTACAAGCCACTGTATCCAATATACCTACTGTATCCTCTGTACTCTGTTACGGGCCGATCCGATTGGATGGCTGGTAACTTTTATATTTCAGACTCCGAATGTTGATTCGTTGTTGCCTAGACATACGCATTCATAGATATACGCATATTAACTGTCAGCATGGTAACGTATTTGTAAACTTTCGAAATATGTTAAGTGAGAACCTATAAGAACGGACGTGACTCTCCAGCAAAGGAAAAGATTAACCTTTTACATTTTCTAAAAGAAAAGTCCTCATATACCTTTTTGTTCAAAAGACTCACATTCAGAGCTTGAAACCCTTGAGAGACACTTAAAGTGAAAATTAAAAGACAGTCTTGTTTTTCTCGCGCGGGCTTGGGTGGCAGAGATCAGCGGGTCGCCAAATGTTTTACGATCTCTTCGGAAAACAAACGTACCCGGGGACAAAGCCGAAAGTTCTACGGGGTACATAGAAAAAGCCCTTGACTTGCAGAGCTATTTGGTGGGCTTCGCCTGTATAGAAAAACTCAGCTATCGCGCGGGCGGTACCTAATTCAGCCAATCAATAGTCAAGTTTTAAAATTTCAACCCCCAACGTATCGTCTCACGAAAACTTAATTTTTGGAAGAGAGCAGTTGATCTGGAATCTTTGAGTCGGAACGTTCTTCTAGAGTCTCTCGGGAAATAGCGCACGATTCACTTTGCTTGATAAGAGCTTGTCCAGTTTTCAGAATTAACAAATAATTGTAGCTGCAATACTACGTTTCAAAATAGTACAAGTTGTGTTAAACTATACTTTAGTTGATCATTTTGTGAATTGATAGTCGTGATATTGTGTTTTATTTATTCGACGGATAAACAATTAAATTGCGACGTTTCAAATCGCAATAACGTCCCTTTATTAGTCTAACATATGTTCAAACCTTTAATAAATCTCCCGCGTTAAGAGTTGGATTTTAATTCGCTAGGCAGCAACGAATGAGCATTCGGAGTCCGGAATATAAGAGAGTTACCAGCCAAACCGTGGCAGATAGCTCTGGGCCAATCAGAGCAATGGCCAAAAAAAAATCCTAGTTTTACATTAGGTCTCTTCGTTTGCAGAGTAAGCTGGAGCAAAGCGCTCTATTTTACGTGGGATGTATATCTATATTTGTTGAATATGACGATATAACTTCCACGTAAAATTGAGCGCTCTGCTCCAGCTCTACTCTCGTAACGAACAGACCTATTGAGTGTCAGCATGATTGCAGGACACGGACCCAATAATGATAATGATAATAATAGCCTCCATGATCCACATCCAGTGTTTACATACAGGTACACAGGGGTCTTATTACAAGTTACGAATCGGCGATGATACGGTGATACAGTCATATAAGCGCCACGCCGATAGAAAAAAAGTTCGTTTATAAAAAAAGTGAAACGAGTCTTATATGATAAGTAGTAGAATTTGAGCCGGCAAGTAATAATTTTTTGATAACCTCCGGTGCGAACTGTCAACCCTCGAACTGCTTCTCATAAATAAATACGGTATGACAAATTAAAATTTCACTGTACCAATAATAAGTATCCTGATAAAATAAATATTCGTTTCGCTATATAAACAAAACAAAACAAAACAGTTAATGTGACTCGGAGGTATTTAATACCGCAGTGCTGATGTTAAAGTTTTTACGGGAATAATATTTTTCAACCGATTTCATGTTGCAAAGATCTTTGAACGCAAAATTAGTTTTGAAAACGCGATTTAGCAACGATTTTCGTGTCGATGCAGCAAACGGCACTTCGTCCTATCGGACAAGTGTAATGGGTTACAGTATATACATTTTCAGTATAGATATACTACATTCCATATTAACGATATGTGAGAAACACGTTTCATGCAAGTTGATCTAGAACGCACGATTGCATTTTTTTTTTTTGGTGTATGCATTTAGATGCTGCCTATTTGGCAATTGGTTCCGGAAGTTTTTGGAATAATGTGCTCTAAATTAGGTTAAATACAACGGGTTTCTCACATATTGTTAATATATATTGTTTAAATTTACCTCTTGGTCACATTTACTGTTTTGTTTTATTGTTAATTTTTTAATCTAACGAAACAAACATTTATTTTATCTGAAAACGTATTATTGCTAAACTAAAATTCTTATTTGCCAGACCGTATTTATTTAAGTGAAAGATTTTGACACTCAACCGTTCTCACCAGAGGTTCTCAGGGAATGCTTCATGGTCCGCTCAAATTCTATTACTTATCATATGAGATTCGTTTCACTTTTTTTTTTGTCAACGAACTTTTCACTATCGCCGTGGCGCTTATATCACTATATCACCGTATCATCGCCGATTCATAACTTGTAATAAGACCCCAGGTACAGTTACACAGATAAAAACATAAAAATAAGCAGCCGCGTGAAATCAAATGAAAAAAAAAAAAAATCACACGAGTCCCTTTTCCGTTAAAGTTTTTTTCCCGCCTATTCACCTAAGGTGCTTTCGATTTGCTGTTATAATGATGGTGCGCATGCGCACAATCGTTTTCTGATACGAATTTCCACCAAAAAACGGCCGAGCGCATGCGCATGGTCATTTTTTGGTGAAAATTCGTACCAGAAAACGACTGTGCGCATGCGCAGTTACGCTGTAATAATGAAAAAACGCCAAATCGAAAGCACCTCTAATCCACTCATCCTGCCCCAGCCGTCAACGCTACAAGTCACTCCGCGGCTCATAAGGGCATCGTTCACATGAACAACCAATGGTAGCGCACAAAATTAACTCGAGAGCGGAGCTCAGCCAATGGGAAACCGGTACTTGGCATATGGCATAAAACCGGAATACAAAAGGGAAGACGAAGAAGAAGATCCAGTGTTTACTTCCAGTTTTTCGTTAATACATAAGCAACGTTGAAAAAACTCAGTTTACACAACATAATACAATAAGTTTAGGATTCTGGTTGACTACTATGTCTGACGGTAATTCTATATCGGACCGCATAATGAGTGTAGCGCAAGCCCGCATGACATGTTTATAGACCTTACGATTAAGGAGTTTAACCTAAACATGTTAATTTTTTCAGAGGAAGTCATAAGGCGAAGACTGCTCATAGACGGCGATGGTACAGGTGACGATCGTAGAATTAACGTTTTACTGAAGTCGTTCGTTAAATGGTCTACGAGTCCGGAATCCGATCATAACACGCACGAGCGCGTGCTCTCGCAGCTGGCTCAGTGTGAATTCGCCCAAAAGAAATCGCGATTCGTCTCGACCATGAGCACCGAAGAGCTAAAGAATTATGAAAAAATGTCGAAAAAAATTGACGTCGAGATCGAAGAAGCTATAAAGGACATAGAACTGACAAAAACAGAATTGCAAGAGGCAAAGAGAATACGCAAAAACAGAATAGAGTACGACGTATTGGCTAAAGTGATAAACGAACAACCGGATAGACAAGAGACCAACACGAAACTTGCAACTCTGCTACAAGAGCTTGGTAGTTTAAAGGAGAAGTCTGAGCAATTGGAGCACAAATTGGCGATGCGGAGAAAGCAGTTTCACGTTCTGGTATCTTCGATACACTCGCTGCAAAGCATGTTGGACGAGTCGGACGAAGAAATTATGGATGTTAGTTTGGAGAATTATGAAGACGCGGACATGTCTCTGTCTCCCAAAGTTAGCACATAAGAAGGTACGTTCGTCTATTGGTTTGACCCAAACTATTCAATGATCACAATATATATTCCTGATAAATAGTGAACATAATGAAATTCTTGGATGTAATGAAATTTTTCTTATATCCAAAGAAGTCATTAAATTCCATGAAAATTTTGTGCAGTACGTGGATTAAAAAAAAATGTTAATCAGGATCCATAATTTATTAATAAAAGGTAGCTAAATATTTTCCAAATATCATGAAATATCGCTTCGAATTTGCAAGATTTTTATCCTCTTATATACAGTATACCATATATGAGTCAAGAGGTGGTAACTACATTTATACATATATGTATGTGTTTAGTACAGTAATTATTTAATGGAAAAAATTATAAACAGAAATTTAATTATAAACAGAAAAAACTTATACAATTTATTTCTTTGTATATATTTTACTGAAAAATAAAATAAGAAAAAATACTTGGCGCTCCCTTGGAATATAAATAAACAGAGTTCATTGTATAAAAAGAAAAGACGCACCAAGTACTCTTTTTTTCTTATTTTATTTACCAGTAAAATTTATAGAGATATATTTTTAAGTTATTCCTTTTTTTATTTTTTGACCACATAATGATCTACTAAATACACATATGTATGTATAAAAATCTGTTTACAACTGCTTGGCACATATCATTTAACTTATTTTCGTTTTTTAAAAAGATTTTTTCTATGGGCATCTTTTCTTTTGGAAGAGATAACATATTTTAAGTACATCACGTAACAGTATTTACTTTTTTGGGAGAAAGTATATTTTTTAGTTGATTTCACTTATTTTTTATATAGGAAGATACTTCTCCCCTTTAGGGGGCTTAATACTATACCTGTATTAGAGCTTCCAATGGGGATCTGTTTATTTTAATGCATTTTCATTTCCAGTCTTCCGGCTTCCAGTCTTCACCTGCAGCAGCTCCGGCTGTGAAGAAGAAATTTTTCAAAGATCCGATGCGTCCACAGTCGTAATGGGAATTGGACGAAATGCTTCAGGCCTTACCGCGTGCTCGCGAGAACGTTTACATTTAAAAACGATCACGATCGGAACACTTCCGGAATCCAGTGGGATCACAGCCGACGACGCTTGGGCGCAGTCATGCGACGACCACGACCCAGTTCATTCCTGTCTCAAAATATACGAGGACGCGACGACAATGAGCGAAAATTGTTCAAAGAGAGCGAGCCTAAGAGTTGTGAACAGAACATTCTAAACAAACTGTTCTTATCATTCGTGAAAAACTTTTCTTTTTCATTTGTAAACTGCTCAATAGGAGCTGAGCGAGGAACTGCATACCGCGTTAATATTATTTATTTACTTACTAATTACTTTACTTCGAAAAGAAACTCGCGATAAAAACGAGCAAGTTACGAAGCTCAATAGTTTAAGGAGTAAAACAAATGATATACCTTGGCGCCAGGCTTTGTTATTATCAATAAACTTATTTTTACACGTTACTTATTAGAATCAGTTTTCTTAAAGTACATAAACCTCGCACGTCATACACGTTGACCGTTTACTTGGTAGAGCCTTCTTCGAGGGCCTACATTAATGAAAAAATAAAAAATAAAAAATATGTTAAAAACGCGGTTCAGAAGATAATTCAAAGGAAAGGTAACGTGGTAGAGGCCACCGAACGAATATCTTACACGAAAAAAAATCGAAGATGAGTTTTTTTTCAAGAATAACGATCGATTGTTTGGACGCTTAATTCGCGCTGAACGAGCGCGTAAGAAAATGGCATCTTTCATTTGCAACTCTAATTACTCTCTGTTCTTGAATATCTCTCCGACTAGACGGGTATAATCTAACCGGGTATAATCGTAATTTATACAAAAAAAAACAAAAATCAAAAAACAATAACGACGTAAATCCAATTTCTGTTGAATTCATTTCGCTGGCCTTGATTTAACTTCCCCATGATTTTCCGATTCCTCATGTCTGTTCGGGCGGTGTCTTGTTGAATTCGGTATTCGCATTATTAATCGAACACAATAAATTAATTTAAAAAGAACATTATTTCTTGAAAATAAGTTTTATTTAAGTAAAAGAATGAAACATTTCACATGCCAAATTACGTGTGGATAAGGATCGACAGAATCTTCAGAGTTTGTCCGAGTTAAATGCAATTAATTTATGTATCGCTCAAGCTTCGATGCTTGAGTGAAAGACTTTTAGACTTTATTCTTTCTCGTTTCTTTCTCGATCGCGCGATCCTTCGCCCTCTGATACAGTGGCACGAGTTTACCGTCTTTCGCCAGAACTTTGAGCAATTCCATTATTAGCGGCAGATAATTGTGTTTTCTACGCATATTTTCGATCTTGTAACGTTTAGATTTGCCAATCTCTTCCTGAATGAGGGCTTCCAGTCGTGCCACTTCACCAGGATCGCAGACGTTAGCTTTTTGCCGCTCGTAGAGCATTTTTCTATCGGACACTATCGCCATTAAATTGAAATGTATTTCTCCCTCGTTGTACCTAAAATTACATGAAAAAACATAATCTCACAGTATAGCGGACGAAACTTCGCAATGTTTCAAACACCCACTTGTTTATTCGTTTCTGAATAATCGGCTTTGCCGCTTGTACCCATTGATCGCCGGGTGGGCAAGGGCCTAGATCCATCGGGCCTTCTTTCAAGCCGTCCAATTCGTACAAACGTCCGTCGATGGGTATGTAACTCACGAAATGAAAAACATCTTCGTCTTTCGATGCTTGCTTCGAGTCATACTCAAAGAGATTTTGTCTGCAAACATAAAGGAGTGTAAAAATTATTCCAACAGACAAAAATAATAGATCACTTTGTATTTCTGTTTTTACTCGAAAAATGAGTATAGGGTAAACCGGCCAATGAATGGACAGTTAAGCAGAATAGACGTTTTTTATACCCCTGCTCTTATGGAAAGTGTCCATTCATTGGCTGGTTTACCCTATGTCCCTTTTGGCGAGACAGTAAACATAACAGCAAATGGTAACAGATGGGGAGTAACTGTTTTAACGGACTACCCGAGAGTGTCCAAAGAAGTCGGGAACGAAAAAATGTTATAAGGCCACTGATTGAATGCAAGGCAAACTGAAAATATCTTAAGATTATTCTGTTTGTTTCGTTAATCAAAGATTTCATACTTTCTTGGAGACAATATAAGGATACAGATAGTTTAATAACTATGTGTCGTATCTATTGAAACTCTGCATTTTTGTATATTTATACGTTTATTTAATTTATTCATATTGATAGGTGACTTAGTAAGCAATGGTAAGAAAGGGTAGTTATCGCAAACAAGCCCAGTATGCAGATCATGCAAACCACATAGCATGTTACACAATGAAACTGAATGTTGAAATCGTAGTATCAAGAACTGTGACGACAAGAGCAATAATGGAAAAGCAACAAAAAAAAAATCAATTGTATAGTAAGTATATGTATCTATCGAGCATCTGTGCATTGACTATCAAATATCAAATATCAAATATCGAGTATCAAATATCAAATGCTGATAATTAATTTCCTTTACCCTACACTCATTCAGGGTATACGACTGATGATAACTCACCTAGAAAAAGAATTGTGAACTTTTCTAATGACATTTGAGTTGCTCAGCGCCAGACCGCTGATTCCTGCGTCGAAACCTTGACAGAAATTTTTTAATGCTTGAAGATTCGGACCCAGAGTTATGTCCGGATGTTTGCAATTTAGTAGTACGCTAACTATGGCCTGTGTTGCGCAGGCGTTGTTAATCACCTGAAAAAAAAAAGAATTGTTTTAATTAAAAAATTTGAATACAACAGTGCACGGTTTATCGAGACAGACCTGTTTGGCAAAGAATATTTTGTCGAGTCTATTGTCCTGCACGAGCGTTCCCGAGGGCTCGTCATCTTGGACCCATTTAAATAGAAATATCAAGCCGTGTATAGGTCTGAAAACACAAATGCATCGCCATTCAGCGGAGAACTGGACGATCGAAGCGCGATCGTACCATGTCGCAATTATTGCGAGGGTGCGCTCCTACTAAAGTCAATGAAGTATTTAACTCACTTGAGACTATCGAACTGTTCGTCGTCTAAACTCCACAACTCTTCGACTTGGGCTCCCGTCGCGCCTGAAATTACCAACATATATTTATTGTACGTCGAGGCATTGAAGTTTTTGTTGATCTGTCAAGAGTGCATGTTAAAATGCACTTTTTCATTAACAAACAAAACTTCGAGCTCGATGACGCGTTTCATGATGAAAAAAAATCATCGTAATGACCGTGCACGGTAAAGCTAAGACAAGTACTTACCGAATTCTCTGATTAACTCGGTAAAAACACCGGGATCACTTTCAATGAGACACCAATTTCCTGCCGAGTCCGCCATGATTTTGCGGATTCTGCATGTGTGTGTGTGCACGTGCATGTGTATGTGTGTATATATGTATTGCGTTGCAAAGTGGCTGCTTACCTAGAAATGTCCCGTGACAGTAATTTTTTGTACGCGTCAATAGACCAAAAAATCACCGTCAATTGACCGTCCTCGATCCCATAAAATGTTCGTTGTGCCATGACTATTAATTTTGTTCGAGGGTCACAAAATGTGGTCAAAACAGCGAACAACATCAATCTAGTTGGGACTTGAAAGTAATTTTTTTTTTGCATAAATTTGGTCAACTATTTTTAGCAGTTTAGGTTAATTTCAAAGGAATTTTTTTCCTTCGTTGTTTCGTAATCATTCGTTTATTCATTTTTTTTATCAATCAATTCATTAAGGGGATGCTGGAGGTGGTTTTTTTTTTTACTTTTTTAACCTGCTTTACCTGTTTTACCGATGGAGCTAACCAATTATTCAGTTTCGACTTAGCATTGTTAATACACTACACATATGCTTCAAATCATACAGGATTATGATATTGACATAAACGCTTCGGAGTGCAGTTCAATTTTGATTGAAAACTTACAAGAAATTAAGAATATCGAATATTATAGTTTGCGAAAGTCCGTGAACGTAGTGTCACGATTGACGCCCAGGTGGCTCTGCATCGTGCCCTACTGTGGGGAGAAAGAGATTCTGATTCCCGAGAGCTTCGTAACAACGCTATATAAACTTTATTTTAAGAAGTATAAAGAGGTACAATTGTTGCCGGTCGCTCCTAGACTTCTACGTCGTAAGTACGAAAACTGATAACCGCCACTAGGCGTGGGGAAGCTCTCCTCATTTTTCCACGTCGCTGATTGGCTGGCGCGTTGCGCCCGTTGGGCACTTTTAAGACTCATTTCTATGAGCCGCCTGCTCGGCGATACGGCGAAGCGCCATACTACACTTCTGTAACGTAGGATTTTTCGTCGTCCTATTGTTTCCTCGCTCGAGATAGCGCGAGAGTCCGTTTCGCCCGTGGAACACGAAAGTGTTCGACTCGCGGTGCGCGGGAATTATGAGAGGGAGTTATTAAGGTATTTGTGGAGATAACCGGAAACTCGGAGAGACAAGACGTTATTGTTGAAGTTTTCAACTGATATTCAATGTATTGTTACAGACTTTTACTCAAGAGCATGATGCTCACAGCTCGAAATTCAACCGAGTTCTGTCCTTCCAATTTTTGTACTCTTTTGCCTTTGGATGATCTTCGACGATGGTGCTTCCTCGATATCCAAGGGTAGGGGTAGTTCGACCCCTCCAGTAAGTCCGTTATCCAGACGTGGTCCGGGGCCCGCCTCCTTCGTAGAGTTTCGCCGGGGTAGATGCTGAGTCCGCTGGTGGTCCAAATGACCGTCGATGAGAGGCGTCTGCTTAATTTTATGAGTTTGGGTCTTTTCTTTGCAGACCCTAAAACAAGCCTGCGTTCTTCCAGAATATTCCTTTTCTTCGGGTGAAGTATCCACATTTGGCATCTATCCTTGGGAAAGTTCTTCGCTCTCGCTGGTTTTCTGAATTACCATCTTCTATAGAAAGTTCGCATGTGACCATTCCTGCCTAATATTATATCTATTTGATTCTCGTTAGCATTATTTATATTTGAATGGGACAAATAGCGCGACGCATAATTCGACTATCGATTAATATCGCGGTTACCAACTAGATCCGTTACACTTCATTCGGCAGTGTTCATCGGCTCTGATCACCCGTCGCAAGTCGATAGACTAAGTAATCGCAGTTTACACTTCACGCGATTATCTTTTGAGTGAGCAACTTTCCGATGGTTTTGGAATATTCGGAGAACTTCGCAGAATCGGCGTGCACTCCCTTTTGACGTATGTAAAATCTATAATTTTTTATATCCAACAGAACGGATGCTGTAAACATTTCAGCGGCCATGTTGGTTTCCGCGACAGTGTTTAATATTCGATTTTCTCTATTTTTCGGCAGCTTTCGACCAAAATTCGAGGGCACGCCGAATGGTTTATGTTCTTAATACAGTCCTATAAAATTTGAAGCATCCCCGTCGCATAGTAACGACGTAAAGTGAAAACTACGAAATCACCTATTTCGGCCGGTAAAACAGGAAGGTCCAGCAGCCCCTCAAGACCACAGAACATGCGTAACGTGAATATTTTAAGGAACCCAAAAGTACATTACAATGATATATTAATATAATCGAAAGTTTTGCTCAGAGAGTTGGTGGAGTCGCATAGATAATCCAGGTACAATGTGTATGGGCGTATTACAATATTGTTCTCAATACGGTTGTTTTTTTTTAACTTCGCTCTTGATCACTGTATTGAATTGAGCATAGTCAAATAGGACATCGAAGTTTGTAGCACCTTAAATAATCATAATAACTCGTTCAGATAAATCTAAACTATTCATTGGAAAATAAAAGTCAACAAACGCGGATGAATTTGGGGCAAGGCTACGGAGAATATAGCCACAGATCTCGTGAAGTCGGGAGATCCGAGAGTATATGCCCTTCTCATTTCTTTGGTATCAAAAACGGTGTTGCCAGATAATCCATGCATCGTACCCCTAAACTGATTTCGTGTCCTTTAGAAATCTCCTAGGCACCAAGTTACACCAATTCAATTACGCATTGGCACATGCATATCAAGATATATCTAAACAGGAACAAGTGTATATGTCGAGCGGCCCTGCCCCCCCCCCCCCCAAACTCCGCCAGCAAGAAGAAGGGGGGACATCAGCCGACACCACCCTACACGTTCGGGGCCAACATTGCATGGGGAATAGACTCTCTCTACCTAAATTTTCGATTCGTGGTAAGCACAATTCCCACTATGGCACACTGGGGAACACCAAGGCAATAAAACCAGCGAGAGTCCACAACTCATTCTCATTTATACCATGAACATCGTTTAAGTTAACGTCTCTTACTTAAGTTAACGTCTCGAACGCTCGAGCCGGAGCTCTGCCTCGTTTTCAATTTAAAGGTCATAAGTCTTAGAATATCGGTTATGGCCCTTGACAGTAAAGTGCCTAGAATGAAGGGTCTAGCACTCATCTGCAAAGTGTTGTTATCATTTATTTTATTGATGTGAGTCGGTAAATAACCGGTTACATAGCTCGGCACATAACCGGTTAATTAACCGCCGCTACTAACGTATTTTACTGACGGTAACTTATTCTGTGGTTGGCACTACCGAACCCGCCGAAAATTGCATGTGCAAAATGCTTTCTTAAGCTGTTCCCGCTTCAATCACGCATCCTTACTCTATAAATGTATCTTGATTTAACCCGTTTGTTCCCCATAATGTCGTTATTATTAACAGTACGAACACTTCATTTTTAACGTTTGATCATATTGCATTCTTTTTGCTGAAAAAAAAAATTAACCAGCCCTTAATAGCTTCCAAGTAATAAGTATCGTTTAATAGTCGCTATCAGTATTGTATTGAAGGAGTTAAACGTTGATTAAATGATTCGCAATAATGTAGACATTTTATCAAATTTAAATTGAAAGTTAGAGGGCTTGTTGGTAGCATTGTCGTTACTTAAATAACCGGTTGTTTTACCGGTAACTTTACCGGTAAAAATGGTTATGAACGTTTTTAAGGGGATGCTGGAGCTGGTTTTTTTTCGTTTTTTAACCTGCTTTACCTGTTTTACCGATGGAGCTAACCAATTTTTCTGTTCCGACTTAGCATTGTTAATATACTACACATATGCTTCAAATCATACAGGATTATGATATTGACATAAACGCTTCGGAGTGCAGTTCAATTTTTATTGAAAACTTACAAGGAATTAAGAAAATCGAATATTATAGTTTGCGAAAGTCCGTGAACGTAGTGTCACGATTGACACCCAGGTGGCTCTGCATCGTGCCCTACACTTCATTCGGTCGTGTTCATCGGCTCTAATCACCCGTCGCAAGTCGATAGGCTAAGTAATCGCAGTTTACACTTCACGTGATTATCTTTTGAGTGAGCAACTTTCCGATGGTTTTGGAATATTCGGAGAAGTTCACAGAATCGGCGTGCACTCCCTTTTGACGTATGTAAAATCTCTAATTTTTTATATCCAACAGAACGGATGCTGTAAACATTTCAGCGGCCATGTTGGTTTCCGCGACAGTTTTTAATATTCGATTTTCTTTATTTTTCGGAAGATTTCGACCGAAATTCGAGTGCACGCCGAATGGTTTATGTTTTTAATACACTCCTGTAAAATTTGAAGCCTACCCGTCGCATAGTAACGACGTAAAGTGAAAACTACGAAATCACCTATATCGGCCGGTAAAACAGGAAGGTCCAGCAGCCCCTTAACCGATAAATTCACAACACTAATTTATTTCACGGTCTCGAAAACACGCGCACGAATTCGCCGATGGAAACGCCGGAATGAGCGTTCGCCACGCGGCTTACGAAGCGATGCGCGCGCCAGCGACGCGGTACGAATGTGTCTGTGAGGGATAAAGTCCAGTCGTCGATCGATGGACACGAGTCAAAGTCGAGAGTGAAGCGAGCGAAACAGAGAATGGCCCCGACGGGACCGTTCCAGGCGATCCACGACCGAGTCGAGTGAGAGAGAACGAACGTGTGCTGAAATCGAGTGACGGAGTGTCGAGTCCAGTTTAATTGTAATCTAGTAACTGTACCTCATTAGTATTTGTTTCTTTTGGTATTATTTTTTTCTTGTTTTCGCCGCGCCACGTTCCGACAAGGCTAATATTAGTCGCAATGAATTTATACGCGCGACAACAGCTCCCACATGTCGACGGCATTATTCTCCCGCCGAGATTCAGCATACTTCCCAGAGAACGAGCACGTCGGAGAAAAGACGATAACAGTGTCAACGGGAGCCATGCTGTGGGCATTGTGCAGGGGCGGATACATCGAGCTTTGTCTCTTATCGGATCGAAAGTCGGTGGCTGATCGTTTCGTTGGATGAGCTTAACGGGCAATTTCTATCTGCTGCTTCGGAGTCGGAGAATGAATTTTGCCTTTTCGTTCGTTTTGCTCGTATTCTTGTATTCTTGTATTCTTTTACTATTACTAACTCATATTCTTATGTTATTTTATATTCTATTTTATATTTCTTCTTCATATTATTATTTGTTATATGTATTTTTTTTTTGTAATTTATGCGCGGGTGTTGTGGCTATGTCACTGTTTTTCGTACCTTGTTGCATAGTGTTCTTAGGGGATTTAGGCCCCACAATACGAAATAAACAGTTCTATCTATATATCTATGTGCCAAATTAATTCGAAATCTTAGGGACAATTTCTTTATCTGGCAACATTGGTGGTAAATCTCTGATAGGCCACCCAAACAGCCTGGCAGCCACAGGCCTACGACAGGTTAAATGCAGCCAGGCCAATAAGCATTATGTAACTTACGCCGCTAAAGTTTTCCACTGACATGACATATATCTTCCCAGCTGTTATGTTGCAAGGTTCAATACTCGCTCTTATAAGGAAAAGGGTCAGTTTTCTTGATCTTAGAGACATCATGTACCATCTAGAGCTGTATCTGCATGATGTAACAAGTTATTTATTTCTCGTTTTATATCTTCTGCAAATTATATTTTACAACACTGTACGTACGCAGCGTTCGGAATAAGAGAACTGGATTCCATTATCCAGTGACTGGGTAAAGTGATGCAAAAAAGATGAAATACTTGAGCGATGCTAAAAAATGCGAATCTTAAAGTGTCCACGATTGAACTATCATCGCGCGTCACAATCACCTGCACAAAAATTATTACAACGATTCGAAAGGATAGCGACGCAAAGCGGGATGACCTACCATATAACCAGTGAAGCTCAGGCATACCGTGTTCAGTCCAACTATGATAAGGAGCTTCCACTCACACATTGACTCTATAGTCTTTATGAATCTTTATTAAGGAAAGATATACAGAATTGTTTTAGTGATCGAATTGTCAGCTGTAATAATATATGTTTTGTGACGGGATTTTTGGGTCACTCCCACCACATCGTTGCCACCGACATCCTCGCTTGAATGCACGCGAATATTGCGGTATCCCGACTATTTTGCAGGAATGAGTTACGTTTTTAATTCTCGAGTTTCCATATGTTCACGATTACGCGGCGATGTTCTCGTTTTAGGTTTTGGGGTTCTTAGTTCGAATTCAGTGATCGAGATAATTAACGGTTACCAATCATCGAGTTATCACCTATATAAGACATTCTCTGTCAACTCAGGAAATTTTTTTCGACCTTCTCAGATCTATCCCATAATTGGCTACATTTTAATATCTGCGATGTCGCGGATGGCAATTTTATATTATTTTGACTTTCGAGCAGCCAACTCGGCTACAGAACGCGGTAGTAGGACGGAAGGACATACAGTGTGACAAACTGCTTAAGGGGCTGCTGGACCTTCCTGTTTTACCGGCCGAAATAGGTGATTTCGTAGTTTTCACTTTACGTCGTTACTATGCGACGGGTATGCTTCAAATTTTACAGGACTGTATTAAAAACATAAACCATTCGGCGTGCACTCGAATTTCGGTCGAAATCTTCCGAAAAATAAAGAAAATCGAATATTAAAAACTGTCGCGGAAACCAACATGGCCGCTGAAATGTTTACAGCATCCGTTCTGTTGGATATAAAAAATTATAGATTTTACATACGTCAAAAGGGAGTGCACGCCGATTCTGTGAAGTTCTCCGAATATTCCAAAACCATCGGAAAGTTGCTCACTCAAAAGATAATCACGTGAAGTGTAAACTGAGATTACTTAGTCTATCGATTTACGACGGGTGATTAGAGCCGATGAACACGGCCGAATGAAGTGTAGGGCACGATGCAGAGCGACCTGGGCGTCAATCGTGACACTACGTTCACGGACTTTCGCAAACTATAATATTCGATTTTCTTAATTCCTTGTAAGTCTTCAATAAAAATTGAACTGCACTCCGAAGCGTTTATGTCAATATCATAATCCTGTATGATTTGAAGCATATGTGTAGTGTATTAACAATGCTAAGTCGCAACTGAAAAATTGGTTAGGTCCATCGGTAAAACAGGTAAAGCAGGTTAAAAAAGTAAAAAAAAACCAGTTCCAGCATCCCCTTAAGTGTGAGATTTGCGGTTTGGCGATTTCGCCGTTTAATTAAAGATCTACTAAAGCCCATGGCGTCTACGGCGACGGAATCGGTGGTACTAGAGCGAAGGTGGCCTGATACAAAACATCCCGTCACTGTATAGTGGAATCCCTGACATATTTCATGCACATAGTTTATGAAGATAAGAAGTGAGGGCAAACTCAGTGTCCCAATTGGACTGGGGAAAAGCGGAGGACTGCTTCACGAACGTGGTTGGCTCTTCACGGAGTTGTATGGTCAAAGTGGTAAGTGACATGTGCGAGATTCCACCGCATACTCTATAGGCTCTGTCTCTCGATAAAGTGTACATAAAAAAAGGTATGAACATTTAACACGCACATAGGTCTACGATATTTTAATTTTACGAAATTTACATTTTTTTTTGTTAATGAACCATACAAGAGCACATTTCGTTTATTGAATAAAGTTAAGAAGTTGTAAAATTAACAAGAAAAGAATTGTGCAGCTTTGTGGGCCAGAAGTGCTTGTTTAATGTATAAATCTTTTTTTATCGTGCAGAACCTCAGCGTCGGTGACATCACTTACTCTGTGATGACCTTATGTTCCTTGATACAAGCTATAAGTTTACGGTAATGCATATCATTGTAGATATCAGGCTTGAGAATTATATCGGTGGACTCGTCATCTTCTAATACATTATCCAGATTATATCTGTAGAAAAAGTCGAAAAGTCGAATTGGATAATCAAATGATAAATTGTAATGTCTGCGTTGCGTATCGACGAATCGACAGTATAATATTCTAGTCATTAGTCACGCTCTTACAGTGATACATCACAAATGGAGATATCTCCCCGTTGGCATGACCAATTCATTAGGCATTCCATTTAGCAGGCATTTGAGATATTCACTTTAAAAAATCTTCGTGTACGCAGTGCATTATAAACTTCACTTTTATAACTACGTCATTCCCAAACCGAAAGTAATGTAAGATTTCTCACATTTTATTGTCCCGGCATCGATGAGACTCAGGGCCGGGACTCAGTTTGCAAGGCATGTGGTGGGGACATATGAGTGTTCAAATTGAAACGAGCGAATGGGATAAAGACTTCACGAAGGTTGTCGACCCTTTACATAGATTACTTATTCCCGTACGAGGTAACATCTGAATGATTCCACTGCATAAAACTTCGAAATGCAGTAGTATCATTTGTTAATATTATAATGAATATTGAAAGAATCACCTCAATATTTCAAACATTGCGCGTTCATGTTGTGCAAGAACCATGTACAGTGTGTCAATGGACACGTACACTATAATATGATACATAAGGGTCACTGTGATGAAAATGAGAATTGGGTAGAAGTAGTCGTCCGGATCGACCATGAAGTCTGTTGGAAAAAGGTCAAATCTCCTTCGTGAATAGTTCAATGGTATTAAAGCATCCATGATTTTCGGTGAGAATGCCATCACTACCCAACCGCATACAATCACGTAGAGCAATGCTGTAATGAGATGGATAATTGACAATATTGTTTACAAGATCATTTGCTTAAACATAATAAGTGAATATATTTGTTCAACTAACTAAAGTAACATATGGTCCAGAGTCTTCCTTGTTCACCGTATTTCTCAAGAATATTTATTTGCGGCAAGTGACGCATGGCTTCCCAGTCTTTTTGCATCCCATCGAAAAGTTTCCTCATCTTCAGGAAATAAGATTGAATTTCGATTATTTCTACGTAGATTATATGCACACTTCTTCTGTTTCTCACCTCCTGGGTATAAGACAGGCCGCAAGTTAGTTTGATTATGCCAGCAACGTTCATTGTCAGTGGTGCAATACACTCGGCAAATAAATTGAACTGGCCCCATGCCTGTATCATGGCCCGCACCTAAAAGCAATGGATATGATTGAGTATCAGTCCAGGGATAGAGGTGGAAGCCCTACTTTTTATTATTTATGTAAATGATTTATTTGCTATTGATGTGTGCGGACAAACAGCAGCTTCTGGCGATGATACGGTATTGATTTACACTGAATAGATATTGAATTTACTTCTAATTAGGACAAAGAGGTATAGTGGCAGGATTTTCAAATGGTTCTCGCAAAATAAGCTTACTATCAATGTTGAGAAAACGGAGTGGGCGATATTTGGGTACTATATAATGCGACGTGACATTCCACGTCTTTCACTGGACAGATAGGAATTTACAGCACTTTTAAATAAAAATTCATTTATCTTTTTAGCTTGAGTATTCTTGATAAAAAATGTTTTTTATCTCAAATGCCCAATAAACTTTGCAGACCGATCAGTTCAGCGCTGCACTCGATAAATGGGATTTTTTTTGTTTAAAAGTGCCAGAAATTCCCATTTGTCCAGTGGAAAGGTTAGCTGATCGTTTTATACACTTGATTGGGCATTTGACAATATCCAAATTATGTTAGTAAACGAATTTTTGATTAAAACTGCCGGAAATGACTATCTATCCGGTAAAGAATATAGGTGGCTGGTTTGTATAGCTCCGGTGTAATTGCGAACCTATCACATAACCCGAGTTGCGCCCTGTCCAATGATGTCAGTCCTTCGCTTTACGGTGAACTCGAACGTCCTATCGCGGAAAGATTGTCGGCTTTGACTGGTCTGTTCATTCAAATTTATTATGTTTATATCTAAATAACTATTATGAATTTTGAAAACGTCTTTAACGTAACAGGACAAAATGTTCCCGACGAGACAATATCCTTTAAGCCATGTGCTTAACGTGCAGCGTACATATTGTGTTAGTGTTCTAAATTATTACGTGGAAAATGCACTCCATGCTTCAGTATGCAGTGTGAGAAGCGTGAGGTGGAATGTTGCTGCTCGGAATTTCAACGACAATCGCGCTACGCGATACCACTTATCGAGGACTCCCGAAATCTGAGCTCGGATTGCTGGTTTCGAGTTCAACGACCTCACACTAAAACAGGCAATTCCTTTATCGTTCGCCGTTTGACAAGTTGACCATTGTTCTCCCCGCATTTCGGGACTCACAGTCAGCTGCGACAGTCCGGCGAGTTCGCACCGATTTTATTTACCTCACGTTAACCTGTTACATTTGAAAATATGATCTTTATTTTTCTCGTTATTCGATTTGGTTATTTCTTATTCTCGGGCAATCCTCTTGCGATCCACTGGAATACGACGGAATCTGCCACAGTTGCAAATAAAGTAATTGTACCGCGAAAAAATAGAACGGCAGTTAGAACATGCCCTGGCTCTGTAGCTCCCAAAGTTTTCAATGCCTTACTACCTAATATTAAAATTCTATTACCTGAACAAAAAGGAAGATTTGTTAAATGCTTCGTGAGACTAAGTTCACGATTCAAATTTCATTCCCTTTTGCTTTGTTCGATTGAATTTGCGACTCAAATCCTTTCGTCTCAACTGATTCAATTCACGAGAACATCTAAAGCCTTGGAGACATCCGAAGTCAACGTTCGCCTGCCATTCGCACTAGACGGCGACATTGTGCCACCTTCGGTGTGAACGGTGCCCTAGGCTCGAATCACAACATTGTGTTGACCGACAGCTGCCCGCAAAAATAATACACACACAACCGTTCATCCAAAACGCTGCTAACCGATGAATCTCTACGTCGGCTACCAGGGTCGTGAATAGAGACAAAATAAAACTGAATTTTGTAGTCATTTCCCATGTTGATGAGAGATGATGTTCTCTGACGGAGCAAAGTTTAGAACGTACACGATCATTCGTGTACTTGGAGTGGCAGTACTACGGTTTCTGAGGCCCCGTAATTTGACAATCGATTCTTCATCTATGGACGAAAAGAAATCGATTATCAAGAGTAAAAAATATGCAATTTCGCCTTAGTTTCGGAGGTACGAGTCGTTTTATAAGTAAAATTGAAACTATGGTCGATATAGGATTGGATATGACATATATCGAATGATCATGATTATAAAAACAACATCAACAACAAAAACAACCATTTTTTGGAGCCTCCCCCCCGCTATAAATAATCGCACTAGGGGCCCGTGGACGCGCCAAGGGCTTCCACCCCTGAGCACGATTACGATATCTCAGACCCCTTAATTAGCATTGACCGACTATTGACCCGTAAATAGTTGGTTTGAAACTAAAATACAAATACAAACTAAAATCCATATACTCCAAGTGTATATGAGTGAAAGAGGATTCAATGTTTAAAATTGTTAACATATTTTCCATATCTGATTGGATGTTAATTATTGTTGCATACGGATGGCTGCTGTGCGCTAATACATTCTTCAGTTGCAGGGCGCTGATAAGTGTTGGATGCGAATACGTATGTGCGTGCATATGAATTATTGAAATGTTTTCATTATCTGCCTGCTGGGAGTTGCTGTACACGATGAAGAATAAACTGAGTGAGAATAGGCTTCATTAAAAAATAACTTGCGGTAAACCCAACAATCACCAGTGTATCAATAATCAACAGCGTTTGTTTCAATTATAGCATTCCATTCCATGATCAAAAATTGATATTCGATACATAACTAACGATTGTTGATTAGCGATCGATGGTTGGGATTTTAGTTGTTGGTGGGAGGGAGTGGGATTTTTACTTTGTTTGTTTTATTAAACAGACATCGTAACGATCCCATGGATGGCTCCTCGTGTAGTGACCTCCACGTGGTGGGACTCGGAAAATTAATGCTGCGTTATGATTAACCATAAAATATTTAGCAACATCATTAACTAACATTGTCATCAGCATCGTTCATTTGCAAACTGCTGCAATTCTTCAATAAAAAAAAACTATAAAATATAAAATCGAACACACTTGAATTGCGAGCGCGCGGAACGCGCGGGCCACAACAACCTGCTAGTATATATATATATTGCAACGTGGAAAAATTGCAGCGTGACTCGTCATGACTCAGGGGTGGCTCCGCCGATTAGGGAATAGGCTCGCAAATATTATTACTAATGACGGCACCAAATATTGTTTATGTACGCCTCCGGGTCGATGGGTGAGCCGGCAGCGGAGGGCACGGCGATCAAGTCTGACTTGGCTCCGCCGTGCGGAGACGCGGGAACTGATGACGTGGTTACGCGCTACTGGCAGCCGAGCGTCGTACTATTCAGCGCACATGTACTGAGGATCTCGGCTCGTTCGCGGCCGCCCCGCTGGTCGAGTCGTTGAGGGTTTCCCGAACGTTACAGAGGTTCTGGACTTCCCCGATTACATCCCGAGGCTGAAATGGAAATCCATACCGTCGCCGTGAAGGAACATGCGTCTCCCCTTACGCCGGAAATCAGATATAGCAGCGGGATTCGTGTACGGCGGTGTCATGTCAGGCACGCGAACAGAGCGATCGGCAGCCAACTTCGCGACGATTACTCGGAACGAGATACCCGCGGAAATTGCCGAATTAGGACGAAGAGAGTCCACCGGAGCGATTAGGCGGAGTGGGAGAAATCCGAACGACCGTGAGAGTGTCGAGCGTCTCGGGGCACTTTTTGCTGAAGCTCGATAACGTACGGGCAACCTATTGTCAGGACGTGTTACGAGGAGGCGAGAATGAGACGAGCTATCGCCGTTTCCGAGTCGGAGAGTTTGTTCGAGGTTTTCCCGAGTTCATCGTCACGATAAGCCTGTCCGTCCCAGAGACGAAGATCAGAGTCGTTTTATTGTATTGAGTCGAGTGCCGTTGCGAACAAGGCATCTAGTCGGGTAATTTCACGGGATTGTGTGTCGATACTGGTTCCTCCGCGCGTTAAACAGGCTTCGAAGCCTCTGCCCCATGTAGGGTGATCGGATGTGGCCAATGGTTCGGTGAAGCTTGGTGCCGATGTTGCCAACATTGGCATGCTAGCTTGGCCCAATCATCGACGGCGCCTTCGATGATAAGTACTTGCCAATATTGGCACCCAGCATTGGCCCCAAAGTCGATCAAGGGGGTCAGCCGATAATTGGTTATCACTGTTGGCCCTCTATAGGTTACGTACTTATATACTGCGCGAGTGATTTTAAAGCAATACTTTTTTTTATATTGTAAAAGTTAGAATATCCCTATTTTCATGCTTCGCAAGTCTGCAACAGATTATATTTTATATATTTTGGCCTGCGAGAACTCTCAAAGCGATCATACTCCGTCCAATTTATTGGTAATACATATTATGTATCGATATGTCAATGCATTTATTGACTATTGACGCTCGGGTACACTGTCGCTTGTGAGAAACAACTTGGGTTCGCGCCATCTAGCGGCGAAAGCCGATGATTGATGGTCCAATGTTGGCGTCACATCGGTAAACCAACGATTGGCGACACGATATTCGGTCGAACGTTGACCTAAAATCGGCAGACTGATGGTTCGTGAGATCATGCATCAACCGACGACCGGTTGGCTAATCAGTATTCGGCTAAACATTGGCCTAAAATCGGACAATCGATGTTTAGTGAGTTTATACTCGGCCGAACACCGGCCTCAAATCCACAAACCAACTATTGACGGGTCAATACTTGACCAAGCATTGGTCCCCAATTTTCAAACCAACCAATGGTTAGCAAATACTCGGCCGGACATTGGTTTCAAATCCACTAACCAAGAATCTGCGAATTGAATGCGGCCAAGGATTGGCCGAAAATTGTCAAACCAATCATTGGCGAACCAATAATAGGCCGAACATCGGCCGAGCGTTGGGGATTTGACAATCGCTCGCCAACATTAGCCCAACCATTGGCCGCGTCCGTTCCATCGACAAAATCTACATGGGTGAGTGTTCGATCCCGGAACGGAGATCGACCCCTGTCGAGGGCGCCGGAAGATCGTGTAGGGCGATTCGGATTTTTATTCCCTCCTAAGATTCGCGGTAATTCATTATTGTTACGAGCCTTCCTGGGTGTCGGGCCCACGCGAAGTGCGTTTAATGTTTCATGTTTTTCTTTTTTCCGGGAGTTGTATCGTCGCAGATGAGCCTAGAGCCGACCAAGTTATCGGGAACCGTGCCGTTTCGCGATCGGGTCGTGTGAGTGTATCGGTCGCGTTTGTGAGGAGTCTCCGGGTGTATGTGTATTCGACGAGCGTGTGCGAGCGGCTCCGGTTTGTCGAACCGAGATTCACGATCGATTGTAAAATTATTAGCCGTGCCGGCGAGGTGAGTCGTGCACGGGTACCGAGTTTCCTTGTGGAAGGTTTTCCTCGGGGGATTGTCCCGGTTTTCTTCCGTTAGCATAATTAGTAGCATTTAAATAGAATTCCTAGAAATTTTCGGTAATGATTGCTGTCTAATTTATTTTTGTGGAAAGAGTTGAACGCCCGTCACCAGTCCGCTCTGCTCTCGAGATCGCTAGCAGCGAGCCGGGTTTACGGTCTGTTTTCTCCCCGGTACGGTCGTTCATGTCTGGCACCCAATAAAATAAATAAGGGGAGTCAACTTCAAGGTTGCGGCGAGAGGCCACCCTTCAATATACATTGTATAAACGAATGTCTGTGATATTCACGTACTAACTTGTAAGCCTTTGTGGACTATATATTTCCGGAAGTTTAGTGGCGTAAATATAGAAACATTTATATCTTTACCACTCACAACTCTAGCTAAAACAAGTCTACCGGATAATAACTCTACCAGAAAACATCTCTACCATATTACAACTCTACCGTATTTGAACTCTAACAAAATCTCTACCACTGAAGAAAAAAAACTCTCCCGGAATTTAAATAACACTCTCTCAGAATTTAAGTAAGACTCTATCGGAGTTGTATTTCAATTCCGGGAGAGTTTTTTTCTTCAGTGGTAGAGATTTTGGTAGAGTTCTAATACGGTAGAGTTGTAACATGGTAGAGATGTTTTCTGGTAGAGTTATTGGCGCTGCCTTTTTTGATAGAGTTATTATCCGGTAGAGGTGTTTTCTGGTAGACTTGTTATCTGGTAGAGTTTCAAGTGGTAGAGATATAAATGTGCCTAAATATATATTTTATTATAATTTTATAAGTAGAATATGTTACTTCTGCAACGTGAGATAATTGAACAAATTGAAATCGAAATTGAATGAATAAGATACAACAAATAACAAGAAACACACAATGGTATGAGTAGAATGTTATATTTTGACCTTCTGCCGGTCGGAAGTTCATCTCACTCCAACGTCCAAGCAAGCATTTGCCGTTCCCATCTTTTGATTCGTATGCCCGTTCCGGTACGGTTTGGCAAAGGGTTACATAATCGTTACTGTGAATATCGTGAATAAGCCTACCTGAGCTGCCATGATGATAATGCTAGCAATTAGTGGAACACTAGTCCTGACGGCTTTTTGTTTAAAAGGTTGATAGGGCCACAGGCCGGCAGCATACAGTAGTTTTTTATTGAACATGTAGTATCGCTCGTTAAAAATATCTCTATATTTTAAATGAGTATCTTCTGAACTTGTGGTTGCTTGTATTTCGTTTTTCATGGCCGCCCGCAATATTTTTATATCATGCAACATGCGTACGTATATTGCAAGCGTACAACAATCCAAAGTAATCGAATACTGAATGCGAAAACTGTGCTCCGCGAGGGAACGGAAATTCGTAAATTACGGGTTGCCATTTTCGTTATGTAATTTGAACACATAATTCATTGTGGGGTGAGAGGAAACGCCGAGAACAATATCGTATTCGATGATTTGCATATTTGATGAAGGCTAGTGGCAGCTGCTTTTGAGATAATGCTAGGCCATTAAGCAATACACGCGAGCCGGCAAAGTTTTGCTTGTAAAAAACAGCTCTGATGAGAAATAAGTCCTTATCTTATAAACTTTACCTTACCTTATAACGACATCGCGTTACGCACTTTTTCAAACGTCATTCGAAAATATATGTCTTATTACATTATTTCATTTGATGAGAAAATTAACCCTTGACTCCCTATAGCACAGAAAAACGGACGGCCGTACTAATAATAGGGATAGCCAGTGCATTCGCATGGTAGGCATGACAACGTTCTGACCCGTTCATTCTTCTAGAGCTCGCTAGCAAACGATCGTATATTTCAGGTCATGAAGGATGGAGTAGAAGAGGCCAACAGCTTATGTGAAAGCATAGGTTCCGAATTTAATTACAAGCATCGCCGTAATCGCTTGAGACTGAAGTAAATGTTTTTCGGTACATTGAATTGTGCAGCGAATAAAGAGTATTTTCGGTGAGAAGGTTGAGTGAAAAGTGTGTAAAAATATTTGGGACGGTTTAATACATATAATGAAAGAAATTCAACAGAAGATATTAAAACAAAGTTTAGCTGATTTATCTATATGCTGAGCGATCGTAAGTAAACAAGAGCGTCGGCGCCCTTCGGGCATGAAGGGCGTGTTGGAGGGCTCCGCCGCCTAACCCCGCCCAAAAAGATATCCCTTTCAGACATTTATGAAGGCCCTTACACACACGTCGTGCTACACCCTTCATACACTTTAAAAACAAGCGTGTTATCAAATGTGTTGCAATAATTCACAACTCACATATTACATGTATTGTGTCAACAAAATACATTAATAAAATAGGTGTTGTTTCGCTTGCGTGTTGAAACAACATGTTTGCGTTGCAATTTTTCCTATATTCTCTGCACAACACATTTTTTTTTGTGATTTCCTACAGATCACGCTTATTAAAATACACGTTATGATGTTGCTTCAACACGTTTAAGACCGAACAACTCACTTGGTGTTCAGGTACGCACCAGGTATGCTACACATTTAATGAAAGAAAATACTCGGAAAAGGGCACACTTGGATATGAGTTTGAATCAATCACAATATGGCGGATTCGTATAGCGCGCAGCAGCATGTCTTTCGAAAGAATCCGCTCATCAAAATGAACGAAGAAGCTGCAGATATTCTTGATGTGGAGAGATATGACGAAGTTGAGATGGAAGGTAAAGCATTGTAATTAATTGGTAAGAGGCTGTAATGAGTGAATATGCATTTGAAGAATAAAGTCAGTTTCATTTAACGCACATCCTTTTAATATTTTTTGAAGTGAAACTTCGGTGCACGCGAGAGCGTTGCGAGCTGAGCGTTACGGTCCAGCATCACGAAAAATAGTGCCAATCCAATCTAACCCAACCCAACCCTACCCAACCCTATCCAACGCACGCCCTACCCAATATAATCCATTCACTCACTCACTCACTGACTCACTCACTCACTCTCTCTCTGTCTTTGCGAGTACAACCTGATGCTTCTGTCTGTCGCTCTTCGCTTGGTTTGAATTTTTACTGCTCGATCCTGCCTTCGGGCGATATTTTCTCAGATCTGAGTAAGCCTTTCACTGCTTTCCAATAACTTCAATTTACTTCTGCTATTCATAATGGCATGATCAGTAAATCTTCGTTGGAATCCAGTCTACCTTCCCAGCCTCAATTCCTAACCTAGTTGCTACCTAACCTCAATTTGGGGGCGTCACCCTCTATCTTTCTCTGATTACGACGGGCCTTACATGCGCATACACTGCGACTGTGATACTGTCCTTAAACTGCTGCCACGCCATCTGCAACGTTTGAAATTATCCCTGCTGCGGATATGCAAACTCACTATCACTGATCTCGTGCATCTGCTGCGACATCTATAACATTTTACGGGCTAACTGCTGCAGTTGCGCAAGTCGCTGGCCTCGACTCTGCCAACACCTTCAGCGAGACCTACAACGCTTCGATTCATTACTACCATCTGCTTATCATCGATCAACGCCATCTACTCGCACGACTACTTCATCGGTGGCTGTCTACGTTAAATCCTCGCACGCCACTCACTTTACACGTGTTTTCACGTTCTCGTAGTAAACTGTAACCTGCATGTCGACGCGTTGCTTTAAGTGTACGAAATCTATCGTCAGTGAATCTACTAGCTGCCGCGATTGTGATAAAAAATATCGCCCCGGCTGTGCTAAATATTATCTCGCACATAGATCGATCTCGGCGTACTATCGTCAATCGCTTAATCGAGAAATGGCTGACAGTAATCCGGATAATTTTAACTTGCCACCGAGTCCTTCTTGTAACCGTCCTAGTATTCGTAGATTCCTCATCCACTATTTCTCACGTCAGCATCCGGTCTTACAGTCACGAACATATACTATTCATTCTTTATCGCGATACCGTCAGCACTTTCGGTACGACCATCCGCTTTCTCACGGCAACGGTCCAGCCGCGAGTACCGGCCGTATTATCAAGCATAGCAACATTGTATCCGGGCACAGCAGTAGGCGAGGGCATGGCTTCCGTCAGGCCCGTTCCTCAGTTCATCTTGACGTCCCGAAACTGTAAGACGTACGCTTTCCTTCCATAGAACTTTTATACACCGAGAAAAAGGTTTGGTAAGATCAAACAAAATTATGTTGCAAAACGACATACAATAGAGCTTTAATTAACTATTCAACTGCGTATATATAAATTTTACTTGAAGATTGATGAAATTCCTAAACGTGAAATATAAATACCACGGATTGCACTATTGAAAAGTAGAGAGGCCGATGATGAAAACGAAAAGGAGGAAAGTGATGAATCTGATGCTCCACCGTCGAAAGGTGAATTAAAACATAAATGTTCATTAGTAGAGTACTATCGTGCTATGTGCACAAATGATAAATCCTTTTGATGTATTGCATGTATATTACACAGACAGATGAAATAGGCGATACACTATCACCGGTAGCGTCACCTGCACATCGGCAAAACATAAGCGACAGAGACACTTATGGTGATAATGACGATACAATAATGTGTCCAGCGATGACGGAAACGATCGGCATAGTGGAACAACGAATACGAACACAAAAAAGATAACGAATTGTCTGAAAGCGATATCAAAAATTCACGTACTGGTACGTGAAGGGTTAATACATTACACAGCAACGACGCTAATACTAATAAATGTCATTAGCATCATATTTTCTATTTAGGGAATCCCAACGGTTTACGTTCTTTGTGAAAATAGGACGGAACAATTATATGTGGGTCATTATGAGAGGCTGTTGGTTTCATTTCCAATGCGTAAGTACCTTATTGAAAAATATACACCGATTATCGATTTTCTACTTCAACGTACACCTGATGGTTGGCTAATGTAATTTCACAGGCGGTTTTGAGACGGTGGCACGAATTAGGGTTGAATAATGCACCGGCTGAAGTGCTTCATCTAACCTGGGCAATACTGTTACGTCCCAACGAGCTCTCGGTGAGTTCGCGTTGAGGGAGACGCAACGGCGGTCTCTCTTTCGAGTCAAGGCGTTGGCCCTTTACATCAGGGACGGAGACCTCGCCTAACACTGCCGTAGATATGAGCGATACGTTGAGAGGATACTTGAGACTTCCTAGCCCCTCGCACGTGGTAGAGCATGCAGAACAAATGTAGACTCGATGATTCTGTTTAGTACTCACGGAAATTACATTTTATTTCTCTCGTAGCCCGATGATGTACAGGTTCTCGTACTACAATCGATCAGACTATGTCGATTCCCAAAGACTTAGCCTCGCAGGGCTATCGCACAGAGTTTCGTCGTACAGAGCTTTGCTCGCTCTTCGGAGTCTCGTAGATTATGTAGCAGCTCGGTGGTATCGGTGAGAATAACTGAATTGAGAGTGGCGCGTACGCCTTTTATACTAGATCGCTCCTATGCTACATATGGAGATATTATTATATTATATTTATTAGAAAACTAGCTTCGAGGGAGTCGAAAGTGCGTACACCGCGGTTTTCGGGTGTCATTGCGGTACCAAAAGGCACCAGTGTGCAATTGGCACTGAGTTTGGCCCATAGAAAATAGTACTGTCGTGTAGATGCGACAGTTCCTCTATGTTTAAACGAGTCGGCGAAGTGCCGAGAGATATATAGTTCGGTGTAAGCGTGTCCATCTCTATGGAGTGTGTGGACTCGTGGCAAGAGGCTATGTATTTTAAAAATAGATTGTCTTCTAAGCGGCAGATTACGTCGAGATGTAACAATACCATTGGTACCAGCGACTCGTTTTGGCGAAGCAATCGATGTCATCGGTGAATGCGCGAGTCTCATCGAAGACGATCACCCATCGGTTGTTTTATTTGTACGGTATCTGACCAGATGGTGGCTGCCACGAGCCAACATCGCATCCGTCAATGGCTCTTCAGTTCGTACAAATAATATTGCTGAAGCGTTTAATCGACGTATCGTGCCAACGCTTGGTGGCCCGCATCCCTCGCTCTTCCATTTTATAGGTTTGCCTTACGGATTTTTTCGTCTTTGACGATCTGATATATATGGTTTATAATTTTTTATTTTTTAGTGAAGCTAGATTGCGTGATATCATTATTGATAACGAAATCAAGTGGGAGCGATCGTCGCGGGCATCGACTTGGAGCCCGAGCGTCGTGCTTACCAGGCTCACGATGATCTTCACATTCGGCGTGTGCAGATTTCATTGGAACGGAACGGTAGGACAACGGAAGGTACATTTTTTTCGCACGCCCTTTATATTATACGTCTGATATTATATTTTTCGCCAGATACTCTATGATAGAATTTCTTCGCACCGCGATCGAAGGTCGACATCGCGATGAAATTATATTTGCCGTCGTGAGAGTCGAACGTTAGTATAGCTTCAACTCTCTTAACGTAGAAGATTAATATAATTTTTTCGTAAATTTTTACGTCCTTAATCATGCATTTTTTATGATAAATTCGATTCGCATGTTAGATGAGCATCCTGGCGACGTTCACGTCCTACCAAATATCGATCATTTGGAAGATCCTGAAAATGTACTTCATGGTACTTATTGAATTATATTTTTATAAGTCCACTCTCCTAATAGAAGATATGTATTATTATTATTATTATTATTATTATTATTATTATTATTATTATTATTATTATTATTATTATTATTATTATTATTATTATTATTATTATTATTATTATTATTATTATTATTATTATTATTATTATTATTATTATTATTATTATTATTATTATTATTATTATTATTATTATTATTATTATTATTATTATTATTATTATTATTATTATTATTATTATTATTATTATTATTATTATTATTATTATTATTATTATTATTATTATTAGTAGTAGTAGTAGTAGTAGTAGTAGTAGTAGTAGTAGTAGTAGTAGTAGTCATTTGTCTATTGGGGTCGTATTCGAATTATCGCGCCGTCATGAGTAGGGAATTCGCACGAGCAAGCGCTCGTTTTTTTTTTTTTTTGTTTAAATTGAGAAAGTATACAAAGTATACAACAGATGGTCTTCGGGAACTAAACCCATCCAGCCGCACAACGTTACCGACTAAAGATACATAGCGAGCGCTCGTCACAGTGACCAGACTGGGCTGCTCTCTAGTGGCAGCGAGGGTCCAGTCTAATTGCATGAAGGAGATGAAGCGATTGCGTTGCCGGGCAACGGCGCGACATGATCTCACACCTATGTTTTCTTGCCGGTGTTTAAGGGGATGCTGGACCTTCCTGTTTTACCGGCCGATATAGGTGATTTCGTAGTTTTCACTTTACGTCGTTACTATGCGACGGGTATGCTTCAAATTTTACAGGACTGTATTAAAAACATAAACCATTCGGCGTGCACTCGAATTTCGGTCGAAATCTTCCGAAAAATAAAGAAAATCGAATATTAAAAACTGTCGCGGAAACCAACATGGCCGCTGAAATGTTTACAGCATCCTCTCTGTTGGATATAAAAAATTATAGATTTTACATACGTCAAAAGGGAGTGCACGTCGATTCTGTGAAGTTCTCCGAATATTCCAAAACCATCGGAAAGTTGCTCACTCAAAAGATAATCACGTGAAGTGTAAACTGCGATTACTTAGCCTATCGACTTGCGATGGTTGATTAGAGCCGATGAACACGGCCGAATGAAGTGTAGGGCACGATGCAGAGCCACCCGGGCGTCAATCGTGACACTACGTTCACGGACTTTCGCAAACTATAATATTCGATTTTCTTAATTCCTTGTAAGTTTTCAATCAAAATTGAACTGCACTCCGAAGCGTTTATATCAATATCATAATCCTGTATGATTTGAAGCATATGTTTAGTGTATTAACAATGCTAAGTCGGAACTGAAAAATTGGTTAGCTCCATCGGTAAAACAGGTTAAAAAAGTAAAAAAAAAACCAGCTCCAGCATCCCCTTAAGGTGAAGTGCAACTACTCGGTCGGTAACAAAAATCGTGTCTCAAATTTCTCTAAGACTGTTAATTTTTAGGGAAAAATACGAGAACGGCCAACTAGACGCAGTAATTTTGCAGTTGGCTGTTCTCATCATTTTCTCGAGAAATAAACGGCTTTGGAGATTTTTGGAAAGCGATATTGGAGCTATTTCTCTCGTACTCATGGCTGTTACACTTCACCTTAAGGTGGAGCTTTTGCTCAGAAGCCATGGTTTATCATTGTTACCTCGCTACTCTTGGGACCATTGGTCGGTCGGTTAGATTTCGCCAAGAGCCATAGGCTGGCATTGGATACCAAGATTACTACCCGGCCGCTAGTTCGAGCGGCAAGCGGTTTCTGTACCTCCCGCTAGCTTGAGTGCCTAATAATCTATGTGGAGCCTGTGGCAGACTTGGCTCCTTTGAGATCCATGGGAGCACACGGGAGCGGTCGATAAAAGACTCCGCTAGATTGCCACTCTGGTAAAACGCCGACCTTGTAATCGTGCAAAGAATTTGTGTATATGCAACAGTCCTCTACGATTCCAATGACCAGTCCACTTCGTAGTTATCTCATTGATACATTACATCGCCTTTTCTAAAGAGGCAGGGATCTACACTGCTGTTTTCGTGGCTCACACATGATTTCACACAGCAGCATTTGAATGTAATTCTCGATGTATTACCTTAATCGGAGTTTTACGAGAATTACGAATTTGTCAATTAAACAGAATGATTTTAGTTTCTCCATGGTGTGAAGATTCGTGGGTCGGATTGGAGTTACAGCGGGACGTAACACTCCCGCCCACTAATCCACGCTCAGTCTGTAACAAATCGCCTTCCCTATTATTCTCCGAGACTGTTAATGTTTTGGCACAAAGCAAATTAGGCTTCCGTAGGCAATATATAAAAACACGAAAGCTAATATGCTTTTGTTCGAAATATTACGTCTCGAAAAAAATAGGAGAGGCGATTTCTTACCGACTGCAGCATTACAGATGCCATTAAGTTAATGTCAGATTCGAACGTCGGTAACAAAATCTGTAATGAATGCCGTTTTGAGACCACGAACAGTTGAGAAAAAAGAATATTGTCTGTCCCTGGGAAATTGCTGCTCGCAGGAAGACATTTTCATTTTTCTCAGCTGTATGTGGCCTGTAAACGGTATCCACTACAGTTTTTATTACCAGTTAGGCATGAGGTAGGAGAACGGGACGGTATATCACCTTACGGAGATGCTGGAACTGGTTTTTTTTTTTTTTTACTTTTTTAACCTGCTTTACCTGTTTTACCGATGGACCTAACCAATTTTTCAGTTCCGACTTAGCATTGTTAATACACTACACATATGCTTCAAATCACACAGGATTATGATATTGACATAAACGCTTCGGAGTGCAGTTCAATTTTGATTGAAAACTTACAAGGAATTAAGAAAATCGAATATTATAGTTTGCGAAAGTCCGTGAACGTAGTGTCACGATTGACGCCCAGGTGGCTCTGCATCGTGCCCTACACTTCATTCGGCCGTGTTCATCGGCTCTAATCACCCGTCGCAAGTCGATAGACTAAGTAATCGCAGTTTAGCAGTAGTTTACACTTCACGTGATTATCTTTCGAGTGAGCAACTTTCCGATGGTTTTGGAATATTCGGAGAACTTCACAGAATCGACGTGCACTCCCTTCTGACGTATGCAAAATCTCTAATTTTTTATATCCAACAGAACGGATGCTGTAAACACTTCAGCGGCCATGTTGGTTTCCGCGACAATTTTTAATATTCGATTTTCTCTATTTTTCGGAAGATTTCGACCGAAATTCGAGTGCACGCCGAATGGTTTATGTTTTTAATACAGTCCTGTAAAATTTGAAGCATACCCGTCGCATAGTAACGACGTAAAGTGAAAACTACGAAATCACCTATTTCGGCCGGTAAAACAGGAAGGTCCAGCAGCCCCTTAACTGGAAACGATTTCGGAATGCAGTATATCAAGTGAACATCGAAAAAGTCGACGTCGTGACAACTGAACAACGAAAAGTCTACACCGCGAAAGTGAGAATGCAACATATCTTACCACCAGTCAGCTCTGCAGCAAAAGCACTCAAGGATAGGGTATCTTCTTCCGTCACGTCTAGTCCAGAAAACTCATTTTTCGACCCGACGTAGTGTGATACCCTAAATGTGTCACTTCCGGTTTGGAAATTTCACTTTTCCACCGGAGGAGACGTCATACCGGAAATATATTGCTTCCGGTTTGAAAATCGCATTTTTCAACCGGAAGTGACGTTTTCGCTAATCGGTGAAGTCAGCACCGGTAAAGAATAGAGATTTTCAAGCATTTTCTTGGTTCAACGCTGATTGGTGATGACTCTTCGTGTTTGGTTGTCGTAGTGGCGTCTTTCTCAGTGTTCCATTTAATATACAGCCATTTCAAAATATACCCCTGATTATGGTAACGCAGATTAGTTGTTGGTTGAAGGTTAGTGAAGAGGATAATAGAGCGGAAGTTGGTAAGGTAGATCAAAGAACATCAACGGATAGTAATTTTTTCATTACAAATATTTACTGACGTTTCAATGTTGTTTCCAATGATTTTCATGTATCTAATCTAGGATCTACATGGTGTCTCATATATGTCTACATGTAACTCGCGTTGGATAAGCAATCGTAAAGGAACAAGAAATATATAAACGGGTCATAAGATTGATACTTAATTCCGTAGTCTCACAGCTTCGATAAAGTATTTAATCATAATCTCGGAGTATTTATTCGTCACAGTGGGGTTACTTGGAAGAAGTCGATTTTTATTTATTACACTGAGGAACATCGATGACATGAGTCATCGATGTATGAGTATCAACGACTCAATTACTATCATCGTCGATTACACGTCGAAATAATTGTAAGTCTTTTTTTTTTTTTACAAAGAATTAGATAACTCCAGTCGTCTTCCTGTACTGTCCAAAGTGCTCTAAATACTGCTGCACCGTGTCCATCGGTTGATACAAATCGTTCATCCTATTCTGAAGATACTGCGGCGCCTGGTTCGACACAGTTGAGCCAAGAAAGCCCTGAAGAAATTCCCTCATCAGATCCCACGCGCTTCCAGGCACGACACATGGCCTGTACTCCACCTAGCGGTACAATGGAAAAAAAGAAAAAAAAATGAGAATAAGAAATAAGATCGCTTTGCTATCCCTCCAGGCTACCGGTCTTCGGGTCTCGTAAAAGTCTACTCCTCTTACAACCAAACTACAGTATAAAACTTTGTTAAACATTCCCACGAGAGTTCGTGCAGTCCCGAGGGCAAAACTCTGCGATTTACATGTACACGGGGGAGATTGCGGAGGAAGGGAAGCGTTAGGTGTCGGACGTTCGGGATGCCTCGGGTGTTTTGCGAGACACCGAATGATATCGGAGAAACGAGAAACTCTTTGGACAGTTCACGCGAATGTAGGAACATAAAACTCAACTTGTTTATTTCCCATACCCCATTGGATTCCCACGAAAGCTACATGAAAAGAAAAAAAAAAGTGTGAAGAGAACGTCCATGAATCTTCGGACATTCGGTTGCACATTCGGAACATCTTGTCGGAGGAAAATAAAATTACGGTAGAATTTAACCCTTTCGCTGAGAGCTGCCTTCTTCTGGCACCTCAACGATACGGATTTTTAAATAAATTTTTTGTAACTCATGCATGAAAAGTGCTGCTTTATGTGGGGGTCGGGCACGACATAAAGTGGTGTTTTTCAAGAAGGCGTTACGTAAATACTGGAAGCGTTGCATAAATACTCGAAGCGTGTCGTAATGAGTATTTACGACACGCTTCGAGTATTTATGCAACGCAAAAGCGCATCAAAAATACTGTGCGCATGCGCAAACGCGTATCGAAAATACTGTGCGCATGCGCACAGTATTTTCGATACGCTTTTGCGTTGCATAAATACTCGAAGCGTGTCGTAAATACTCATTACGACACGCTTCGAGTATTTATGCAACGCTTCCAGTATTTACGTAACGCCTTCTTGAAAAACACCACTTTATGTCGCGCCCGACCCCCACATAAAGCAGCACTTTTCGTGCATGAGTTACAAGAAGTACTATTTTTCCTGACATTTAGGAAATTATACTTCAATCATGCGGCTGATAGCGTACCATATTTGCTACGTTAGCGAAACTATTTACCAAGATATCTTCAATTTTTATCTCAATATTGTGGAACAATCTGACGAACAGCATCTTTTAAATTGAAGTGTAAATATTTTCAAAATATTTTTTAACACGCAATGGTTGACACTGTTAAAACGTTAAGCGTCCCATTTTAATCTTACACCTGATTTTTCTCGGAAAATACTGCTCCAATCAAAAATTGTGTATAATGAAACTTTTAGGGTTCGGAGGGGGACGTTCAAAAAAAATTTTTTTTTTTTTGTATCGTAATTCAAAATGGCGTCGTTAAGATGGCCGACATGTTTTTTTAAAATGGAAACATGACATTTCTTTGTCACTAAAACACTTGTCGGATCAAAACTAACAACTTTTGTAGGAATATTTTTTCGATTAAGTCCATTTTGAATTACGATACGAAAAAAAAAAAAAAAATTTGAACGTCTCCCTTCGAACCCTAAAAGTTTCATTATACACAATTTTCGATTGGAGCAGTATTTTTCGAGAAAAATCAGGTGTAAGATTAAAATGGGACACCGGGTAATATGTATGTTGATTAGCTATTTACCCTTGGGAGCTTGTTCGACCCCCGCCATAGTGCACAATAAACAACCTTTGTACTTGGCCACCAACATTTAATTTTATTTGTTTCATAATTTTTATTTTTTTGCCAAAGCGCTGTTTCAAATTTCTTTTTTTAATGGTAACATTAATGAAAAAAAAAAAAAAAGTGGATTATTGAATGTACAAATCTTTTTCACCGTATGAGAAATCGTCGACGTCGATGTTGCACCGTCGGCTGCACATTCTCATTACTCCCCGACTATCGGGAACTTAACCCCCCCCCCCCCCCCCCCCCCCTCCTCAAAGAGGCAAGAACCAGTATTTATCTTTCCAGGATCCTGTATCCTGTGTTCGCTATATATACGCTTGTAGGTTTCAACGACACACGGAATCGGACAGACGCGAATCGCTCATGGAACAAGAGACATTCCTCGATCCGTTTCTATCTCCAATTTCTTTCACTATCTATCCCTTCGTTGCTTTCTCGTCTCGTTTTTCCTCTCTCCGATCCCTCATTCCGAGACTTTTCTCTTGTACCAAAGATGAAAGAACGTTTCACCGGCGAGGGTGAAACATCGTCGACGTTACTAGTTTCCTCGTTCAGGTAACGTCAAACTTGCGGAAACGGAATCGAATTAAAAAAAAAAAAAAAAAAAAAAATGGGAAGGTAAAAAAAAAACATTTTTATCGGTAGAAACTCCGGTCAAGCGGGCATAGCTTCGACGCGGTGAAAGGTTGTGGGAAAGCGGTGCAACCCTGAAACCGCCCTTCCCACTGAGCGAACAACTTTATGCACCGGAAGTTATTAGAAATTCTTACGGCATGCTTTGCGCGCTGTATCAAAATCGCAGCGAACCCTCCGAAGAGCTTTAAACAGATTTTCTATCTGTACTACGCACATTTTTCGCTCGAGCAGCCGAGCCCTTCATGAGAACAAGGAGAAAGAACCTTGAGCTTTTTTATCGGCTATTTTTTTTTTTGTTGTTTCAATCGATTCGTTAAATTTTTTGGAATTACGAAAAACTTGAAGACGCCACGTGTTCTGTGGCGCCAAATATATTTTCGTAAACTATTTGCCCTTGTCGAGTGAGAAAAAATAGTACTTTGCGATACTAGTGCGGAAAAGCGGTCTTTCGGCGAAGGTTGTGAAGTTGGCTGCACGAGCTGGATCAAGAGGTACAACGGCACGAGGCGAAGCCGAGTGACGTTTGTAGCTCGAAAGGAGGCGAGTGCTGCCGACTTCCCAACCGCCGTCGGGAGACCGCTTTTTCGTACAAGTATCGCATACTACTTTTTGTGACAAGTGCAAGAAAATTCCCGCTTTTCGTGCCTGTAAAGTGCGTGCGAACAAATAGCTACAGTGCTGCCAGCTAAGTGTGTGCGGAAGTAGCTAGGATGTGAAAAAAGTGTGCAAAAAAGTAGCTAGAGTGTTAAAAAAGTGTGCGCAAAAGTAGCTAGGATGAAAAAAAGTAGCTAGGATGTGAATAAAGCGTGCAAAAAAGTTTTCGCGCATCCTCCGCTAGAAAACGCCAGTTTCGCCACACTTTACAGGCACGAAAAGCGGGACTTTTCGTGCACGTGTTACAAAAAAAATGTTTAGTCCGAAGAGCGGAGAGGATTGGGCGAGGCGCCTTCGAATGAACGGAGTTCAATCGGACACTTGCGTGCTAGCACATTCATAAACGTTACACCACCATTTCTTTACATCTTTTCTCATCAGTGTTCAATTCTTCACTGTTATAAATATACAGCAACGTTTCTAACGGACTTTCATTGGTACGTCGTCACTTATCTATACCGCGTCCCATCTACGCGCACAGAATTACCATATTTTCAACCTTACACTAAAAAATTCTGGCGCCATGAGCAAACTTACACCCGTTGCTTGTATTCACGTGCTGAATCGCACGCATGTTCAATCGTTCACTCGACTTACCGGACTTTTGCGCCCCCCCCCCCCCCCCCCCCCCCCCCAATGCGAGAAAATATGGGTTCGAGCGGTTCCTAGCAATGAGAACAGCGGGTACTTCGTCGGTAAGGTCGTCAGTCTTGTGTAAGGTCGTCGGTATACCGATGAAGTAGCCGCGGTTCTCAGTGCTAGGAACAGCTTGAATCCATATTGCCTCGCATCGTGGGATGCGCAAAAGTCCTATAAGTCGAGTGAACGATTGAACATGCGTGCAAATCAGCATGTCACTGCAAGTACCGGTGTACGTTTGCTCATGGCGCTAGAATTTTCGTGTAAGGTTGAAAATATGGTAATTCTGTGTGTGTGTAGAAGGGACGCGGTGTAGATAAGTGACGACGTACCAATGAAAGTCCGTTAGAAACGCTGTTATATATTTATAACTTTGAAGAATTGAACAGTGATGCAAAAAGATGTAAATAAATGGTGGTGCAACGTTTATGAATATGCTAGCACGCAAGTGTACGATTGAACTCCGTCCATTTGACGGCGCCTCGAAGCGTGATACTCGAATGAATTTCCAGGCCAAGCTGAAAAGCTTCGAAGTGGGAGGGGCGGCAGGATGCACCCCGATGGTTGGGAAGCAGTGTGAGAGCAGTGTCGAGGACGGAGAAGCCGGTGAAAGTATATTGTATAAGAATAATAATGATAGAAAGGAGGAGAGAAAAGAAGGGTGTCAAAAAATGGCTGTGAGGATGAGTATAGGATCTTTTTAGCGCAATAGTATAAAGTTTTTTCACCCTCTGTTTCTCAGGGCGATGGAGAAATAGTATATTATGCGCCACAAGGGAGAAAAGTGCATTTTTTCATCGAGTGTGAAGTTTGATGCCCCAGCGAAGCGAGGGCAGAAATTCAGACGAGGTGAAAAAGCGCTTCCTCTCTTGTGGTATACGATATTTTTTTTTCGGACTTCGTTAAAACAACCACATTTCTTGCGTCGGAAAATCGTCATATTCGCCAATGACCATTACTGACCCGGGAGTAATAGAGCTTCGAGAGGGAGCAATGAGCCCTATTACTCCCTAGGGAGTAATGGAGTTGCACTGCGCATGCGCATATGTTAATAATGATCATCGGTCAATAATAGGGTATTTTCTGCCCGTGTTGCACGCATGGAATGTGATTATTTTAGCGCAATCGGGAAAAAACTCATTTTTAATTGCAAGATTTTCGTATTGTCGTATTTTCGTATCTTTTCCTGACTTTTGGGGTCATTTCGTGTCTATTCTTGTCTCTTCGTATCTCTTCATTCTTCTTTTTCGTATCTCCGTGTCTCTCCGTGCCTCTTCGCGTCTCTTCGCGTCTCTTCGCGTCTCCTTTGTGTCTCTTCCTGTCTCTTCGTGTCCCTTCGTGTCCCTTCGTGTCCCTTCGCGTCCCTTCGTGTCTCTTCGTGTCCCTTCGGGTCCCTTCGTGTCCCTTCGTGTCCTTTCGTGTCTCTTCGTGTCTCTTCGTGTCTCTTCGTGTCTCTTCGTGTCTGTTCGTGTCTGTTCGTGTCTCTTCGTGTCTCTTCGTGCCTCTCCGCGTCTCTTCTTGTCTCTTCGTGCCTCTTCGTGCCTCTTCGTGTCTCTTCGTGTCTCTTCGTGTCTCTTCGTGTCTCTTCGTGTCTCTTCGTGTCCCTTCGTGTCTCTTCGTGTCTCTTCGTGCCTCTTCGTGCCTCTTCGTGCTTCTTCGTGTCTCCTTCGTGTCTCTTCGTGTCTCTTCGTGTCTCCTTCGTGTCTCTTCGTGTCTCTTCGTGTCTCTTCGTGTCAGAACAGGGCGGAACGGAACGGAACGAACCGAAACGAAACAGAACACAACATTGAACGGTCTTTCTCCAGACAGAGGTTAAAAATGATCTTCAGGATCGTCCCATTATTGCGATGCTGGCAACGATGCCGAAGGACAAATTACGGTCTCGGTGGTCTCGAAGAAAAAAAAAAATGGGAGAAGAACTGTCAACGAATGGAATGAACGTACGTCGTGTGAAAATCTGCCGGTAGGTCGAAATAAAGTGCGATTTAGCGATGGGTTGGATCTGGCGCACCCTGTGCTTCTTCGTATCCCGGAACATCTATCGGAAAAGGTACTAATGAAAAAAGTACGCGTTCCCCGGGGAGACCAGAGAAACCTAAGGGAGATGGTCGCGTTCTGTGACTCTCCCATTGGAATTAATGGAGAAACCGGGTTTATCGCGCTACACGCGGGGTGGTCTGCACTCTCTCGGGTTACGAGAGGAGACTCTCGACTCTGGGACAAACGGCCCAGTCACCGATACAAATGGCTCTGTGCATTCTGTGGGTGGAAGAACTCTCACACGTTACACTACGGACTGCGGACTATCGGGCACTTTCGCTCCACGTTCACCACTGTGGATTGGTCGCAGTCGCGATTTTACACTACCCTTTCACCGGCAGTCTACTCAGAAATGGCACAATTAAAAATTAAATAAATATTGCACTGCAATTATTCCGGTTAAGAAAAAAACTGATTTTTAAAAAAAAAAATTTTTGATAGAACTACCGGCAGGTTCCGAATTTTGCGAACACATTTCGGAGATGGCGGGAGAAGGAAATGGCATCATGGACAAGACAATTTGACCGAGATCTATGGTGCCCAAAAATCGGGTTAAGTGAGCTCGTAGCTACACGGTAACAAAAAGTTTGTACACTTGACACCAATTTTGTATCTCCAGTTTGTTTTTTCAAGTTCGAACAACCAAAAAAAAATGTATAAATTGTTAATGGTAACTTTCACTAAATGATTAATGGTAAATTTTGCTAAGTGATTAATGGTCAATATTGCAAAGTGATTAATGATAAATTTCATTAAATGTTTAATGGTAAATTCTAAAAACGGTCAGTAACATGACAACAGAAACGGCAAGTTGCGTGTGACTAACGACGAATTTTTCGCTAGAACGCCGATTTTGGAAAATTAATTTATGCTGTGTATTAAATATTTCAGTCCTTGGAAGATGCGCAATTCAACCAACTCACCAGTAGTTAGTTTTGTATGTGCAAACGAACGCTTTATGAGTTAACAGGAAATATGTGACTCGTCGAAACAGCCGGTACTCGGATGGGACAACATCGATGCGTGCACGTTCGCATTGCGAAGGTGAACGAAGAGAACCATGACCAAGCGACACTAGCAGCAACAAATTATACTATCGTTCGCCGAATATATGGATATGTAGTAGTGTTTATGTCGCATATACGAGAGATTTCTGTGCCACGGTGCTCGACTATAGAACACGATGGTCTACATGGGCGTACATTAAACACGAGAACGACAATCGGTATGGGCGGTGCAGAAGGGTTGAACGCGAAACGACGATGGCAGAGGTCTCGGTGCGTGATGCCCGGACACATACATACGTCGATCGATCGATATCGCGCCTCCAGGCACCAATATACCGTTCGTTAAAAACGCGTGTAACGGCTAAAAAAAAAATCAATGCGTAGGTTATCCGTACAGCACGCAACATTTACTAGTCAGGACTATCTGGGACTTGGCGGGAAACGTGAATATTGCCGCCGTTGGGTAAACCATGAATGAATCAAAATTCCGTATAATAAATTTCATTGAATAATGAATTTCAATTGAATTTCAAACACTACAACACTCAAAATTCCAATTAAATTTCAATTAAATTTCAATTAAATTCCAATTAAATTTCAATTAAATTTCAATTAAATTTCAATTAAATTTCAATTAAGTTGATGATAAACTAATCAACATTTCGTTTAAATTTCAAATAACAAACTAATCAAAATGTCAATCATATTTCAAGTAATCAAATAATCAAAATGTTGAAAGAAGAGTTCAAATTTTTGAATAATTTTCGAGTCGCGGCGGTCTAAAACGAGTGACGATCGAAACAATAGCCGATATCGAAAAACAATACAATCGACAGGAGTACAACGATAGGAGTGCTCAGGTGCGAAACGGAAACTTTTTCCTGGCGCGTCTTTCTCCATGGAGATGTCGAAGAGGAAACACGGTATATCTCGTATGATAATTATTGAGGAAGAGGGCATAGCGCAGGAGGCCTCGTGTCGGACGCCGTCGATCGTGCTTGGCTAACCGATAAATATTTGGACTTTTTTTGCAACCTCATTTCGGAGATAAAAAAGAGCCAACGTGGAAACACTTGATTTGCAAGTTGACTAAAATTCAATTATTGTGTTACTCTCGTTTTTCGTTGTAATCACGGTTCCTATAACTTGTTCAAGGGCCGGTACGTACCGTTTGTAATTATCCATCCGAGCAACGAATCGTACGAATAATAATAGAACGAATGTGTGTCCTAACTTGTGAAATTTTTCGAATTTAACGTAATTGTCAATATCAGAGATTGGAAAAAGTCTGGAGGGTGTATGAGGCATGATATGATTATTGTTGTATCATGTATTAATATTGGAAGTGAAGATTATATTATTTCAAACGTATTTCATCGGCTAATTTCTGGTGACCAAGAATATTATGTTGAGCGAGAGAAAATTAATTTATCTGTTGAAAAAATTAATGTACTGGCCGATATCTCGTATATAATTTAATTTATTTCATGTCTGCGTATCGATGGAGATCATTTAAATTAATACATCGATCTCTTCGATTCCCACTGATCGTAAAACCTCCGATTAATAAAAGATAAACATTTTACCATTTCAATTAAATGTCAAATAAATAACTTTAGAAAATTGGTTCGTACTTTTGTACGAACCAATTTCGTACAAAAGTACGCATTCATTATTGAATCGGTTTTATCGGTTTTTACCGATAAAACCGATTCAATAATGAATGCGACAAGGTATGAAGTCACGTGATTAATCGATAATCTTAAAAACTATGAAAAAATAAAAAAAAAATAAACAAATTGACAAACCTCAACGAGAACTCCCTTGAAATTGCCGCTCATCGAGACGCTCCCGAGTTTCACGCAAAAGTCACCTATCTCAAAACGCGGTCCCTTCGACTCGATCTTCGTTTGTTTCTTGCTGGTGTAGATACTGGTCATCTTGAGCATCAGCAAATCGAAGAGTCCATCGGCGATCAGTGGAACGATCTTTGTTCCGGACTCCAGAACGGCAAAGACCGAGGCTGGCTGTTCCGAATTGTGAAGAACGTGAACGGTTCTCTGAGGGCCTGAAACAACCGAAATGACGAATAAAAGTTTTTCAAACAAAAATAATAAATAAAATAAAGATTTGAAGCCGATAATTAAGATTAAATCGAAACGCTCACAATTTGAATCATATAAATCGCGAACGGAGTGTAATAAATAAAAGGATTATCGATGCGGCGAAGAGACAGCGGCGAGTTGCAAAACGTGGCGAGAAGATCGATCGTGATTAATCCGTATACGTCGAGGTTTAAAATCTCGGCATCGGCATCGGCATCGGCGCCGTCTCGAGCGCAAGGTATGAGAGAATCCGTGTGCTCGAATGAATTTCATAAGTCCCGGGGGCGGTTAATACGCGAAGGGTCAAACGTACGGTGTGCGAACTCCGTTGAATATTCATAACGGCGAGGTGGAGAGAAAGAAGGGGGGAGACGAATGGAGGGAGGATATATTCGAGCCACCGGGAGACGCGCATTGCAGCAGCGACATAGGGTGCGCGAAAGCCCTCCCTCTCCTCTCCTCTCTCTCTCTCTCTCTCGAGGTATGAGGCAGGCGAGAGATAGAGAGAGAGTTGGTCCGGCATACACCTAATGGCAGGGTATCACTGCGGCCACTCGGTTAGCGAACGAGCTACGTATGAATTATTAATCCCTTAAATTATAATACACACACGAGCACGCAGCAGACACGTAACTCTTCCATACCCTTAGCTCTCGTGTGCAATTCCCTTCGAGGCCTCGCGCGGTTACACGCCGCTGAAATCCCTCGATGGGCTTTCAGGCCGATTCCCTTCGATCTCCTTCCAATCGTGCGTCAAATGACAAAATTCTTAATTACACCTTCGGCCAATTCGCCCCGTCGACAGTTTTATGCCCGGTAATTTCAGAGCCGGCCGCGATGATTATTTATCGACGTACGGAAGTGTAAGGTGCGAAGACTCTGATATATCAAGTTTGCACTGTGTATTCTTTGATTCCAACTATAATGTTAAAGATCAAAGAACAAAAAATCATATGTCAAATTGATATCGTGGGAATGTTAATGAATCACATTACAATGGCCGACTACAGGAAATATACTATACAATTACTACACAAGCGTGTAGCAATTGTCATTTAGAATCATTTAGAAATATTCATGGTTAATATAATATCGGCGACTACTGATAGATACATCGAGTGACAGCTAATGGGTACAACTCTGTATCGAGGGTGTCACTAATAGGAGCAATGACATTTATTCACACTTTTATTATTATCTTTCGAAAAACTATGAAGATATTGTCACATGTAGGAGGTTTTAGTTAGTCAATGAACTATACTTCACGATGGAAACAATTTCAGTGACTGGATACCCATGATTGTATAAATATTTCGCGTTGTTTTGGACACAATTCTTAAATGACCAATAATGAAAGTATTAACCTTACTGAAACTCCAATATTATGCACGCACTTTTCATTGAGGTTGCGTTACTCGAGTACCTTACTTAAATAGATCCGCGATACATTTTTGCAGTCTGAGATTTTGCGATAGTTTTACAGAAGACAGAATCCGGCGTCTTTATCAGAGCTTGTCAAAATACTCGAAAGTACTTAAAATACAAAATACAAAATACTATATGTATTTAAAATATAAAATACTTTTTGTATTTTAAATACATTTATAAGTACTTTTTTAAATACTTTTTAAAAATCAATACGGGATGGTGGGAAATGGTGGGACATGGTGGATTTTGGACGGCTGAGCCGGCTAGGTTACGCTCGCCCATCATCCTTGCCCATCATCCATCCCGTCCGTCCATCCATCCATCCCGTCCGGCCTAAGCGTACAGCCAAGAAAACCAAAAGTATTTTGTATTTTGTATTTTGAAAAGTACTTAAAATACCAAAAAGTATTTGAGTACTTAAGATATGTATTTTAAATACTTAAAATACATCAAGTATTTAAAATACTGCCCAGCTCGGGTCTTGATGATGAAGGTGATTATTGCCTTATATCGTATCTTAGACGCTCATCGCATTGCTATCCAATGTAATCAGCAGAGCGAACTTTATCATTCACAGTCAGTTTCACTTTGTCGTAAGTCCCAAAAGAGTATCCGCAAGCTGATGTCTTGAAGGCACGACTGAGTTCCTGATGCGTATATTGCCATAGTAAATAGGTCATCCCGATGTTCCTGTTCCACTTTTCCCATTTTGCTACCGAACTTAGCCATCGGTTGACTGTTTTGTTGGTTCGTTAAATTTGTCGCTTCAAGATTCATTATACATGAAGCAGCCGGAGCATCAATACTTTCTTTTATCTCAGAAGCCTCGCATCTGAAGTTAAATTGCAATTCTCGAGAGACGTGTTCGTCTTTTCAATAGAGGACCTTACACATGCATTTGCACTTCTGTAGACTACCAATGGAAATAAACGCACGAATGAAAATAAACGATCTATGAAAATATACCAAACCTACAATCGGCAAATCAGAATATAAGCGTTATAAGCAAAACGAACAACGATTATTTGGGTTCTGCAATTGTTTTTGGGTCACTTCAACGGGTTGTAAGAAGATGTTCTAGATCACATCATTCGATATATATTTTCACGTTGAACATGTCTTCGATATTAGCTTTAGCCTAACGTTTGAGCCGGACATCAGTAATCGCTGAAATAATTTGTCTTTGATCTTTATAGCACGGCTAAAGTTCTTTGCAACCATGCTTTTCCATTTTTTATTTTTTGTTTCATGCATTTTTTTTTTTTAGGTAATAATTGTGATGTTGTTTTTGAATCGATCAGATTTACCCACGATGTAATCTACATTGCCGATGATGCACAGACGATTCCTCATCGGAAATACTCGGCGAAGATACGCCCGTGGCGTATCACGAATTACCTGCATCGTGCATTATAACGTCCTCCGAATGATGCATCTCGATACACAACCGGAGAGCCGTTCATTCGTGAGGCAGCGGAGCTATGAACATTACACGAATGCGTATGGGCTTTTGGTAACAGCGGGACGATGCATCGCAGCGCCCGGAGGTTCATGCACGTAACAAGTAAGCAATTACACGTTGAATCAAGGATTCATCGTACGTGACGGTCGTTCGAGCTGCAATATTACGCGCGACATCCACCAATCGAGTCCCAGAGACCTGCGCTGCATAAAGTCCGGTATCAACCGCATGCACACGCAGATGCAACGAGTCAACAACGTCCTTCCCGAGATAACAATAACAACAACAACAACAACAACAACAATGATAATGATAATGATAATGATAATGATAATGATAATGATGATAATAATAATAATAATAATAATAATAATAATAATAATAATAATAATAATAATAATAATAATAATAATAATAATAATAATAATAATAATAATAATAATAATAATAATAATAATCACCGCAGGTGGTGGGAGGGCGGGAACTCCCTCTTGCTCGGGGAGTGACGACCCCGCGTACACCGAGTAAGTCAAGGGGGACTGAAATCGGCACAGGTCCGACGGAAGTCCCCTGAGACGACCCCAGGTGGCGGGAGGGGGTAAAACCCCTCTCGCTCGGGATGTGACGACCCCGGGGACACCGAGTAAGCTGAGGGGGACTGAAGTCGGCTCGTGCCTGACGGATGACCTCTAAGGCGATCTCAGGGACCGGGCCACGTTCCGGCACGGTACGGGGAGTCGCGCCCCCGAGAGACCCTTAGCATGAAGGAACAAATAACCATGAAATGCACAAAAAAAACAGAGATATACCTCAGGTGGTAACCCCAACACAGGGGCAATCCACCCTGGGCGACGGTCGGGTTGAAGCCCTGGCGGCCCATGGCAGCGGCACGGATTCTGAGGGCCGCAAATTGTGCAAGGAATCGGGGACGAGGACAGCGACGAGGAGGACAGACGAGAAAACCAGAACGGACAAGACAACACTGACCCTGCCCTCCAGGGTAAGGACAGCGAGTGTGTCGAGTGTGGGCAGCGGGGCAAGCGGGACCTCCGCTACCTCCGCGGTCGACAGCGACATACAAGTACCGGCCGGACTGGCGAGTAACACGAGACAGGACGGAACGGACATCACGGAACTACTGACGCTCATATGGAAGACGGCGACAAAAATGGCCGGGGCAGCCGCTGTTCAAAAGAACATGAACATGACGGTCAAAAACGGGATCAAGACTATTCTTGAGGCAGCCGACGTGGCGCTGCATAAGCACACGAAGGTAGCCCAAAGAAACGTCACCGAGCACGAACTGACGGAGACAGAAACGGAAACGGAAACTAAAAAACGTGAGACGCCACAGACGAAACGAAAACGCTCGGCGACCGTGACCCCCCCGGGGTCCTCTCGGAAGCGACCTCCGAGAGCGGAAACGGCCGAAGACTGGCGGACCGTCACGAGAAAAAACAACAAACGAACGGAACGAAAAGACAAAACGGACGGAACGAACGCGACGAACGCGACGAAATCGAGGAACGCGACGAACGCGGCGCACGCGACGAACGCGACGAACGCGACGAACGTCACGAATACGAACGCCAAGGCCAGGAAGCGCAAGCTGGCACCCAAGCAACGGGGGACAGCTGTACTTGTCAAGCCGGCGAAAGACAGCAGCTACTCCGACATAGTACGGAAAATACGGACGACGGTGGACCCGAAGAAGAGTCATGTGCAGGTGACGACCCTGAGGAAAACCAAAGACGGGCTGTGTCTGCTAAAGATACAGACCAAGAACAACGGACAAGAAAATTTCCGACGCGCACTTCAGGACGCGATCGGAGACCATGGCAAGGTTAGGACCGCGACCTCCAGGCGTCAACTGGAGATCATGGACTTGGACTGCGTCACGACCGAGGACGACGTGAGAAGTGCGCTAGGACGAGAAACAGGGCGAGACGCAGACTTTGGCGTCCACATCTTCGGTCCGAACCGGAACGAGCAGTACATGGCGGTATGCGAACTCGAATCGCATGAGGCTGCGGTGCTGCTCGGCCGGGGCCGGATCGGGATAGGATGGGTGCGTTGCCGCGTCCGAGAACGACTGACGGTGACGAAATGCTTTAAGTGTCTGGGCTACGGACACACCAAAGCAAACTGCACGAGCAAGGACCGGACTAAAAGCTGCAGAAAATGCGGCGAAACGGGACATTACGCAACGGACTGCGAAAACACACCAGCCTGCCCCCTGTGCACCGAGGCGGGGCACGGTGACGCAGCGCACTTCGCGGGATCCGGGAAGTGCGCGGTATTCCGGGCTGCGCTGGAGGAGTGCAGGAGGCAGGCAGGACGACGGACAGAATAATTCAGGGAAACCTGAACCGAAGTAGGACGGCAGATATGCTGCTACCACAGATAGCCGACGAGTACGACGCGGACATCATGATTCTGTGCGAACCTTACAGGATAAGGCCGACACAGACATGGATCACAAACGAGACCGAGACAGCAGCTATCTGGGTGAGGGGCGCTGCCCGATCTCGGGTAACTAGCCACGGGGTGGGCGACGATTTCGTCTGGGCTAAGGTCGGCGCTGTCACATACGTCAGCGTCTACCTGACCCCCAACTGCACCGTGGCGGAGTTCGAGAGAAAGGTGGAGCTCCTCGAGGACGGAATAAGGGAGCTGCCCGGCGACGTCGTTGTTGCGGGGGACCTCAACGCGAGGGCGATCGAGTGGGGCATGACAGCAACGAACAAACGAGGACGGCTGCTGCTGGAGATGGCTGCAAGGCTCGATCTAGCAGTAGCGAACACGGGAAGAGTACCGACATACAGACGACCAGGGTTTGGAGACTCTATCCCCGACGTTACGATGACATCGGACAGAATTCTGTCACAGGTGAGGCGATGGCAGGTGATCGAGGACTATACGGCCAGCGACCACCAGTACATAGCCTACGAAGTGACAGGACCGACAACAACGACACGGACAAGGATCCAGCACCCCCTGCGGTGGAATGTAAGCAAACTGGACACACGGAAGTTCTCGGAGGAACTGGTGGCGGCACCAGCCCCGATTACAAAAGTCCCCCCGGAGCTGGTTGGCCGGCAAAGGGCGGGAAGACTGGCAGACGAGACGGCCAAACTGACGGAACGGCTGTGCAACAGCACAATGCCGAAACGACGAAACGGACGAAACAGACAACCACAGTATTGGTGGACGGACGAGATAGCCGAAATGCGCAGAATTTGTCTGGCAAATCGGCGACGTGTAACGAGGGCTGGCGGGAGACCCGAAAGGGAGAACCTCCAAGCCGCTTACAAGACTGCACGGAAAACGCTGACGAACGCGATCAGAGACAGCAAAGCGCGATGCTGGAAGAAGCTCTGCGAGGAGGTGGACCGGGACCCGTGGGGCACAGGTTACAAGATTGTAACCGGTAAACTCGGGGCACGAACTCCACCAGAACTCAAGGACGCTGAAACCACACGACGGATCGTTGACGGACTCTTCCCGACACACCCGATACGCACGGACGAAACAGAAGACAGAGAAGCACCGGAAGTCCCCATTTTTACCGCGGAGGAGCTCACCAGAGCATCCAACGCGATAAAGAATGGAAAGGCACCGGGACCAGACGGAGTACCGGGAGAGATTATCCGGCTGATGGTTAACCTGAGGCCGGAGATATTCCTCGACTTGTACAACGCCTGTCTTACAACAGGAACATTCTGCGACCGGTGGAAGACGGCGAGGCTGGTACTTATCCCCAAGGGTAAGGGAGACCCGAGCACGCCGTCAGCCTACCGGCCGCTGAGCTTACTGAACACGACAGGGAAACTCTACGAACGACTACTGAGACCCAGAATCACAGACGCGATCCAAGCCGCAGGCGGTCTTTCGGACCAGCAATTCGGCTTCAGAAGGGGCCGTTCAACCATTGGAGCAATCCAACAGGTGATCGACTCCTTTTTGGAATTGGACAGACACTGCCATGCAGCGCGACCTATCGTGCTCTTGGCGACACTTGACGTCAGGAACGCCTTTAACTCGGCAAGGTGGGTGGATATCTTGGAGGCGCTTAACAGCGGTTTCGGGATTCCTGCTTACCTGGCACGGGTGGTGGATGATTACCTGAAGAACAGACGGATAACGTACGAGACGACCGAAGGACAGGTGACAAGACAAATCACCGCGGGGGTCGCCCAAGGATCAATACTGGGACCGGACTTCTGGAACGGCTTGTACGACAGCCTGCTCAGACTGGAGTTGCCGCCCGGTGTACTCCTCGTCGCTTACGCCGATGACGTGGCGGCGGTGATCACCGAGCGCTCTCCAGATCTGGCGCAGCTGAAGCTGAACCAGACGATGAGACGAGTAGGCCGATGGATGACAGACCACGGACTACAACTCGCGACAGAAAAGACGGAACTGACGTTTCTCACGAGAAGACGTATACAGACGAGACTGCCCATGAGGGTTGGGACCCACGAGATCGAGGCCGGGGGGGAAGTCAAGTACTTGGGGGTGACCCTAGATACGAAGATGACCTTCTGGCCTCACATACAAAAGACAGCCCGAAAGGCGGCTGAGAGGATAGCATCCTTAAGCCGCCTGATGGCAAACACGACTGGACCAAGACCGGGGAAACGGCGACTATTAATGTCAACGGCCCACTCGATCCTCCTATACGGCGCTGAGATCTGGGCGGATGCCCTGAAGACGAAGAAATACTGCTACGCAATGACGACAGCACAAAGACAGAGCGCGCTGCGGATCGCTTGCTCCTACCGGACTGTCTCTGCACAGGCCGTTCTGGTGGTGGCGGGCGTGATCCCCATAGACCTTCTTGCTTTCGAGCGCAAGAGGATTTATGAAAGGACCGCAGACACGAGCCGACAGGACGCGGCAACCACGGAAAGACAGAGTACGATACAGACCTGGCAACAACGATGGACAGAAGGATCTACAGGCAACTGGACGAGACGACTGATAAAGGACTTGAGACCGTGGATTGAAAGGGAGTTCGGGGACGTAAACTTTTACGTCACCCAGCTCCTGACAGGACACGGCTACTTTAGACGGTACCTTTACAGCATGAACAGAGTACGGACACCGGACTGCAAGTACTGCGGACATGACCGGGACGACGCGGAACACACGTTTTTCGAGTGCGACCGCTGGACACCGCTTAGACTGAGACTAGAGACGACCGTTGGTAGCGTCACCGCAGACAATATTGTCGAGGTGATGCTCCACACAACTGAATGGTGGCAACTTGTTGCCACCTACACAGAGACAATACTGAGACGAAAAAACGCAGACGGCTGCCTCGAATGACAGAGCAGACAAACTGACGTGAGACGAAACGAATAGACAGAACGAACAGACGAACACAGACAGCTCCCCCAACCAGAAGTAATACTAACATAGTTCCTGGTTGAGGGAGAACCGAAAGGAGAAGGCGGTTTAGTGGGTAGGCTACGGGAGTCCCACATACCCATCAGCTGGGCTGGTGGAATCCGTAACTTGGATTCCGCAAATTCCGTTTTTCTTTACGGAATCCTCAGGGATCCCGTAAGGGAAAAAAAAAAAAAAAAAAAAAAAAAAAAAAAAAATAATAATAATAATAATAATAATAATAATAATAATGTATTTATCTATTCTGCCTTCTGGGGAAGAATCCCCTTAGAAAAAAGGTGAGCCATTTACAAAGTTTACAAAAAGATTATACAATATTTTCTGTGTTCAGGTAACATATGACATAATTTCAAAGATTAACAAAATCTCACATATTTTCTTACTTCAGTACCTTATAAGTATTAGCTAACAAAATTTCGCAGGTACAGGTTTTTGAATAATTTAAAAAGAAAAAGTTATCCTCGTACTTGAAGCTTTTTACACATCACTTTTCCCTTCCCTTCCGAGGCTACTGTTTGAGGATAAACGCTCGCATAGTTAGCGCACCTGTCATAAAAAAAAAATTAAGTGCTTTTGTTGCGGATAGATCGGGATTGCCTAAGAGCGCCGTTAAATTGTTATTTTCGCCTAGGTATCCACCAATGAATTTGTCTCTGAGACACTTTTAAATCGGGCAACGAGCGACGAAGTGCTCGACAGTTTTTGATTCGTTTAGGTTGCATATTGAACAAAATTCCTTCGGTGTTAAGGGGGGATGCTGGAACTGGTTTTTTTTTTTTTTTTTTTTTACTTTTTTAACCTGCTTTACCTGTTTTACCGATGGAGCTAACCAATTTTTCAGTTCCGACACAGCATTGTTAATACACTAAACATATGCTTCAAATCATACAGGATTATGATATTGACATAAACGCTTCGGAGTGCAGTTAAATTTTGATTGAAAACTTACAAGGAATTAAGAAAATCGAATATTATAGTTTGCGAAAGTCCGTGAACGTAGTGGTCACGATTGACGCCCGAGTGGCTCTGCATCGTGCCCTACACTTCATTCGGCCGTGTTCATCGGCTCCAATCACCCGTCGCAAGTCGATAGGCTAAGTAATCGTAGTTTCCACTTCACGTGATTATCTTTTGAGTGAGCAACTTTCCGATGGTTTTGGAATATTCGGAGAACTTCACATAATCGGCGTGCACTCCCTTTTGACGTATGTAAAATCTATAATTTTTTATATCCAACAGAACGGACGCTGTAAACATTTCAGCGGCCATGTTGGTTTCCGCGAGAAAGTTTTTAATATTCGATTTTCTTTATTTTTCGGAAGATTTCGACCGAAATTCGAGTGCAAGCCTAATGGTTTATGTTTTCAATGCAGTCCTGTAAAATTTGAAGCATACACGTCGCATAGTAACGACCCAAAGCAAAAACTACGAAATCACCTATTTCGACCGGTAAAACAGAAAGGTCCAGCAGCCCCATAAACTGTATGCCATTCCATTCGATGTGAATCGACAACGATAACAATAATAATGGCAAAGGGTTAAATATGGCCCACAGTCGCTCGTTTCGATAATGCAACAATATCACGAAACATTGTCGAGATAACGGCCGGAGTTCGTGCGCATTGTGCGTTTAGACACTCGTAAGGGCTTAAAAAAAAAAAAAAAAAAAAAAAAAAAAAAAATCCCCAACAAGTTACAACTGCGTTTTCAGCTTGAGAATGAGAGAACGCAGACTATGTGGCCTCGGGGGCCACACCGAAACTCCGGGTAAATTGAAACGTAACGAGAAACGTCGGGCCTAAGCGTAATAAATCTTCGCGAAGCGTAACGGAGAGAGCGCGCGCTCACGGCTCGTCCAGCAGTTCGCTGGACCGCGCGCGCGAGCGAGCGAGCGAGCGAGCGAGCAGCCGGACGAACGCTCCGGCAGCGGGGCCAGCGAGGAAAACGTGCGCGTTATATATACTCTCTGCGGGGAGAGGGAGTGAGAGCACATGGCGCAGCGTGATACGAGGAGGACGAGTTTGCCTCTTGAATTATTCGAGCGAAAGAGCGACGACCGAACGTGAGCTCCAGCCAGCTTGCACGCTTCGGGGATCCGTGGCTGGTGCTCGTCATCGAAGCACCGAGAGAGCCTTCCTGCGAGCCCGGGGATTACCGGGGATCCCGGCCGCTCTACCCCCTGCGACAGTATCATCGAGATAAACTGTTTTCATATACATATTTTCTCCGCACGCTACACTGGACGAAGATTTTTTTTTTTTTTTTTTTTAAATAACGGCTGACGAGCCTTTGCCAAAAATATCGGGTTTACACGCTGAAAAAAAATCCAAACGAAAGAATGGAGTCGGAGCTCGTGGGAGTAAAAAGATTTTTACCTGCGATAAGTAGTAATAATAGTAATAATAGTAATAATAGTAATAATAGTAATAATAGTAATAATAGTAATAATAGTAATAATAGTAATAATAGTAATAATAGTAATAATAGTAATAATAGAAATTTTTTTGTCGTGTATTACGTTTTTTATTCGACAAGTTTTAGATAATCAAAACAAATCTGAGAGTAGACCAAGCAGTAAATGAATACTTTCCGTAAGAGCGCGTTCATGAAAAAAAAAAAAATGTTAATTCACTGGATTTGGTCGTTTGTCCGTTCCTTAACTTACTGGTCGATTACTGGTCGAGATAAACTGTTTTCATATACAGATTTCCTCCGCACGCTACACTGGACGATGATTTTTTTTTTTTTCAATAACGGCTGACGAGCCTTTGCCAAAAATATCGGATTTACACGCTAAAAAAAATCTAAACGAAAGAATGGAGTCGGAGCTCGTGGGAGTAAAAAGATTTTTACCTGCGATAAGTAGTAATGATAGTAATAATAGTAATAATAGTAATAATAGTAATAATAGTAATAATAGTAATAATAGTAATAATAGTAATAATAGTGATAATAGTGATAATAGAAATAATAGTCATAACAATAATAATAGTAATAATAGAAATTTTTTTGCCGTGTATTACGTTTATTATTCGACAAGTTTTAGATAATCAAAACAAATCTGAGAGTAGACCAAGCATTAAATGAATACTTTCCGTAAGAGAGCGTTCATGAAAAAAAAAAAAAAAGAAAAAAAAAGTTACTTCACTGGATTTCGTCGTTTGTCCGTTCCTCAACTTACTGGTCGATTCATCGTAGTTTTAATGAAAATGATCGATCTACACAGTAAAAGGAAATTTGAGCATTCAACAAAGATTTCTTGCCTACGGCCGCGACCCACTATTCATTTCCTTGACAATTTTGTTATTTTTATAATTGGTCAACGACACGTTGGAAATAAAAATTGTAAAATAATAAATAAAAATTTTAAAAAATCGTCGACATTCTTGGACGGGACGCGTCTGTTGACTGTCCAAATCTTCTACAGCCAGAAACATGCGGATGCACGAGATTCAGAAAATCCATTATCGCGACGTCGATACAATTCGCAATACCCGATGAAAATTGAATTTCACTAAATCTGCCTCGACGCTGTCGAGAGTTGGAGCAGGACGAAACCCCTGTTGTCCCGATCGCTCGGGACTGGGGCAGTAATAAAATAATGAAAAAAAAAAAAAGCAAAAGAATTGCGAGAGGAAACGTTGCGAATAAACGCGACGGACGGACACGATGGAGCAGTCCGCCGTCTGATGCATCGGGCATTAACGGTTCATCCGTGCGTGCGTGCTGGCGAGTTTGCCGGCGCGTTTTATCATCGGGACACTCGGCGGACGGTGCACGCTCGACCATTAATTACTTACTCTGTGCCCCCCCCCCCGCCCTCCCCCTTCACTCTCTGCCGCCCCCTCATTGAGCGATTGCGCTTGCCGAGATTATCGCCGAGAGCACAAAACGTTCTCCGGAGAGAGTTTTCCACCTCGGGGCACTCTCGCATCGCCCACACGAAATACATAAGTGTGTTATATCTTATTGTTTTTTTTTTTTTTTTTCGTTTGGTTTTTTTTTGTCCCCCACCCCTTCTGTGCTTGGCCAGTCGATGCCGTGCACGAATTTACTGCCTGCAAGCACCGTGAAACCGGCAAGACGGTAATTTTTCTCGTTTGTCCAGGGTCTATCAGAAGATTAACTGGTTTTATGCGTCTAGATACAAACCAGGTAAGTCCGACGGCTCGACGAGACCGGCGTTAACTGCGCTAGAACAACCGTAGCGATTACGCGTTGGAGAACACGTGCGCACGGGCGTGTTTGAGCGCGCCTGTTATTTTCAGTCCACCGAAAAGCCAAACCGCCCCGAACGGCGGGAACCCTCGAAATTGGCTTCGCCTTCGAAATTCTTCGCGGCACCATACAAGCGGGACGAAAAATCGCGCGAACACTCGGCTGCCGACTTGTTTCCGCGAATTCGGTCTGAATATCGTTTTATTTATAGAAATTCAAAGGGCGACCTCGACCAGTCTCTGGCGGTGAAATTCAGTTTTTTTTTTCTTTCTTTTTTTTTTTCCTTTTTTTTTGGTTGCCATTTTTCCTTCAGAAAACTTTTTACCAAATGATAAAAGCGAAAGATTCTCCGCGCTGAAATGTATACCAAGGGGAAGAGAATCGAGGCGTCGTTAATAGTTTGAAAATAAATTGGATACGAATGAATTGGATCGTGGAAAGATACGCCGTAGGCGAGGCTGGGGGAGGGAGGGGGAAGAATCTCCACTGGGAGTTGCTTCCTTCGGTTCACGTTATAGTGAGTGCGGAAGAGAAACCTGATGAAGAAGAAGGAAGAGCAACGGATAGAGGTTACATATATATATATATATATATATATATATATAAAGAAGGGCATAGAAGGAGCTGTGCGGAAACTGGGAGCTCTCAAGGGGGTGCACAAGAATTCCACAAGAGTGGATAGATGCGAAGCAAGAGGGTTGAACGTGGCGGTGGTGGCTGCTGCCTTGCTCCTCTCTACGGTTTGTGCACCAATACCGTATAGCTGGCAGGTAGACAGCCTCCGTACGGCTATAAGGGACACCGGGGCGAAATGGACCAGCGTCGGCTATTTGAGATGCACCCAGAAAAAAGATTGATTAAAATCAAATAAATTTCGAGCTTCGAATGACGTTTATTAAGATAAATGAAATGTTTGCTTGCCTCAACAAAATCCTTATTAGATTCAAATAACGCTTATACTTTGGCGTAAGTAAACAAAATTTATTCAAAGATTCGTCCTTTAAGATAAATGTTCATTCGCGCCAAAGAAATCATATATTTGGCGTCAAGACAAACGCGGCTATTATCCGTTAGCGCGCATTAGAGTTGTCAATGCGTCGGTCGTCTGAAAACATTTCTCGCTAATGACAAAACTATATTTATTCCTTACGGGGAACCGTTACACTGTAATAGAGAGGCACCTCATCGGTTTGTTTTCATGACACTTTGTTTAATTCAAGCTGTGTACCTCGATTGAATTGTGGTTATGAAATGAATCCCCGAACAACTGACATCGAGATTAGTTATGTCATGAGTATAACTACTGTGCGACGTGATTAGTGAAATCGTGCGCCGATAACGGATCTGTATGCTCATTTTTATAATAAAACATTGCTCGTTGATACTTCGTTGATAGTAAAAATGGCTTATTTAACAAAAAAAAAAACAAAAAAAATCGTTTCTGCGTCATTCGTATATCACATTATTCCGATACGATAAAAACTAGCGGGTCTGTCACGAAATAAATAAATAAATTATTTGACATAAATATCTGTTTACTAGATCCGAATAAACATTATTAAATAATAAGAATAATACTATCAAACAAAGAAATACATTAGACATTAATAAATGGTCTATTAGGTTCTGAATCAAATAAACATTTTTCTTCGTCCTTGATAAATTTTCTTTGAATGGAATAAACTTTTTTCTGGGTGTGAGCTTTTTTTTTTTTAAGGTCCTACGAAAACTTAGAAACGATTGTCCATTTTGCCCCCCCGCTCTTCCGATCGATTTTGCAAGACGTAATTCTTCGTCCTCGGACGAAAGGAATTGTGATTAAGTATTGCATGCTTTTTTTTTGTTTGTTTGTTTGTTGGTAGATGGTCGATTAATATGACTCTGGTCTCTTCCGAGGGTCTTTGTTTCTTAGCTACCCCATTTTACCCAGGTCTCGTCCATTATACAGTAGTATCTCGCTTCGACGCGGGTTTTGAGACCGCAGAATTCTCGGATAACTGAAACAACGGTTAATGCCAATTAAATGTCGAGATTAAAAAAAAAATTCTTAAAAGTTCCATTTTAATTGAGTACATATAAATTCACAATTGACCCTTCAAGTTCTAAGACTCTCGTTGAACAAAATATATTTTGCTCAACTGCGCGATACTTGCCTGAATTAAAATTTTTGAAAATTACACACTTTTTTTTTGTTTACAACAACATTTTTTTTAAAGCCACTCTGTTTGAAAATGCTTGTTTCGGATGGATTATTAAGCATGACTATTCGTAAAATGTTCGAGAATCATCAGATTATAATTGAAGATAGTTTTTTTTTTTAAATGGCGGTTCGAATATTTTTTAAATGATGTCGAATATAGTACACTGAGCACTAGAGGATTAATTGATATGCACTGTGTAGTAGTACGAAAAGCTCAAAATTTTTTCATACATTGCGATAATTGCTGTTGCTCTTTGAAAATTGCATTTCTACCTATGAGTCAAATATTGTACACTGGCCATTAAATGGTTAATTAATTACGAGCCTGCACTAGTAGATAAAGCTTTCTTTCTTCGCATATTGCCTTACGTACACATGCTTCTTACAGTAGTCAGCAACTTTAATTTGTTTTCGGTTGTTAAATGGCACGTTCGCATACGTCCTTGCGACTAACAAAATGTACCGTTGATTACGGAATGAAGATACGCATATTATAAAAAGGACCCTCGGAAAGCTCTCCGGATAATCCGATGCAGATTAATCGGAGTTCTACTGTACGTGCATATCTCATGCCCGATTCCTCCCGGTGTGCGAAGCGGGGGGTGGGAAGCGAACTGCAATTATTGACGAACCCTAGCACTTCTGTAAACTCTTCCTGCTCGATACGTTGACACTATATTATTTCCAATAGCCGATAGTTTGGAAAACTATACTATTGCAGAGGGAATAACTTCCCGAGCGCGAGAAGCATTAATAATAAACGAGAGGTACTATCTACACTCTCGACTCTCCAGTCCTCATCTTATATTTGTTCGAGAAGGTATAGCGCAGGAAGATGGGAGAACAGGAGAATGAAATGAGGGTGGAAGGCGGGGGGGGAGTGAAAAAGGAAAAACGACTCGGAGGGTGGTGGCCTCGCATTCGCTGCGGCTCGATCTGTGATAGCTTTATTATAAGTTCCAGATGCTACTGCTGCTGCTGCTGCTGCTGTTCCTCTCAGCCCTTTTCCACCCTTCGAGCCTCACGAAACCCTACCAACTACTCCCACCTCCTCACTGCGGCAATTCACTTGCGGAAGGAGTTTGTTGAAGTCCCGACGAGATCTCTTTTGATCAATCCTTATCTATCTATCAATGTCTCTGTCGCCGTGTTGAGGAAACAGGAGGACGGAGAGATCGAGCATTTTCCGTCAACTTTGCAAATTCTGGGAGGTATAAAAAAAAACACATTATTTGAGGTACTGCTGTCGGCAATGAAAGATTCGTACACTGAGAAAAAAAATGACTGCATTAACCAAGGTGCGTTCCTCCACGTTCAAAAGCGTTATTTAGTTAGTTATAATAAAAACATTTGTTTGAATCGAAATATTTTGAAGCGACTGAAGCGAATAATCTTTCAAAAAAATAATGATTTTGTTGTACCAACCAAATAACAGCTTTGAACGTGCGTGACCGCGAATTTGGTTAATCCACCTTTTTTTTTTTTTTTTTTTTTTTTTTTTTTTTTTCAGTGTAGATTTAACAAATATTTCCTATACATAAACGTTCGCAATTTTTTTTTTCATGATAATTTTACCATCTTTTTTTTTGGTTAAATGTTGTAACAAATCTAATGTACCTCAAAAAGGTTTGCCCGAAGGCTGCTGTGACACGATCACATGATTGTTCGATTTCATATTATAAGCCGTCTATCACCAAACGAAACGTATGGAGCACCTCAAACGGTGGCGATCAGAGCAGTAGCGATCGGAGAAGCGATCGGAGAAACAGACTGCAGCGTCAATATCGCGGAGCGACGGAGACGCAGGGACAACACAGTGGCTGCTCGCTCTGACCAATGTTTGATGCATAATCACGTATTTCCGTGAATCTACGCCACGGGAGGAGAGGAAACGCACACGGACAAAAAAATTATTTCAATCAAAGAAAATGTATTAAGGACGAATGAAAATGTTTATTTGCTTCCCCGCGCAAAAAAGAAAGTATTAAAAGAGTATTAAATTGAAAGTATTAGGAGTATGTCGTATTGGACTGAATAATACTAAAATTATACTTCGCGAATGAGTACAAAGTATGAAACTAGTATATGAAAGGATATTAGATATCAAGTATTAAGTTAATGTACCACGAAATATTCGAGTATTAAGTCTGGTCCATGTACCATGGACGACGGACCATGCGCCCAATGGTCCCATCCATGGTCACATGGACCCACGGTCACATGGACCCACGGTCACATGGACCCACGGTCACATGGGCCCACGGTCACATGAACCCAATGGTCCCATACGAAATATTCGAGTATTAAGTCTGGTCCATGGACCATGAACGACGGACCATGCACCCAATGGTCCCATCCATGGTCACATGGACCCACGGTCACATGGACCCATGGTCACATGGACCCACGGTCACATGCACCCACGGTCACATGGACCCACGGTCACATGGGCCCACGGTTACATGGGCCCACGGTCACATGGACCCAACGGTCCCATACGAAATATTCGAGTATTAAGTCTGGTCCATGGACCATGAACGACGGACCATGCACCCAATGGTCCCATCCATGGTCACATGGACCCACGGTCACATGGACCCATGGTCACATGGACCCACGGTCACATGCACCCACGGTCACATGGACCCACGGTCACATGGGCCCACGGTTACATGGGCCCACGGTCACATGGACCCAATGGTCCCATACGAAATATTCGAGTATTAAGTCTGGTCCATGGACCATGGACGACGGACCATGCACCCAATGGTCCCATCCATGGTCACATGGACCCACGGTCACATGGACCCACGGTCACATGGACCCACGGTCACATGGACCCACGGTCACATGGACCCACGGTCACATGGCTCCACGGTCACATGGACCCACGGTCACATGGACCCACGGTCACATGGACCCACGGTCACATGGTCCCATCCATGGACCCATGGGTTCGCGGTCCATGGTCCGTGGTCCGTGATTTGTCATCCATGGTCCGTAGCCCGTGATTCGTCATACATGGTCCATGGTCGAGACTTAATAGTCGAATCCTAATATATCCTTTCATATACTAGTATCAATAATGACTAGTATCCTTTCATATACTAGTATGAATAATGTACTCATACTTTGTACTCATTCGCGAAGTATAATTTTAGTATTATTCCGTCCAATACGACATACTCCTAATACTTTCAATTTAATACTCTTTTAATACTTTCTTTTTTGCGCGGGTCATAACCTAATAGAGCGTTTATTAATTTCTAATATATTTATTTATTTGATAGTATTATTTTTATTATTTAATAATGTTTATTTACATCTAATAATTAGATGTAAGATATTTAGTTCACATAATTTTTTATTTATTTATTTTGTGTCCGACTTTTGATAGTATGAGAATAATGTCATACAGCCTAAAAATAAATTGTAAAATTTAAATACCAGATATTAAATTAACAAATATTTTGCCTAAAATTTACAAGATTCCATTAAAAATAAAAATTTTACCGTAAAATTGTAACGGACATGTGTTTGATATCAAATACGCGTTTCCACGGTATGACGCTGGCGAAAGAGTCAAGCGGTACACATAAGTTTTTCGTCCGTTTTTCATAAGATCGGTTTTTCATTATGTCGAGTTACGAGTGTAACAGCAGTGCGCAAGTGTTTTCCTCCGATTGTATCTGATCTTTCGATCCACAAATTCTCCCGGAATAAGTAATAACTAAAAGCCATGGAGGTCGGAGAGAAGGCTTCTACTACCCTGAGATTATAATTCGAATAATAGTTCTCCTCTTTTCTTTTCCCCAATTGTTTAGAAAATTCGGTGTCGCTGTAACAGCGACTGACGCCCATTTAAGATAGTCCTCTCATTATGTCTAACGCCACCTAACATTGACTGTGGAATGAGAGATATTACAAAGACTTCTCGATGGATAAAAAAATCTTAAAAAAATTGAGCATATGTGAGATGCTGAAAAGATTGTTTTTGCATAATAATAATGCCAAAATGTTATTGACATATTACTGAGATATGAAAATTGTACAACAAATTGTACACGGAAACGTAATTTTTTTTCTTTTTTTCGTTGCGAAAATGATTTGTCAATTTTTCTGAATACGTGTGATTTTTTTTTTAAGATTTTTATCTAATGTTTGAAAATTGCGTTTTTAAACAAATTTTAACATAAAGAAAACACAAGTTTGAAACATTACATAAAATTCTGAAAAAATGCATACGTATTAAAAAAAAAGTAACAAATTATATTCATGAGATAAAAAATTAGGCTGCCAGGTAATTCGTTGCATCATCTTTTATTTCAATAATTTGTCAATAAAATTTTTGAAGTTATTATTGTGCACAAATAATCGTTTCAGCACCTTCCATATTGCTTGATTTTTTTTTTCAGACGTTTATCCAAGCGGGAAGTGCTTGTAATTCTCTGTTACACCGCTCTCAAACTTAGGCGGTGTCAGACATAACGAAAGGACTACCTTAAAGACAAATCGAATTTTCGTCTTTGCCAGTTTAATAAACTTCCACTTTTCTGTCCTGACAGCCGGAGGGTGGTTCGAAAATCATCGTAAGGTACAATTTTTTACAATACAAAGGTACAAGTATCGACCATTTTTTTTTTTGTTTTTTAATCAATAAGAAATAACTTGTGAAACTTTGTGGACATTAAATGTTTGCCAAGTGCACAAACCCCTCCCTTACCGTGTTACTCTGTCGTGCAGACAATAGTAAGTTCAAATAGTTCTTTCATTCAAAATATATTACGCCGTAGTTCAATTTCCATGAACACGATAACAAAAATCATTTTATCGTTTGTCATTTTGTCTTTTTTTGCACGACAGTAAAACGCGTGCCGTAAAAAAAAAAAAAAAAAAAAAAAAATGGTAGGACAATTTATTTCGTTGTCAAATAACGCTTGAAAAGTGTTTTAAAAAGATTTTTTTATCGTGAAAAAGAAAAAAATCACGATTCAATTTCAAGGGTCAAAAGTGGAGGGTCATCGAAAAAAATGCGGAAGGAAGATTGAAGCTTTATCCGTGGTCAGTGGGCGGACCATGACTTTGTAAGCTGTTCAATAAATCCCTTCGCAGTGTAATACTATAGCCTTGGGTTTACGTGAATAATAACGCGTTATTGGTAGGGAGTTTGTACAAGATTGAATGTTGTTTGTTGATCGTTCGTCGAGCATGCGAGGGGGTTGAATTTTCGAGTGTTCCGTGTATGCGTTTCTATATGTCTGCGCGTGTGCGTGTGTGTCCAGGCGAGACCCTCGTTTCGAGCTGTGCGCCGCGGACTAGTAAATATACCGTGATACAACCCTCCTCTTTCGCCGGTTTCTCCACCGGTCGTGCAACGCAGGGACTGGGCATGGCAGCAATGCTCGCAAATCCGCACGCATGGGGGTCGGAAGAGCTTTTATTGTACGACAATTTGTGTCTCATTCATAGCGAGTTTGTGGCCCTCTATGGCAAAGGCCGAACACATGCCTGCCCGTGGACAAAGAATCGCTGTATCCGCTTCGCATTATACCTGAGGGTGAATATCAGTGGAGCCACCCTTAACCTATATCTACCCCAAAATCAATTCAGAATATACGCATCGCGTAAATTCAATCAACTTCCCGAAAGGTGACGGCGTTGGCCGTATGATGAATGCAATGTTTTTTTTTTTAAATAAATTAAATCACGAATTGAGTAAACAATAAATTTTTTTGCGGATCGTCGAGATGTTTTGGCATTTGTTTAGGGTTATTCTAAAAATATGGAAGTCTTCAGCTCTTCAAGCTGAATCACATTTAAAATATAATTATAATGTAACGTTATTATAATATGGTATTGTTATTAGATTATCGTATGCAATTGTAATATAAATCATACATTCTTCGGTTACATACACCCCCAATGGGTTAATGTTATTACTGGACATTTTTTTTCTGACTCCTTTCTAAGCATCGCCTCAGGATAATATATCCTCTTCCCTTCGAAAATATCTCGAGTATCGATAATAGAGGATCGAACTTTAAACAATAATAAAAATAATAATCACATTCAGATTAAAAAAAATATATATATATCCGTGCGTATTCACATCCAGAAAAACATGTTACTTGACGCGTAGACGGTAAAACGATTTATACATTTAATAAACATTTATTTTCCACAAACCTTCACAATACTTTGCTCGCTAATTTTGCAATACCTTAAATTAAATAAAAAATACGGTTTGTAGACGACAAAAAAAAAAAAAAAAAAGTAGGCAAAAATATCAAGACAAGTAATCGCAAACCTCAGTGAACAATAAATGTTTCTTGAATGTACAAACTTTTTATACACCGAAAAAAAGGTTTGGTAATATCAACCTCACAGCTGCGATCACGGAAAATTGGTTTCAATCAAACCAGGCGCATTTGAATAGACTACACCGTTGTTGAAACAATAAAACTGGTGTTGTTGTGTCAACTGCGTGCAGCAGTTGAAGAACCAACTGCAACGTTGGTTCGAAGTCAACCAAAACTGCATTAAATCAACAACTTTTTTTTTCGATTCAATCGTATATACTGTCACCGTACAGACGGTATATTATCTTGACTTGAACGTATATTTGGTCAATTTGAAAAAAAAATGTGATTCGATGTGTTCGTATATATACGAACATTTGGCATCTTGAAAATAATTTTATTCGATTCGACAAGACGTCAATTTAGTAATTCACAAATATTCTACCCACAATAAACAACTTTCAAGTTATTTCGATATTTCAATATCAAAACATCGAAGTTGAATCTACAGTTAATGACGGAGAATAATTTATATATTCGATTAAAAATTATACATATCAATAAGCGATTGTAGCGTAGTGGTAAGGTACTAGATCAGGATGGGTCAGGTTCGGGGTTCGAGCCCCGCTGGGATATATGACATTTTAATTTGTAAAAATTATGTTATCATTGATAAGTAGCGATATACTGATAACAATTGAACATATAAAACACGATGTAACCATGTATGAAATCAATTAGTAACAAATAACGTAAATAACCGTACTGGGACCCAACTCCAAATTGAGTTTGGCCAAACATTTTTTTTTTCCTTTGCGTGACTAGATATTTGTTTTCGAACAAAAGTTTTTTTTCTTTTTTGATATGATTGCCTGATTCTGTTCGATCAAACATATTCTTAGTTGGGACAATGAAATGATTTTTTTTTTTGATGTTGATGTAACTTTGCAGTCAACTTGACGAAATATTTTACTTCGCCACCCGCAACCGCCCGATTAGTTTGATTCAAACCAATGTTGTTTGATCTTACCAAACCTTTTTTTTCGGTGTACTTTGCAGCCTCTAAACAAATGATAAATATTGTAATTCAAATAAGCATGTATCCAATTACAAAAACAATTTATTTGATTCGCATAACTATTTATCAAAATTAAAAAAAAAAAAAAAACTATTTATCCGAAGTAACTAAACAATGATTACAATGGAATAAGTATATCTCCGCCGTCACCTTTAATATAAATGATTTCTCTTGATGCAGTTCGCAGCCTCATTACCGTCGGTCGGATACGCGTGCGTTGGTCATAATCTCCTCCAGCCACTAACCTAGGGTAAACCCAGGGTGTCCGCAGCTGTACATCCCCATCCGGCCCACCAACCCCACCCCCCCCCCCCCCCCCCATTTCCCGCCCGTCTATATCTCATTCGGCTCTGCCCGTCTGCCCCACCGCTCTGGAATATCGCGACGAATCCATCCTCGTTGCACCCCCTCGCAAAGCACTCTGTTGCAGCAGCAGCAGTAGCAGCAGCAGCAGCAGCAAGCCTAGGCCTATCCAGAGCACAGGGAGCTCCGCCTCGGCCCCCTTGCTGCGCTCGAGTCTCTCCCGCTTGCAGCGGCCGCGGTCCTCTGGGCTAGTGTAGTAGCATTCGAGGGTAGTGGCGGAGTGGCACCGTTGCTCGCGGACGGGTGCAAGGGGGTAGTTTTGCGCAGGGTGTCGCGCACTGCCAGCAGCAGCAGCGAACGGGCCACGAAGAAGCAGCAGCAGCAGCAGCAGCAGCAGCAGCGTCAGTGTCAGCATCGGTAGGAAAAGCGGCGGCGGGGGTAGTTCAGTTGCCCGCGATTCAGCGTGGTGTCTGGCCACCGAACGGGACCGATGTCCCCGATTTTATCGGAGCGTCGCGTTTAGTTACACAGAGACAGAAAATTAAATAAACGATTAAAGGAAACAACATTGTTCATTTTAATTTTTTGTTTCCCCCCCCCCCATTTAATTTAAAGTTCGGAGCCCCCTCGGGGCCGAAGACCGGCGAGGCGGCAATCGCGGCCGTAGCCTCCTGGCCTGGAGAGGATAATAAACCGCGAGTAAAAGCTCCGAAGGGTCGGATCGACCCCGAGACCCCGTGACCGAATAACGAGTAACCCAGCGATCCACTGTCGCACGACACACTATCTCTGCAATCCGTGTGTTGTGTCACCATATTTTTTTTGTTTTTTTTTTTTTGTTTTCTCTCTAATTTCTCTTCCACGGCGTAATAATAACGGGAGTTTAATTGACATGTAGTTTCGAGGAGAATGGAGAAGAGTGAGGGACTGTGAACGGTGGATGAAGATATGAAATTAGCGGACTCGTTGAATAATTAATGAAGCCAAGATGAATTAATCTTTCACGAGCACTGCGCGAGCTGAATATCGTTCGGAGAGTTGGAAACTCGGAAGAAGTGGGATATGCGACTGATGCTTGGAATTTGTAATATTCCGTTTTGCACGACGAGAAGAGGAGGAGGCGAAGGAGGTGAAGCGCGAAGAAGACACTATGTATAACGTTAAATGCAGTTCGCGATGCCCGCCAACCTCCGTACGATCCCTCGTCGTCCGAAAGTGCTAATGCAAGGTGGATAACGAGCGGAAGAGGGGGGGAGGGGGAGGGGTGCGGGGGGGGGAGGGCCGAGAAGAGACGAAGAGGAAAAACGAAGACGCAGCAAAATTGGGCGAGAGTTACAAATCAGTGGCTCGTCGTCGTCGCTGGACCGTGGCTTGCCGAGCATTTGGCGAAAGCTCAAACGGTAACTATCCGAGCGTGGGAGGATGACAAAAAAAACAAAAAAAACATAGAATCGAGAGTAAAGGAGCAAAAGATGAGGAACGAGGCGAAAGGAGGAAAAGCGGAAAATTGCGAGTGTGTCGAGTCTAAAACGCCCGAACAAATTCTCAAACCGTAGCTGCATGAAGTACACTGCATAAAAAAAAATCAAACGTGCACTGCATAAAAAATGAAAAAATAATTTGTAAAATTGGAGTGCCGACTAAAAGTCGTTCGCTATATACAAACTTCTCCGTCCGGTTTGTCTTTGACAATTTTTTTTTTTTAATTTGCAACAAAGGGAATCTTGGATATCCGTGCGCAAACGATCGTTGTCGAATTTACAAAGCTTCTTCACTGACCCAAAAGGATTATTTATCTCATGGACTGCCCGCGAATAAATATTCATTTAAGCAAATAAATGATTGTTTTTAATGAAATAAATCATATACGGAAATCAAATAGATTTATTTGCGGGGTGCCTTGTAAAATGATTTTTTTTTTTTTTTTTTTCTGGGAGTGTGCAGCGAGAAGTTGGTATTGCTTCGGTGGAATTTATGAGGATTAACGAAGTGGCTATTTTATAATGCGGAGAATACGAAATAGTCGAGGCCTTTGCGAGAAGCGCATAAATGTAGGGATTGGAGACGACGAGGTGAATTGCATCTATCACTCTCCGAAGCTATTTATATCGTTGCACGGTCTTGTCTCGCACCAGTCCTCCACACGGGGGAGTCAATGCTATGGCGAAGCAATAAGAAACTGCGATTTGCCGGTTGACGGCATGAATAATAATCGACTCACGTGAGAAGAACGAGTCGGAGGAGGCTGCTGAGGCTTATGTGGATGTGTGTGCTGTGTGTGTGCGCGCGCGCACGCGTGTGTGTGGGCGTGCAGCAAAGTTTCGCGTACGAGGGTGGTTCGACGGGTGCAGTGATTGACCACTTAAAGGGAGAATGAGATTGGGTTGCCTTAAAGCTACGGCCTAATTGATATCAAAGCCGTGACACATCATTTCCATCAATTTCATTCGTATTTTACATACAGAAATATTTTCGGCATTTTAATTGAGAATTGTCAGTTTGAATTAAAAAAAAAAAAAAACGCGAAAATAAAATTTGACCGGGAAGAGTTAAATTTAACAAGATTAACCCGTCGAGCTTGTTGAACCACAAAAAATGTTGGGATTTTGTTCATCATGATTGTGCTACTATGTCCGAAATATATATATATATATATATTTTTTTTTTAAGGTGCTTTTCGCGAAACCGAGGCGATGAGAATTTTACTCCAATTTTATTTTTATTATTTGTGAAATAAAAAGTATACACTTTTAAGTTCTAAAAAAAAAGCTTGGGATCCTCAAGGACCATTTGAGGTGGCTCGTAAAACTACAAACTGATTAAAATAAAAGCTCTGACGTCATTCAAAGTAGTTTAATTCGAATTGTGCAAATCGAAAAGTTTTTGACATTTTTATTCGGACCGTTTTTTTTATTTTTTTTTTATTAGGGCATATAATGTTAGACCGAAACTAAAATTTCGCAAGCTAGCACGTCGAGCTCGGAACATCACAAATAATTTTGCAACCTCGTACTTCGTGATTGTGCCACTTTGCCTGAAGTTTTAATCTTTTAAATGAATTCCTAGTGAAAATCGGTACAGCAGGATATTATCAAGATCTCCGTTAGGGTGTCATAAATATGAAAATAATTTCGCATCCGCAAGTCCCATTTGTGGTGTTGCTGGTTTAAAAAAAAAAAGCATGTACGACAACTTTCTCATCGCGGAGAGAAAAATTTCCCGTGCAATACGATCGACTGCGCAAAGTGCCAACAACTGTTGCAGAGATAAAACGTTTTACCGCTTACCCTATGCAAAGTTAAAACCCATCGTCGTAAATTGCCGTCCACGTTGCTCGTCAATTCGCGATCGTTGCTCGTCGCAACGAAGACAGCACTAGCGAGAGACAATGCGACCGTGCGAGTGCGGACTCTCATGTCGCGCGTAAGAGTGACGATAAATCGGTTGACACACAAAGAAGCTTCGTATAAGGGTTTTGCAAGCAGTCTTTAAATTCGCGGTGGAGATGTTTCGCAACGACGGGCTTCTTTTCCTCCCGATCGTAAAATCTTAACGCGGAGTGAGTGGGTTTGGAATCGCTGAACAATTTTTTTTTTTTTTTTTTTATTTACAGTAGAACCCCGATCAATCGGGATCGTTTCACACGGGCGCGACGGTCTTTATCATTAACATCAATAAATCTTTTGTGCATAAATTTACATTACATCTTGTTAGTCGGCAAAATATGTGCGAACGAGAAATTCAAAAAACCAAAACAAAGGAAAATGACTAATTATTAGAAAAGGCAATGGAAATTACGGCAATTTATTTAAAAAAAAAAGAACTAATACACAATCGACATTAATTAATCATTTAAGGAGGGAGTCTCGCTGAGGCTGACTTCGCATAAGTTCGACAAAAATAATAGAAAAATTGCAAATACTTCTTGATGGTATAAAAATCTGAAAAAATTCATGCATACTAAAATTACTGAGAAGATTAATTTTGCACAATAATAATTACAAAATATTATTAACACATTGATGAAAAAAATAATTGCTTAACAAATTTGCCCGCAACCCAACTTTTTTTTTTCGTGAAAATGATTCGTTTATTTTTCTGAATACGCATGAATTTTTTCAGATTTTTCAGTAATCGTTGATTTTTCCATGAAAAAAAAAAATCAACGATTACTGAAAAATCTGAAAAAATTCATACGTATTCAGAAAAATAAACGAATCATTTTCACGAAAAAAAAAGTTGGGTTGCGGGCAAATTTGTTAAGCAATTATTTATTTCATCAATTTGTTAATGACATCTTGTAATTATTATTGAGCAAAATTAATCTTCTCAGTACCTTTAGTATGCATGAATTTTTTCAGATTTTTAAACCATCAAGAAGTACTTGCAATTTTTCTATTATTTTTGTCGAACTTATGCGAAGTCAGCCTCAGCGAGACTCCCTCCTTAATGAGCGATGTACCATATTTGACACGTTGTTGAGACCGCTATTTTTTTTTAATCTTCATTTTAATCCGAGCATTCTGGAAAGATTTGACGAATTGTCGCGCTCATTAATCCATCCCGAGCAAACCTTAGTTAAATTAATATTAATATTTTTCTTTAATTACATTTTTTTTTTCTACTTTGAAACTTTGAGTTTTTTCGAAGATTTCGATAGAGAAGTTCCGTGCAGTTGAGAATATTTTTTGACTCAACGGGGTGGAGAAAGATCGAGCCTTAGATCTTGAATGGTTACGTAAAAATGCATATTTACTGAATTGAACTTCTTAAAATATATTTTTTTTGGAATCATGTCATCTAATCAGGATTAAGGGGCTGCTGGACCTTCCTGTTTTACCGGCCGAAATAGGTGATTTCGTAGTTTTCACTTTACGTCGTTACTATGCGACGGGTATGCTTCAAATTTTACAGGACTGTATTAAAAACATAAACCATTCGGCGTGCACTCGAATTTCGGTCGAAATCTTCCGAAAAATAAAGAAAATCGAATATTAAAAACTGTCTCGCGGAAACCAACATGGCCGCTGAAATGTTTACAGCATCCGTTCTGTTGGATATAAAAAATTAGAGATTTCACATACGTCAAAAGGGAGTGCACGCCGATTCTGTGAAGTTCTCCGAATATTCCAAAACCATCGGAAAGTTGTTCACTCAAAAGATAATCACGTGAAGTGTAAACTGCGATTTCTTAGTCTATCGACTTGCGATGGGTGATCAGAGCCGATGAACACGGCCGAATGAAGTGTAGGGCACGATGCAGAGTCACCTGGACGTCAATCGTGAGACTACGTTCACGGACTTTCGCAAACTATAATATTCGATTTTCTTAATTCCTTGTAAGTTTTCGATCAAAATTGAACTGCACTCCGAAGCGTTTATGTCAATATCATAATCCTGTATGATTTGAAGCATATGTGTAGTGTATTAACAATGCTAAGTCGGAACAGAAAAATTTGTTAGGTCCATCGGTAAAACAGGTAAAGCAGGTTAAAAAAGTTAAAAAAAAAAAACGAGCTCCAGCATCCCCTTAAGGTAAACGGCCCAGTTTGCGACACTTTTAGAGCAGGGGTGCGGGATTTCTATTAACTAAGAACGCGTGGCATTGTAAAACTTAAAATGAACTGTCCATCGGTAAAACAGGTTAAAAAAGTAAAAAAAAAACCGAGCTCCAGCATCCCCTTAACCGTGGTTTCAGTTATGCAAGATTCCCTCCCAAGAGCCCCGGTTAATCGGCGTTCTACTGTACGTTTTTTTACGCAGCGAACGAAGGAGATACGAGGCTCGGTAAAAAATCTCGCGTCGTATCTCGTCTAAAAATATGTACACGAGGAAATGTATTCCACGCTGGAGCTTGTATACAGTCGCGTTACCGGGGTTGCGATTGCGGGCGGCGGTTGGTGGTCGTCGCTGGGACACCGATAATAATTAAACGAGGCGTGCGCTCGAGCGAGTCCGCTCGTGATAATTAGAAGCAATCTCTCTCTCTCTCTCTCTCCCTTTCTCTCTCTCTCTCTCTCTCTCTCTCTCTCTCTCTCTCTCTCCCTTTCTCTCTCTCTCTCTCTCTCTCTCTCTCTCTCTCTCTCCCTTTCTCTCTCTCTCTCTCTCTCTCTCTCCCTTTCTCTCGGTCTCTCGGTCTCCCTCGTGGATTATTAAAGGGCGAGAGGAATCGGGGGAGCGGGAAAGACTGCGAACTCTGTGGGAAAACTCACACGCTGGGGTATCACGGTTATTTCCCCCAGGGTGATTGAGATCCTACGGTAATGAGAAAATCGGAACAGGTTTATATGTAACAATCGATCGTGCCCAATTGACGAGGCTACACAGTAAAAAAAAATTATTTCGCAAAATTCGAATGCGAAATATCGTAAAATTGATTTTGTTAGTATGTGACAAATGAGTTTGTCACTTATTCGAATATATGAAGATTGACCTTTAATTTCCCGTGCCATTGACGGTTTTCGTTTATTTACTTTTCGTTGAAAAACTTGAGAATTAACAAATAAATATTTTTTTTTACTGTTTATATAAATCCTCGTTCGAATACATATTTATATATAAAAACATTTTTGTTTGTTTGTTTTTTTGTTTCGATATTGGGAACTTACATTTCGCAACTTTGAACCCGTATTAACTTTGAGTCTTTTCATACAATTAAAAAAAATTTGTAGATTTAACAAACCCTTTTTATCCGAAAACGCTCACAATTGTTTTATTGTTACATGGTGGCCCTTTTTTCACTGGCCAATTAAAAATTTTCCCCGACTAAACTTCTAACCACTTCTATAAAAAAAAAAAAAATTATTATGCAAATGAAAATGCCCAATATTGTATTAATATTTAATTATATATATATATTTTTTGTTTTCGAAAAACTTCCTAATTTTTTTTTTAAAGATTCCCTTTCATGCACTTCTTATTTATTTATAAAAGGTACGGAGACAATTTACTTTTTCCCTGACCAATTTTGAAATTCCCTGACTTTTCCCTGATTCCCTGACCAAGATATTTTTTCCCTGACTCTTCCCGGTTTTTCCCGGTTTTCCCCGACCGCACCTACCGTGTGTTAATTTCACCAAAATAAATTGTAAAATTGACAGACATAGTTGTAAAATGAACACGATTTTTTTCGTGAAATTAACACGAAAAGAATTGTGGACGTTTGTGGACAAGAAACATTGGTACCTGTTTTGCTGTCGCATGCGAATAAGATAAATTTTTGAAATTTCGGAAATAAAGTGTGGATAATTTTAGAATTTGCAAAGACATTAATATTTACTGGAAGTCGTAGCAGATCCAAAGTTGAAATGCGTCCGTTCATTTTTTTCTTCAACCTTTCCATTCGAATAGCAATAAACACCATTCGCTGACGTACGTGAAAGAGAAATAAGTTAGGGAAACTGATTTTTCAAACAAAAATACATACATAATTTTTCTTTGCGGATTGTACGAGCTGACCATTAATCTTTCGAACACCATCATTTTTTTCGATCCGAATTGCACAACTCGAATAAAACGAAAAGTGGCGCCAATTTTTCCCAACCGCTTAATAATGTTCGTCCGGCGACCGACATCGAGTCGAAAAGTCTTCGAACTTGAATAGAAGGGTCAACGTGGCAGAGATACTGAAACGCGAGATACATAGGGGATGATATCGAACGTCCGACAAAGCTCGTTGCCTCTTTTCTATATTTAGCAAGAATTCTACATGCAATAGCACCCCCCCCCCCGCCCCCTCCCCCCACTCCTCCGACCAGTGGTAAATAACGTAACGGACAAGTGACATACGAGCGGAGTATTTTGATTAGCGTAACGAGCTTGATGCAGTCGCGGCTGATGGGAGGGACATAAGGCGTAACGAATAATTCATCGGTACAGTGCATTCGCTCAGTCGGAGAGGAGAGTAGTCGCGCGAGGCCGGCGCGATCGTAACGAGGGACCACGCAGGAGGGTTATTACCTACCGCATCGAATCGATTGTCGCGTTTCACGTACAGACTGCAGTGCGCTTTCTGCCACTACGAGAGAGCGAGTGAGGAAAGAGCTTGAGCAGTGAGCTTTTGCGTTTGTCATAGTAGATATCGGGGTGCGGGGCAAAGGGGACAATTTTTACCAATTTTTTTTTTTTTTAGGTCATAGAAAAGTCTTATATCCGACGGAGATATATATATATATATATATATATATATATATATATATATATATATATATATATATATATATATATATATATATATATAGTCGGGATCGAGGTAGAACACAACGTTAACGTTGAAAAATGTTGAAAATTGAAATTTTCATATGGCCTTCTCATAATGTTCCTTTATTAGCGAAGCTTTTTAACAATTTTGTAGGAGACATAGAAAAAACAAATCTCATCACAAATGGAGCTTTACTGTTATTTACTTTTACTTCCCTGTTATTGCAGGGAAAAATCGACAATTTTTTACCAATTTTCCGCCGAACATAGGAAAAGAAAGTCATACACAGGAAAAATACATAGAAACACATAGGAACATAGGAAAAGCAAGTCAAATGGCATTATATTATAAATATAGCGTGAATTCGGGACAAAATGAAACCCCGGCGGTAAAACTGGCTATTCTCACAAATTTTTGCGGAACACGGAAAAAGAAGTCTCATCCTAAATGGTGCGATCCGTTTTGCCCCACATTCCACTCCAACATGCGTACACGGGCATTAATACGAGCGCTAATAACGCCCGCGGCTTTATATAGCGAATGTCACGATACTGCAAGCTTCGCTGGATTATATTGAAATATCCCTCTCGAGTCGCAGCAGCCTCACGATTACTCACGCAAGGCACGTTCGGAATGTAAATTTCGTACCGACGCAATGCAAATGCCGCATGAGATTTAAATCGAGAATTATCGAGAATTCCCTTATTTAAATCCCCGGAATAATTACATTAATTATCGGCACTCGCAATTTTTAATCATCAGTTTTATGATTTCTCACAGTTTAATTCGCGGCTTATTTTCTACGATGCAAAACAATAAAATGAATATATTAATAATATATTGTTGTAATAAAATATATATAATAATAAATCGAAATGAAATAATAATCAATGCACTTGGCACTATTGAACCCAGAAAAAAGTTTATTCTATTCAAAGAAAATTTATTAAGGACGAAGAAAAATGTTTATTTGATTCGGAACCTAATAGACCATTTATTAATGTCTAATATATTTCTTTGTTTGATAGTATTATTCTTATTATATAATAATGTTTATTTGGATCTAATAAACAGATATTTATGTCAAATAATTTATTTATTTACTTCGTGACAGACCCGCTAGTTTTGATCGTATCGGAATAATGTGACATACCAATGACGCAGAAACGATTTTTGTTTGTTAAATAAGCCATTTTTACTATCAACGAAGTATCAACAAGCAATGTTTTATTATAAAAATGAGCATACCGATCCATCATCGGCGCACGATTTCACTAATCACGTCGCACAGTAGTTATACTCATGACACAACCAATCTCGATGTCAGTTGTTCGGGGACTCATTTCATAACCACAATTCAATCGCGGTACACAGCTTGAATTAAACAAAGTTTCATGAAAACAAACCGATGCGGTGCCTCTCTATTACAATGTAACGATTCCCCGTAAGGAATAAATATCGTTTTGTTATTAGCGAGAAATGTTTTCAGATGACCGACGCATTGACAACTCTAATGCGCGCTACCGGATAATAGCCGCGTTTGTCTTTACGCCAAATATATGATTTCTTTGGCGCGAATAAACATTTATTTTTAAGTAAAAATCTTTTAATAAATTTTGTTTACTTACGCCAAAGTATAACCGTTATTTGAATCTAATAAGGATTTTGTTGAGGCAAGAAAATATTTCTTTTATCTTAATAAACGTCATTTGAAGCTCGAAATTTATTTGATTTTAATAAATCTTTTTGCTGGATGTATCAAGGCAATGTTGATTTTAATTCTCGGAAGAACAAAGGTAGGTTCACCGGCCGAAGTGCCAAGAACTGGATTCAAGGTCTTCGACGGGCCATTCGGAATGCAAATTTTATTCCCACAGCATTATTATACTACCGAGTTAATGTAAAAAGCGAATCCGATCGACGCTCTGCTCAGCTTGACTTTAATCCCTTGTCAAAAGTACTATTGTTTGTCGCGCGTACGTCGATAGCTCGACAAATTTGGGAAAGTAATTTTGAAATTATACACCGAGAATAAGAGACAGTTGGTTTGACCAAAGGGCGTTGACATTCGTTGAAAGTCGTGACTTGACTGGTTCAATGGATACATCGATTTGACTCGACGTTTTAAATCAATTGGAGGGAATAATTGTTGAACAAATTAATGATTCAGTTATACTAATCAAATAGCGTCTTCGAACGTGTGTTAGGGCTCCTTTGATTAATCAAAACAGTTTTTCTTTCTCAGTGCAGCGCTAAGGTGCGGATGCATTTATAAGCAAAATTGTCACATATACGTGGGTAAATATGTGTTATTTTTATTTTTTCTAACCTTTGAGGTCAAGTCGGAATAATAAGAAGCTATAACAAAAATATATATATATATATTTAAATTTATAATATAAAATATATATATATATATATAAGAAGAAGCAAAAGTTGCTCTCTTATCAAGATGCATACATTGGCGTTATATATATATATATATATATATATATATATATAACGCCAATGTATGCATCTTGATAAGAGAGCAACTTTTGCTTCTTCAACTTTTCAACTTTTGCTTCAACTTTTGCTTCAAGCAAAAGTTGCTCTCTTATCAAGATGCATACATTGGCGTTATATATATATATATATATATATATATATATATATATATATATAACGCCAATGTATGCATCTTGATAAGAGAGCAACTTTTGCTTCTTCTTTCTGTAATTTTACGTTATTCGTTGCTTGCGAATTTGTCTCCCAATACGGACACAACTTAATGTGATAATTACTAAATCACTGGCAGAAGATTGACATCGGATCATGGGACATTGATGCTCTTTCGATGCGGCCGTGATTAGGGCAAACCGGGGAATTTGAAGGGGAAAAATTCATCTGAGGATCAGGGAAGAGTCAGAGAATTTCAAAGTTATTAACAAAGATAAAAACAATGTTTTCAATTCAATACAAATATTGAATTTCTTACATTTCTACATTAACACAAAAAAAAATATGCACAATGAAGATAATCTTTTCACCTAACACAATAATTTCGCTCAAAACTCGTTACTTGGGCCAAGTTAAATGACAATGGTTTAAATTTCGCTTGTATTCCCTGCCGTTTTAATTGAATGTAGAATCCGAGGATATTGAGGTAGTTCACTTCACTCAAGTTTAAGAGAAATGAGAGGGAATTTTAGACACTTCTCGATGGTATAAAAATCTGAAAAAATCAAGTGCATTAAAGATGCCGAAAGGATTAATTTTGCATAATAATAATTCTAAAATGTTATTGACAAATTGATGAAAAATAAAATTGTTCAACAAATATCCCGGAAACCTAACTTTTTTTTTTTAATGAAAATTGTTCGTTCATATTTCTGAATACGTATGCATTTTTTCAGATTTTTGAATTCACCTTGAATTTTCTGTTTTTCTACACGTTTTTCCCATATAAAAAAAAAAAAAATCTAAGTGAATTTAAAAATCTGAAAAAATTCATACGTATTCAAAAAAATGAACAAATAATTTTCATTAAAAAAAAAGTTAGGTTTCCGAGATAATTGGTGAACAATTTTATTTTTCATCAATTTGTTAATAACATTTTGGAATTATTATTATGCAAAATTAATCTTTTCAGCACCTTCAATATGCTTGATTTTTTTCAGATTTTTATATCATCCAGAAGTGTTTGCAATTTACTCTCATTTCTCTGCAACTCATGCGAAGTGAACACTATTCGCAAGTACTACCTTAATTGATAGAGCGTGTTACAGTACGAACGTTGGTCAGGCAATAGTATATTGTGCAACAAGGGTCGAAAGTTGGCGAGGATGGAAAGAAGCGAGGGCTGCAATCACACGAGTCGCAATCGCCAATTCGACCCTCGTTACACATCATATTTTTTGTTACAAGTGCATGAATCTGCGGCACTTGGAATGGCAGTCGCGCGAGACGAATACAGAAAAGTGAAGTTATGTCTCCAGGGATGAAAAGTGAAAAGTAAACTCCCAAGGGACGAAAGTGAACGAAATGCGAACTGCGCATGCGCGACTCTGTCATTTCACCACAGGTTCACAACTGGCATGCAATGGGCGACTTTAGGCTCGCAAGATTGCCATGTAAAGTGCCGCGATTCACGAACGTGTGACAAAAAATGTATTAATTGTCCGGTGAAAATGAGGTAGTCAGAGAATTTTTTTTCCCCCGGCATAAAGTGGCCACAATGTGGCCATCCGGGAGATGAAAGTCCTCGTGATAGGAAGAATTCCGCTGAACGGAAGGCTGAGAGACTCTGGGGGGCACGCCCGAGAATTCTATTTCGATAAATTAAATTTGTACAGAGGGAGGGGATGAAAGACGGGGTAAGACGGGTCACATCCACGTGGGATGCGCGTGAATTATCGCCGGCTGTCCGCCGCAGCGACTTGTGCTCCGCAGACGGTGGAGAGTGAGACTGGAGTCCTCTCTCTCTCTTCCGATATTGCCAGAACGGTCTCGCGATATATATTGTCGTGAAGGATATTGGCAGCGTCCAAGCGACATATATATATGTGTGTGTGTCAATCGATTCATATTTCTATGTGTGTGTATGTGTGTGTGTTAATCGATTCATATTTGTCAATTTATTGTTCAAACAATGTTTAGTAACAATTTCTTACCGACAATATTGTTCCTTTACCTAGTTAACAATATTCACCAAATTTTGTAACAATCGGTTGATATTTGAGAATTTATTGTTTAATCAATGTTTACTAACAATTTTGCTTCCTCATAGACGATACTGTTTTCGTTAAAAAAAAAAATTTTTCGAAATTTTAGTGTCAGTACACTTAAAATAATCTGAAACGTCGAGAAATCTGATTTTTAGCTGGCGTGTGCGTGTGCGTGTGCGTGTGCGCGTGCGCGTGTGCGTGTGCGTGCGCGTGTGCGTGTGCGAATACATGCATATATATACATGTAGTGGTATTATACCTATCCTGTACATGCAGGCTCAGTCTATCTGCTTCGACGAGGTATCGGACCGGAGGGGGCCAAGAACAATGGCTGGACTCCGTATAGACACTGGCCCGATGCATCGCCGACTAACGTGCCCCAGCGTCCCTGGACACTGGTCAGCGATAGCGAGCATCGACCAGGAGTCTCTTGACTGTGGACTGATGCGATGACGCGGCTGCATCCATTCTAGTACCGTAAGCTCAACCGGAAGATTTCCTTGTCGCGAACCTCTGGCCATTCTGATTACCGGAAATTGTACAGCAGACCGGGCGCTCGGTTTACGATCCATTCGAGGTGGACCGAGGCATGTGACTAAATTGTTCCATCACAGAACGATAAATAATTTTCCAAATAAGTTATATCAATTGTCACAAACAAGTGGCACACACTCGAAAAATGTCTCGTACACAGAAAAAAAGGTTTGGTAATATCAACCTCACAGCTGCTGTCACGGAAAATTGGTTTGAATCAATCCAGGCGCATTTAAACAGACTGCACCGTTGTTGAAACAATCCAACTGGTGTGGTTTTGTCAATTGCCCATAGCAGTTACTGCGATTACAACGTTGGTTCAAAGTGAACCAAAAATGCATTAAATTAACCTTTTTTTTTTCGATGCAATTGTATAATACTGTCACCGTACAGAAGGTATATTATTTTGACTTGAACTTATATTTGGTCAATTTGGAAAAAAAAATGTGTTCGTAAATATACGAACATTTGGAATCTTGAAAATAATTTTATTCGATTCGGCAAGACGTCAATTCAGTCATTCACAAATATTATACCCACAATAAACAACTTTCAAGTTATATCGATATTTCAATATCAAATCATCGAAGTTGAATCTAAGTTAATGACGGAGAATAACTTATATATCCGATTCAAAATTATGCATATCAATAAGCGATTGTAGCGTAGTGGTAAGGTACTAGGTCAGGATACGTTAGGTTCGGGGTTCGAGCACCGCTAGGATGTATAAAAATTTTATTTGTAAAAATTGTGTTACATTGATGAATAGCGATATACTGATAACAATTGAACATATAAAACACGATGTAACCATGTATGAAATTAATTAGTAACAAATAACGTAAATAACAGTACTGGGACCTAACTCTAAATTGAATTGGGCCAACTATTTTTTTCATTGTGTTCGTATATATACGAACACAATGAATCACATTTTTTTTCAAATTGACCAAATATACGTTCAAGTCAAAATAATTTACCTTCTGTATATTGACAGTATGTACGATTGTATCGAAAAAAATGTTGATTTAATGCAGTTTTGGTTCAACTTCGAATCAACGTTGTAGTCACTTTAACTGCTACACGCAGTTGACACAACCACACGAGTTTTATTGTTTCAACAACGATGTAGTCTATTCAAATGCGCCTGGTTTGATTCAAGCCAATCTTTCGTGACCGCGGCTATGAGGTTGATATTACCAAATCTTTTTTTCGGTGCAGCGATTGTTATCGCGACGAGGCATCAACGTTCGTACAATTAGAAAATGCATTGGAGTCTCGGTGTTTGCGTTAGGATAATGCTCGTACGATAATCGCGTGGGGTCTCCGAGAATTGCGATCGCACGATAAAGCGGCGACACCGCTCAGAGGGTTGACACACCGCAAACTGCGAAGCTTACAAGTTTCAGTGGCGCAGGCTGTTGCTGGCTGCAGGGCTGATTACGAGTGTCAGAGTGTCGCGCCCCGAACTCTTCGCTCCCCTCCCGTGTCTTATCAAAATTACGGTCGGCGGAATGCATTAGCATTTATATGAAAGGCTCTTCCGCGCCGCCGTGGCAGTGCCACGTCGGGAAACGGGGAAACTCGCGATATAACGACTCGCACTCGCGACCGGAAGTCTTTTGCCTCGGCTCTTCTACTTGTCGCGCACGACATTGTACGCCGAGCGAATATACGAGCTTCTCGAGCAACACAAGAGGGGAAGGAGCCTATACGCGCGAAATTACGAGCTACCTGTTAACAATATAAATCCCCCGTTGCCGGTGAACAATATTAATTGGTTGCGTTCTCTCTTACTGTTCGCTCGATACAGAATACCGGAGCGGCTTTCAGCGAAACGTCGGGGAATACAATGACGTACCACCGGAAGGATCGGTGAATAAGGGAGAGGAAAAACAATAGGGAGAGAATAAGAGACTCTCGATGACTCGTGCAAGCCCTCCGACACACTCCTCGTTCAACAAATCCACGCGCTAAGGGGAACATCGGACTCAATGAATTTATAATCAAACCTTATAAAACAAAAAAGCCTAAAATGCCTAAAGCGGAATAAAAATAATACGACAATAATAATCGTAAGATATATCGAGAGGAGAATATTAAAATACAATAATATAAATAAGGAAAAATATCAGCCGATGCTCAAACCCCCGAAGAGGAAGGTGACGAAGAACCAGCGCGATCGAACGTCCTAGCAGAGAAACAACGACATCGGATCCCGGTGAGGATCTCGAATTTTTTTTTTTTTTTTTTTCCGAGGGAAGAAGCTATGTCTCTTCAGCACAAGTACTACGTGAGTATCGATGTTTAAAGTTGTATGGATTAATTTTTTTGTTTCTTTTTAATAGATGTGTTTTTTTTTTCGATTAAAAATAATTATGACAGACGTGTTTCATGCACCCAAAGAAATAATTTATTTGACGACCACCGTTTATTGAGATTAAGTAAAATATTTATCTGACTTAAATATTTATTTAAATCATATGAATACTTTAATTAATCTAAATAAACGGTGGCCGTTAAATAATAGTACTTTGCGATACTGGTGCGTAAAAGCGGACTTTTGGCGAAGGTTGGCAAGTGGCCGCACGAGCCGGTTCGAGCGCTACAACGGCACGAGGCAAAGCCGAGTGCTGTTGTAGCGCGAGAGAAGGCGAGTGCGGCCACTTTACAACCGCCGTCGGGAGTTCGCTTTTACGTACAAGTGTTGCATATTACTTTTTGTGACGAATGCATGAAAGGTGTCAGGTTATGTTGCTGGCCGGGCGCGCGAATAGAGGAAAAACAGACGACGTGCGCATGCGCACATAAACACTATGCGCATGCGCACAGTATTTTCGATACGCTTTTGCGTTGCATAAATACTCGAGGCGTGTCGTAAATACTCATTACGACACGCTTCGAGTATTTATGCAACGCTTCCAGTATTTATGTAACGCCTTCTTGAAAAACACCACTTTATGTCGTGCCCGACCCCCACATAAAGCAGCACTTTTCATGCATGAGTTAGAAAAATTATTTTTCTGTTTGTGTATTTACTATAATCATATTTCGATTGTGTCTGTGGCGCTTGACGTTTTTATCACGTTCGGATAAAGCCACGCGAATGGCAAAGTGTTGATTATAATTACAGGATATCCACAAGTCGATCGATAGGTTCGAATAGATCGACGACAGCTACGAGATTTTTTTTTAGAAAAAAAAATCTGCCAACATTTTCATATTACGGCGATAATAAAAAATGATGCGTGTTGTGCAACGAACTTGACAGAGGATGCATTAAACGCACTTTATTCGATAAAGGAATTAAAAAAAAAAAAAAAGAAGGTGGGAGAGGCCGAGAAGTGGTAGAGCGAGCGAAGCGATAAAATTTCATTCGGATTTCGCGATTAAATTCCTTTTCCGTATTTTTTTTTTTTTTTTCACCCTCCATTCTTTCCCTCAGTGAAACTCAAAGGCTTTTTATATTCGCTTTGGACTTTTATCACACGGGCTGGGGTTAGCACGGGAAGGGGGGGGGGGAGGGGGAAGAGATCTCGACGGGAATAAAGGATGCCTCTGGGGCGAATAGCGTACGCGTTAGATTACCTTTGCGTCCTTTCAACTCTTTCAGTGAAGGAGTAAGAGGAGCTATATAAGCGTATAGCCCGGGCCGGCGTTGGCTCGTAATAATTATGCACCGTCACCGCAAAGTGTCTCGGACGCGGGCGGTTGGCTCGTATAGTGGCCGTTTCGAGTTCCGGCGAATATATAGCAGGTGTAGTGCACATCGACCCTATGTAATGTATACGTGTACAGAAACTTTTGCAGACGCGTCGAGAGCTGGTAATTCCGAGTCGGCGACAGCTACCGCGTCTCCTTAAAGTCGCGGACGGTAAAATCCGTGGTCGTCTCGAGTCCCTTTTATCATTTGTATAGTCGGCAAAGGGACGCACCGTTTCTAATGAAAAATAATATAAGAAAGAAATGAACACTCGCCGAAACAGCTTTAGTCAACCGTTTTGTTGCAAATTGTTCGTGACAAATGTCAATACCACGAATGGGTACGGAGAGTAATATCGATAATAGGTACAGGGAAATAAGGTCGTAAATATCGTATTTTATAGCTGACTGTTCATTTCATATTCCTCATCGAGAACGATTCTTCCGATAATAATCAAAGTACTGTGAAATGTCGAAAGACAAGAAGCGGTATGTAAATACAGTATACATACTTTGATCAACGGAGATAAGAGATAATTTAACATTTATCAAGAATCCTAAAAGTAATGTATGATAAACGTAGATTCGAGTGGGACGAATAAATCTCCCACGTGACCCTAACGGATCGAACGGATCGATCGCGAAGATAGCGAGAGCAGTGTGTGACGAGCGAGTGTGTAAGCAAGTCGACCGAAAGCCCGAAAAGCGCGATAGCGAAATTAGCGAGCGAGCGCAAGAGAGTGGGCGACCGCGAGTGTGTGTGTGTGTTCAATTCGGCCGCGAGCCCCGTACGACGGCGGCAGTGTTATTGTTCATCACCAGTCAAATAAATCTGTTTATTTTCCGTTGCTTCTAATAACGAGTGTGCCGTGTAATTTTCTTGAATCCGTCAATTTCGCCCGATTTTCCCCGTCGAAGTCCGCCCGGCGCACGACTAACCCGTTTCCCGCAAACGTCCTGACAAGCGTCCGGAAAACACTCATTTAGCATATACTATGCCACAAGGGAGGAAAGTGCGACTTTTCACTGAGTAAAGTTTGATGCCAGAGGGAAGCGAAGGCGGAAATTCACACGAAGTGAAAATGACATACGATATGTTTTTCCCGACTTCGTTAAAATGACCACATTTCATGCGTTGCCAAAAATCGTCGTATTCGCCAATGATCATCTCTCCCCCGGGAGTAATACAGCTTCCAGAGTAGAGATGGGCGCCGACTTTGTGAGAGATCATTTTTTTTTTTTAATTAACTGTCACGTGACCGTCAATTGAGGAGTCCTCAAATGGCCGCAGTGCGATAACAGCGACACTAAAAACAAAGCCACAAAGCCAAATCTAAAAACAGCCACGGTTCTAACTTAAAAATTAACAAAGTAACAATCTCGTTAAACAGAACAAAATAATTTTGATTTTATTTTATAACATTGCTTCATTCATGATTTAACTGATAAAAAAATGAAAATACGAATGATTAAGCAGTCAAGGAGGAAGAAAATAGTACTTTGCGATAGTAGTATGGAAAAGCGGTCTTTTGTCGAAGGTTGTGAAGTTGGCTGCACGAGCCGGATCGAGAGCTGTAACAGCACGAGGCGAAGCCGAGTGACGTTTGTAGCTCAAGAGGAGGCAAGTGGTGTCGACTTCCCAACCGCCGTTGGGAGACTACTTTTTCGTACAAGTATCGCATACTACTTTTTATGACAAGTGCACGAAAATTCCCGCTTTTCGTGCCTGCAAAGTGTTCATCAGAAAATAGTTACAGTGCCAGCTAAGTGTGCACGAAAGTAGCTAGAGTGTTAAAAAAGTGTGCGCAAAAGTAACTAGAGTGTGAAAAAAGTATGCGAAAAAGAAACTAGCATATAAAAATAGTATGTAAAGCATTTTTCGCGCATCCTCCGCTAGAAAGCGCCACTTTCGCCACACTGTACAGGCACGAAAAGCGGGACGCTTCGTGCACGTGTTGCAAAAAGTACTATTGTCAAAAGTAACATTTTGTCAACCATCGTGTTTCAAAAAAGTGTCTGTCACTCAAGAAATAGTACCTGTTGTAACGAGTTTCAAAAAAACAAAAATCCTCGTTGTAGGGTCTGTAAAGTGTGGAGAAAAGTAACCATGTTAAAAATCAACTCTACGAAAAAGTAACCAGTGTTTCTTGCACACTACACTAAAAAAGCGCCACATTTTACAGACACAAAAATGGGATCTTTTTTTACTCGTGTTACAAAAAGTACTTTCTGTGACAAAAAAAAAAAAAAAAAAAAAAAAAAAAAAAACTACAATTTTCAACGATGAAGCTGTTTGGCTGTTGATGGGTTAATGGATCCGTTTCTACAATTACATGGAACCAAATGTCTGGATGTTGGACTTGAGAACAGAGTAACAAGGGATTCGATGTCGAACGATCGTGTATTCCTCTAACGCGTATTTGGTATACATATATATATATATATATATGCATCCATATACACCCACATACACATATCAGATTCGACGTTCAAACGCGAACTCGAGATACCGAACGAGCAAGTACGAGCTGCAGCCGGTGGTAGTATATCCACTCGATAAGACTTAGACCCTGTTAGTGGAAGCGCAAGCGAAGTGGCGAGATTAGCCCCTCCCTTCATCCGCTCCCCTGCTAGTTCCGAATGAGACATAGTTCGTAGCCTCGGCGTGCCCGGTCCGCTTAGCCAACTCCTAATTAGTCGATTTTCTATACATTATCCATCGGAGCCTTTCGCCTCTGCTCATCGTCGACCCAACCATCCAGCGCAGCATCAATCACGAAACTCGTACCACCAAGCAAACTCTCTCCAAATCGTTCCCTCTCCACCTCCCCGTTTCCTCGCTCCCTTCGCCACCCGTTCTCATCGACGATTCGCTGAAAACCTATTTCAAGTTTACCGATCCTGTTCGAGTGGTGCTGGTACTACACTCGAGCCAGAAAATCCATTACTCAAAGTATAACTGCTCTCCATCGTCGATCTCAAGTGTTTACCGAAAGATTCTTTTCGCTGCGAAACGTTTTTTTTTTCCAGCATCGAAAGGTCTTATTCACGGTAACCAGGCTTTGCTTTGGTCCCAGTAAAATTGAAGAAGAAGAAGAACCAGGCTTTTCCTGTCCGTCTCTACGCGGAAAAATAATGGGATAAAAGAAGTAAGAATCCTGACCCCAATTATCAATTCTTCGAGGCTACGACGGTAACAGAGTAATTATTCAAACTGAGAAACGATAGAGGAAAAAAAAAAAAAAAAAAAATACACACCCATGCCAAGTGAGAACCAAGTATTACGGCGAGTCTTTCCTTCGCTCGTTTCCATCGGTGTGTAAAGAAACTTTAACCAAGTTCTCCGCGACAGAAAAAAAAAAAAGTTGTCGAAGAAGTGGACGAAGAAACTGAGGAGCGCCCGAGGAAAGTTGGGGCAAGGTGGGCCGCGGTGACGAGAGTTTTGGAAGGGGGTAAGAGAGGAGCGAACCGAGTTCCTTATCGTTAGAGAAACGTCGAGAGGTACCTACGACTCCTTAAATTGGACGATCTTCGCGCGTCTTTCGTTCCTCTTGGTCTTTTTGAGTCTACGAAACGATAGAGCCAAGCGCAGTGTCGGACACCGAGTAAAGCGGAGGAGTCGGTACAGCATCCAAGCTTCTCGCATTTTGCCTCCCACCGGCACGGCGGGGTCGATATCTAAGCACTTCGAGGAGTTGCTGCACTGCGAGCGAGCTACCATCGAACGAGCTCTGCACCAGCATTGCAGTATGCTGCACCTTCACGCCGCCCTTATCTATCATGTCCCGGCCTCGCTCGTTTTGAACAATAACTGGCCGTGCCTCGAGAGCCAGTCAAGTTTGCCAGAGAGACCGGGCGCTGTCTCGCTTAATGCCCGGTCGATACGCTTAAGCCTCGTTGTTCCTAATCGCTATTTCATAATTGTCGTACTTTAATTGCAAACCCAATAGAGAAAAATTCATTTATCATTGCAGCGAACAATGAGCGACAGCAAAAGTTTTATACAACTTGGGTGAAAAATTACTATTACATAAATCTAATTGTTAGGTCCTGAAACATGAAAACTTTATGATTCCTACTGTGTGCAACCAGAAAAAAGTTTATTCCATTCAAAGAAAATTTATTAAGGACGAAGAAAAATGTTTATTTGATTCAGAACCTAATAGACCATTTATTAATGTCTAATATATCTCTTTGTTTGATAGTATTATTCTTATTATTTAATAATGTTTATTTGGATCTAGTAAACAGATATTTATGTCAAATAATTTATTTATTTATTTCGTGACAGACCCGCTACTTTCGATCGTATCGGAATAATGTGATATACGAATGACGCAGAAACGAATTTTTTGTTAAATAAGCCATTTTTACTATCAACGAAGTGTCAACAGGCAATGTTTTATTATAAAAATGAGCATACAGATCCGTTATCGGCGCACGATTTCACTAATCACGTCGCACAGTAGTTATACTCATGACATAACCAATCTCGATGTCAGTTGTTCGGGGACTCATTTCATAACCACAATTCAATCGAGGTACACAGCTTGAATTAAACAAAGTTTTATGAAAACAAACCGATGAGGTGCCTCTCTATTAAAATGTAACGGTTCCCCGTAAGGAATAAATATAGTTTTGTTATTAGCGAGAAATATTTTCAGACGACCGACGCATTGACAACTCTAATGCGCGCTACCGGATAATGGCCGCGATTGTCTTGACGCCAAATATATGATTTTCTTTGGCGCGAATAAACATTTATTTTAAAGGACAAATCTTTGAATAAATTTTTTTTACTTACGCCAAAGTATAACCGTTATTTGAATCTAATAAGGATTTTGTTGAGACAAGCAAACATTTCTTTTATCTTGATAAACGTCATTTGAAGCTCGACATTTATTTGATTTTAATAAATCTTTTTTCTGGGTGTGACTACATCCAGGAAAATAATTTACTTGACGGCCATCGTTTATTTGGTTCAAGTGAAATATTTATTTCATCTAAGTCACAATTTACTTCATTGAAATAAATATTTATTTAAATCAAATAAATGTTTTACTTAAACCAAATGAACGGTGGCCGTCGAATAAATTATATTTCTGGGTGCACAAAGTTTCATAAAAACACACCGATGAGTTGCCTCTCTATTACAATGTTCCCCTATTCCTATTGCTAAAGGAACAAATATAGTTTTGCACTATATCTGCGAGAGATGTTTTCAGACGACTGACGCGTTGACGACTCTGTAATGTGCGCTACCTGATAATAGCCGCGTTTGTCCTGACGGCAAATATGATTTCTTTGGCGCAAATACACTTTTATTTTAAACAAATCTTGAATATACTTTTTGACTTACGACTACCGCGTAGCCGTTATTTGAATCTAATAAGAATTTCGTTGAGGAAAGTAAACATTTCTTTTTTGATTTTAATAAAGCATTTTCCTGGGTGTAGTCATAAAACAAAATTACAGTTTTTTTTTTTCTCACAAAGATCGAATAGTTGCCACTGAGACATGAAATCTTCGCGGCGTCATCGTTATTTTTATTGTTAACTATTGTTCTACATCTCTATATGAAACCGTTACCGAATTATCAAAGAGCAAAGATAATTGTACAATTGTATACGAAAAATTTTCTCCACAATGTAATTACTATTCGTCAAAATTATTCCGAACTATTTAGATAAAAATTAAAGATATTGAAAAAAAAAAAAAAAAAATGGTAAAACACGAGGTATCCTTTGTTATAGAAAATTTCCTTTTTTTTTAATTCGGGAGAATTCATTTCATAGGTTATATTCTATTCGACAGCCGTTAAAGGGTTAACGATCTGAAATCACAAAAACATAAAGAAAAAACGGCAATTACCCACGAACCGCTGACTGAAGTGAGCAAAAACGAAACGTCTTCATAACTAAGAATAGATGACGGTTGAAGGGAAGAGATAGAGTGAGTGACCACCAGTCAAAATCTGGACTTGTACCAAAGTCCATACAGCCAAATGTTAAATTCCTCAGCGAAAGCAAATTTCTCAAAGATATATTTGGTCCGTGCACATTTTGTGGGCTACGAAGAAGACGTTTGCGATTCCCTACGCGAGTCTTGCCGAGACGAGCAGAGTAGAAAAAGATTTCATACGTCGACCGGCAAATGCACTCGCTCGTGGTTATCCCGCTGTCACAGAGTGACGTGAATTCGTCGGGCTTTTCCATCAGTTCGCCGACACCCAGCTCGGTGATGTCGGTGCTTGTTCTCCGCGAGACACCAAAGAGCGTCGAAGGTTTCTAAATGCACTTACTCGACTCGAGTTGTCTGCGGACTTACGACGTCTGCATCGCTGCGAGAATAACACACGCTAGCTTCCAAGATCAATCGGATGTCTTTCACGGAAATTGCGCCAAACTTGCGGAAAAGAAATACAAAACTAGAAGATAAAAAACGCTCAAGTTAAATTTAAAAGACTTTTAAAAGCCTTTCTCACCGCTTAATCGTCAAAAATTCTTGAAAAAATTCGAAACTTTACATTCATTCATCTGCAAAATTATATTATCGATGATAACTCGAAGTAAATTTGTAGATATAGAAAAATGTTAATTTCAATTGTTATATCGAATATTTTGATAAAAATCTACAAACAGCCTAAAGTTCAAAATTAAACAGTGCAAATCGTAGCGTAGACCTTTAAAAAATATTGATATTCTTCCGTCCAGAAAACACACTCATATGAAGCATACCTTGAAAAATGAATGGAAAAAGGGAAACTAAAATTCTCACATAAAAAAAAAAATTGCATCTGGCTGTTCGTTATTTATCCTAAAAATATCGTTGCCCATCTTCTCTTTGAAAAAATTGTCGAAAAACATTTCGCCGACGATTTTTTGCCATTTATACCAAAGCTCTTCGACAAGCATTTTTCTTTTTCCGTCAGTACAAAGAGACAAATCTGGCGTGTTGCTTCCCTTCCTCGCAACAAGTTATACAAGAGTACTAAATTCCGCACAAAGTCTCTCAACGATCATTAAAATCGTTACCAGTTACTTTTAACGAAGCTTTGTTTCCGTCGCAACTCAATGGCTCCACTGTTACACTCGCCGAGTTCTACGTGCGACGAGACTCCACGCTTGTATTTCAAAAGTGACAGGAGTGCGTCATCGATAAGATTGTCAATTCTTTGCAGACAACTCCTCAGCGACACGAGTAAATGAATCAGCGGACACACTGTCAATCCAGATGTAATGCAAAGACCGTGTATCATGTCATAATAGGAAATCGTCGTGCGGACAATGCGTCGCTCCTCCGAGGAACTCCTTGGACAAAACCAGCAGCCCACATTATCGTTCAGGTTAAAGCGTGAAGGCGGTCGCATTAGATATGGCGAATTGCACCACCCAGCAAGAAAAAGCTCAAGCGTCCCACTGGACCAGCTCCGGAGTAGCTTGATTCTTGACACAGATTGAAAACAAAAAAAAGCAAAAGAAAATGAAAACTTTTAGCAATCGTCGATTGTGGCTCCCAATCATAAAAAATGCTGATAAAAATTTGCCCGCAAACCTTTCCAATCACCTTTTCCAATTACTAGCCGATATTAAAACCCACCACCGATGCGCGATGGCCGATAGGAATCGGCTTGCGATGATCCGGGCTAAATTTCCGCGTGAATGATTCCCTTCGGTATGCCGACACGCGGAAAAATATTAGTTCGCGTGTAATCCCGATGCACACGTATGCGTGAAAGTGGAGGTGAGGGGCGGGGGCGGATTTTCGGTCGAACGAAGGGAGAGGACGTCGAAACGACATGGAGGAGAGGCTCTCGATGCTCCGTGAGTGGCCGGGTAGGCGCGCTCCGAAACACAGTACAGTGTATGCCAGAAGCGAGGAACGAGTACCAGAACGGGGTTTTGCCAGGGTACGGAACGGCAGCGTACTTGTTCCAGGGATAGGAGCCGGTAGTTGTGTGCGGTATGCCTAGATCGGTGGGAGCGAGTTCCCTAGCTCTCGCTGATGCGGTGGTGGTAACGGTGCGGTAGTAGAAACTGGTGGCGGTAGCAGTTCTCCCGTGTAGATGAGGCAGCGAGAGAGCGAGGGTCGGTAACGGGTTTTGAGTCGAGGGGGTGGAAACCAGTTTCTGTCTCTCTTGGTTATCCGTACAGGCTGTGTCTCTCTGCCTGCACTCTACCTACTGCCAAAACCCGCGACCCAGATACCGATCGACCCACCGACACACACCGAGAGACCGGGGGAGTCTGGAGCGGTGCGATTCTATCTTGCTCTGGGTTAGTGTACTTCCACCCCCGTGGCCCACCGTCCTGCTTCTTCGGCGAGTCGGCTCCGTCTTTCTCGGTCTTTCCGCAGGTGTCTTCGCCGAGTCCTATCGGGTGTCGCTCCGTCGATGTATCTATCTCGCGGGAGTTTCCTCCTTTGCGGGAAGTTGTATTTAAGGGGACGCGACTGGATCGGGATACTCCACACTGACTAATTGACGAAGAAGCGTGTATGAGAAGCACTTCGGATCACTCGCTGCTCCCGTACATCGTTGACAATGTACGTTAATTTACTGTCATGATTGCGACAGATAGGTGCAGGAAATGCACGAAGTACATTATGGATCATCGGTAACTGTGGGTGTGAACGTTCATAGATAGATGGAAATTTGATGTACTTTTTTATGATAAATTTGTGATTATACTGCGGGTTGGCGCCGGTAGATGGCTTTGAGGATGAGGATGGCTCTGACTTTCTCGCAAGCGGTATCTAGCGAATTACTGTATAAGTACCTAACTAGGATTAGCCTGCATGTTAGTTTACGAGGAATAGAACGCCAGTATATTGAGAAAATGGGAAAGGAGTCGGAGTTAGTACTGACTCCGAAAAGCTTTTTTAAGCCTTTTTTTAAGGGTTTTTTAAGCTTTTTAACGCTCCCGTATATGGGGTTCAGGGTTATTAATCAATCGTGTATGGTAAATTTATCGTACGAACGCATGTACAAATTATAAAATCACCTGTGTTAATATATCGACGGTCCAATGCTAAAAGGACAAATGGGACATTCTTTATCAACTGGACCACTCTTTTCGTTCGACTTCACACATGTTTTTTTTAAATTTGCCAATCTGTAGTACTACTGGAGTGCACCATTCAGGATTTACGCTTTTCTTTAAATATCAGTATATCAAATTGTTAGGAACATTAATTTTTTCATTTTTCATCACCTTTCGAATAATGTTAGCATCATAATTTTCCTGATACAGGAAATTCCATTTTTCGTAAAAAAAAAATTACAATAATTTTTTTCTACAAAAAACACACCTTTGATTCTGGTCCTAATTTTACAGCGTATTTGGCATTGTATGAAGATTCTGGAAAAAAAAAAATTATGAAGTGGGATCTTCCATATCGGAAAAATTATGACTCTAACATCATTCAACAGTTGATGAAAAATTAACAAGTTAATGTTAAATGAATCCTAAACGGTGCACTTTAAAATTCCAACAAAAATCACAGTTGACCCACTCAAGTAGTACTCCAAACCGGCAAAGTTTAAAAAACATCCGAGAGGTCGACCGCAAAAAGTGGCCCAGTCGATAAAGTATGCCTCAAATAAGGTATGCTTGCATCCTGTCGACATGCCCTTATGGAGTTAGGTCATCGATATGCTCCATTAACACTTTTACATAAAAGTATTTTTAATTCAATCCACCATATACGTGAAAAACTAAATAGCGGATTAAAAAAGATAATGATTGGAAAGAGGCGCAGACAGGAAGAATGTCCAAGCGAAAAAAAAATGCTAGACTGAAGAAAATATCAAAACAGAAAATTATAAGCGTTGCTCCCGCAAATATTTCATTGACGGAGTTTGAGAGTTAGACAAACATTTCCTGCTCTACATAGAAAAAAAAAAAAAAAAACTCATTTCAAAACGCCTGAAATATCGCAAATCTTTCCACTCTACGTTCAATATCCACCACTGACGCGTCTCGATGCTAAAAGAATTCTTTTACTTCGGGCAGATTAACTCGCGTGACTCATGTCTACCGTATCCCGGGTGGTCCCCGGACTTCGTTTATACTTTAAGCGTCGCGTGGCGTTTTTCTTTTTTCTACATAGAGCAGGAAATGTTTGTCTAACTCTCAAACTCCGTCAATGAGCGAGGGAACCTGCGCGTTACGCCATTAAGAATGATAGACCGTCCCGCGTGGATTATTCTGTTCTCGCTGCCGCTGCTCGTTCCCCCGCAGTACTTCATACGCTTTAGCTCTCTACCTGTCACCCGCGGTCGAGTGAGAATTCAAAGCTCGGCTCTGAATCACACGCTAGGAGCAAAAGAGAAAGAATACAACAGGCGGACCATAATTCGATACAACGTTACGCTTTGTCGGTCTCACGTAAATTGGTTTAACGGACCTTTCAGTATCTTTCTCTCTCTCCCCAGAGCGGCACATGCAGACGCAAAGAATTCCCCGATATAAATCGGCTTGCACAAATCTCCACTGTACGTTTATCTCCTCAATAATGTGTCGAATTATAATCATCAAGCTGTCATTTTTATCGTCCAATCATTCTGCTCCGATTGACAATTATCCATCGGATTTGAAAAAATTTCCGTATCACCCTGACAGAAATTTTAGGAAGTTCTTTTTACATCAATTTTTCAAATCTGAGTTATTTTTACCATCGACATTTTCATTGTTTCATAGATGGCGGTGATCGGATCAAAACGGCCCCGAGCTTTTTGTTTTGAGTTGAGACTTTTTCATCTCCCTCGAAAAATTGGTAACAGTGGTCCGTTATGCCCCGCTTTCCCGCTTCACTCTCACTTTTGACCCTATGAACGTGCCCAGTAAAACCTACTTGCATATTTTATAAAAACTTATTGTCCACAAGCGTCCACAATCTTTTTTGGTTGATTTTCATAAAAAAAAGAAGAAAATTGACTCGACAAATAGAGGGACACGTTTGTATAGGATAAACGTATTGATCATGATCCACCTCGATTAGCGTGTGAGTCAATAGCATACACCCAGAAAAATAATTTATTTGACGGTCACCGTTTATTTGGTTTAAGAAATATCTTTATTTAATTTGAGTAACTATTTACTTAATAGTTGCAAAATAGCAGTAGTAGTAGTAGTGTGTTTATTGACAATACATAGCAAGTAACAGATTTTTTTATATCTAATAAACACTTCTCTTTGCATCTATATTGTGTATTGCCAAATGGCCATCGACCGCAGTTCTTCAACGATTAAGTAAAATATTTTATTTGATTCAAATAAATATTAATTTAATTTAAGTAACTATTTATTTAAATCAAATAAATATTTTACTTAAACCAAATAAGTGGTGGCCGTCAGATAAATTATTTTGCTGGGTGTATGGAGCGGCATGAACCATATTTACCATATGGCAAACAACTGTTTGTTAGCACTCTGAGTTACACCCAGAAAAAAGATTTATTAAAATCAAATAAATTTCGAGCTTCAAATGACGTTTATTAAGATAAAAGAAATTTTTGCTTGCCTCAACAAAATCCTTATTAGATTCAAAATAACGGTTATACTTTGGCGTAAGTAAACAAAATTTATTCAAAGATTTGTTCTTTAAAATAAATGTTTATTCGCGCCAAAGAAATCATATATTTGGCGTGAAGACAAACGCGGTTATTATCCGGTAGCGCACATTAGAGTTGTCAATGCGTCGGTCGTCTGAAAACATTCCTTCTTCCCCCGTAAGGAATAAACTATATTTATTCCTTACGGGGAATCGTTACATTGTAATAGAGAGGCACCTCATCGGTTTGCTTTCATAAAACTTTGTTTAATTCAAGCTGTGTATCTCGATTGAATTGTGGTTATGAAATGAGTCCCCGAACAACTGACATCGAGATTGGTTGTGTTATGAGTATAACTACTGTGCGACGTGATTAGTGAAATCGTGCGCCGATAATGGATCGGCATGCTCATTTTTATAATAAAACATTGCTTGTTGATACTTCGTTGATAGTAAAAATGGCTTATTTAACAAAAAAAAAAAAATTCGTTTCTGCGTCATTCGTATATCACATTATTCCGATACGATAAAAACTAGCGGGTCTGTCACGAAATAAATAAATGAATTATTTGACACAAATATCTGTTTATTAGATCCAAATAAACATTATTAAATAATAAGAATAATACTATCAAACAAAGAAATATATTAGACATTAATAAATGGTCTATTATGTTCCGAATCAAATAAACATTTTTCTTCGTCCTTAATCAATTTTCTTTGAATGAAATAAACTTTTTTCTGGGTGTAACAGGTAAAGTGATAATTCAAGATAAATTCAGATAAATTATTTTTTTGGGTGTATGAAACGGCCGATATGAACCATATTTACCCTATGGCAAACAACTGTTTGTCAGCACTCTGAGTTAACAGGTAAAATACATATATATGTATAAAACAAAAATGTGTTGCTATATACGATGCACGACCCTCCCCACGAAGTAACGTACTTGGGGATTAAGTTATGCATAAAGACGCGCTTGAAAATCGCTCGCTCGACACCGTAATCTTGAACTTTGTTCGCGTAACAGTATTATATTTTATGAGACTCGACGAAGTCGTATGAACCCCGAAGGTGGGCACTGTGTCGCCTATATAATTGTAATATGCATAAACGGATTGTCCCACAAACTTGTAAGGGTTAAGTTTACCGCGACAGCTGAGTTGAGGAGGGCGGCTTGCATGCGTGACGGCTCGCGATCCTAGACTCGATTTCTCTCTCTCGCTATCCGCGCTCTCAGAGCTCACGTTCTCGGGCTCCCTCGATTCTCGTACACGTAATACTATTATGCATAATACACATGCGACTCGTGAATAAAATACCATTGAGACGAACTCCGAGAACGAAAAGTTTTCACCGATAGGCAAACGTGCTTTCTTTTACGCCATCGAAATTCTAGGCCAAATAATGTGGAAAGGGATTCAAAAGGGCTAAAGGCCCAAAAACGCTGAGTAGACACTTCCCTCTTTCGTCGACGATGGATGGAGAGCTCCGACGATCAACCCCTACGGACTACAAAGTAAGCACTCTGTAGGTATGCTCGTCGAGGCTTTTTATCGAGCCGCGAGATCGAAGGCACTTCTCCCTCGAAGTTGCAATGTAACGTAGTTTATACGAAGGGATCGGACACTTGGCGGGAAAGTCTTTTGAAGTACGAACGCCATCGGGATTGCAGGAGAATTGAGCGATACTTTGATAACGGAAGCAGGTAAAGGGAAAAATGAATCCGACAAACTCCGGGTCATTTTTCCACGAAAGGTTTAATGGGGGGTTCGAAGATTGCAGGCCCAAAAACTTTTTAAAAATTATTTTGTACGATCGGCAAAAAAAGAATCATCAAAGGTCCCATGGGATTGATTTTCAGTAATGCTGTTGTAACTATGTAAAATCAATGTTCTGGTTTGAAAACGAGACATTGTAAGGACTTCATTCTTACTGAATAATATTATTTTTTTGATACTTTATAAATTTTCACGAATGGAATAGCAGCGACAATTTTTTTTTTTTTTTTTTAATATTCAAATCTGCGAATTATTTTTCATTATCGATTCATGATACGATTTTTTTTCGCTGATAAAAAAATATTGTATAGAACAAAGTTATGTTTTACGGTCATTTTTTTTTATCTCAATTTTAACGTTGATGCCCACTAAAAAAAATTGTGCACTTTTTGCAACGATTTATTGTTTACAAACGTCAACAATTTTTTATTTGTTAATTTTTCGATCCGGCGCTAGTTTTACAAACAAAAGTACAAACTAAAATTGTCAACGACACGGTAAATAAATGGACAGGTTTGTATATTCAAACCTCAACAAAAGAGTTTGTCACTTATTTCACAAAATTATTTTTACGAAGCTTCGTATAACGATTTTGCAAAATAATTTTTTACTGTGTACAATTTCGCATGCGATACGCAACCATCCGTAACAAGATGCAAACAACTCCACCGTTTGTACATCAAAACCTCAACAAAAGAGTTTGTCACTTATTTGCCAAAATTATTTTTTCGAAGCTTCGTATAACGATTTTGAAAAATAATTTTTTACTGTGTACAATTTCGCATGCGATACGCAACCATCCGTAACAAGATGCAAACAACTCTACCGTTTGTACATTAAAACCTCAACAAAAGAGTTTGTCACTTATTTGACAAAATTATTTTTTCGAAGCTTCGTATAACGATTTTGCAAAATAATTTTTTACTGTGTACAATTTCGCATGCGATAAGCAAACATCCGTAACAAGATGCAAACAACTCCACCGTTTGTACATTAAAACCTCATCAAAAGAGTTTGTCACTTATCTGACAAAATTATTTTTCCGAAGCTTCGTATAACGATTTTACAAAATAATTTTTTACTGTGTACAATTTCGCATGCAATACGCAACCATCCGTAACAAGATGCAAACAACTCCACCGTTTGTACATTAAAACCTCAACAAAAGAGTTTGTCACTTATCTGACAAAATTATTTTTCGAAGCTTCGTATAACGATTTTGCAAAATAATTTTTTACTGTGTACAATTTCGCATGCAATACGCAACCATCCGTAACAAGATGCAAACAACTCCACCGTTTCACCGTGAAACTCCGTTTTTCCATATTCCCGTGTAACGAATGTCAAGCTATACACCACAGTCGGTACGTGCCATCGCCCCGGAAGTGACTCCATAATTTCGGCGCGGTTGGATTATCGGATAACGATAAATCGATAAGCGTGCCAATCGTTTCTGGCACGGCTCGATCCTCGGGCCGATTCCTCCGCCGTTGGAGGAACAACCTTCGGGGTCGCGCCGAGATCGACCTCACCTTATCTTCTCCCTCTCCCCATCCTAATACTTGCCTTCCCACTTTTTCCCCCCCTACATCGATTTTTTTCTCAAACGCTGCAATACGCGGATAAATCAAAGATATCCCTTCCCGCACGTAGTAAACACTATAAATTGCAACTCATTATCGGTTAGCTTCCCTCTTCGACGCGCTCCAACCTTATCTTTTTATTTACGCTCATTGATACTTTTTTTTTTTTTTATCAATGACGTACCACACTCGACGAGAACGACGATGAATCTCGAGGAAGATAAGCTTCCGGTTGAAACTCCTCCGCGAGATACGGAATCGTTGATATCCAATCGAAAACACGTATTTTCGTTCCGAAACTTTCTTGTTGTGACCGTTTATCGAGCGCGAAGTGTTACAGAACGAGAACGCGCTGCGTCCACGATGCTCGTTGGAAATAAACGCGAGGAGGCCGATAAACCAGACCTGTCCAGCTCATGTACGCTTATATATGTACATATACGGCCGTTATGTATCTGTAATAAAATCTATAGTCGTATGCGCTATATAATAGCGAGTCACAGCAGTTGCAGCCGAGAACCAGAAGCCCCGTGAGATTAATCGTGACGTGTGGAACCGATGCAGATTTAGAATCCTGCGGCCATATGGCATAGTTACAACGGTCTCTAGCCGGTTGCGTCGAGTTGCATCGAGGTCGCGATAAGAAGTTGTACCAGAGAGACCGCGTGCGGGCAGAGAACCCACGAAGATTTTTCTATACCGGAAGTCAGCTTCGGATCAACAGCAGCAGCCCTCCTGTCTGAGCAAGAGTTCTGAGAGCATTCTCCGAGAGCAAAGCAAAAAAAAAAGAAAACTGAGGCGGAAACACTACACGCAGAATGTGTTGTATATACCAGAGGGCGAAACTCGTTCGCGAAAAAAAGATCTCAAGGGAGATCGGGCAAAACGGACCTGATTTCTGCTTCCCCGTAGAGAAAGTTATGTTATCGGAAAGGGGAAAAAAAAAAACGATTTCGAGATTTCACACCCAGAAAAATAATTTATTTGACGGCCACCGTTTATTTAGATCAAGTAAAATATTTATTTGTTCTAAACAAATATTTATCGTCGAATAAATTGTTTTTCTGGGTGCAGTGTGGTAGTACTCAAAATAGTCTAAAACGGCATGAAATACGATTTTTTGCTGGCGTCCCGATGTGTGTACGTGTGTGTGTGTGTGTGTGTGTGTGTGTGTGTGTGTGTGTGCGTGTGCGTGCGTGCGTGCGTGCGTGCGTGCGTGCGTGCGTGCGTGCGTGCGTGCGTGCGTGCGTGCGTGCGTGCGTGCGTGCGTGCCTCTGTGTGTGTGTGTGTGTGTGTGTGTGTGTGTGTGTGTGTGTGTGTGTGTGTGTGCGTGCGTGCGTGCGTGCGTGCGTGCGTGTGTGTGTGTGTGTGTGTGTGTGTGTGGGTGTGTGTGTGTGTGTGTGTGCGTGCGCGCGCGCGCGATTGATTCAGGTCCTTTGAAATCGCTGTAACTCTCGAACGATTTTGTCCAACGAGATTAAATTTGGCTCGCAAAGTGGCCTTTGTTCGATGCAATTTTCATGAAAATTGATTACCGATTTGAAATTTTATGAGATTTTGAATTATTGAAAAAATGTCGTGGCAAATCATTTTGGAATATAAAGCAAATATAATGTATCGATCAAGGATTTTTGGTACTACATTTGGTCGAAATATATCCAAACGATATTACATTGATGCAATTGGTATTACATTTGTTAAAAATCGTTCTATCTATCTAAGTTCTATGACGTTTTGAAATTCTTTAACTTTTCGAAACACTTCCGACACGATTTTTTCCATCAAATATCGCGTTAGGAGTAAAATAAGTTACAACTTCGCGATTATCGGAGAAATACATTAAATATGGCTTTGAAATGACGAATGATGAAAATTTGACTTGGCAAATTATGACAATAAATTTTGAAATTTTATAAGCGTAGTCGTGCAAATTTTATGAGTGTCGCTTCCTCTGCGAGAAAACCAAAGTCAGCCTTTCTGATAGACGACCCTACGAGCAAAGTTGGTAAGACAAGAAAGCCATGTGCAAATGACTATTCACCGTTTTTTTGGAAATTTGTTTTATGTCTTGCGAAAAGATGAACAAAAAAAGGTCCGTTTTACCCCTAGATTTTATTTTGCCCCACCCGCTATTCCGCTGTATACGGAAGAGAAATCCCTGGTCTTCGTTCGTAGGAGGCTGTGCAGACTCCGTTGCGCTTTCCACGATAGCCCGCTTCTTCGCCGGTGTCTCGAGGCTCCTCGAGTCAACGAGATTCTCGTGCGCGTGAGTGTCTAGATGTGTCGGTGTCTCTTTACGTGCTCGAAAACTCGATGAAACAACAGACTCATATGCATCCCGTAAAATTTCCGCAGCTCGAATATCGTTCGATTTTTTTTTTTCTATATTTACACTCTACAAAAAATGGTAAAAATGTTCCATTTTGACCGACTTTCCGCCATTCCTTGTACACCGGCAAACAAATCCCCGCGATTCGTTCGTACGGGGCTGTGCAGACTCCATTGCGCTTTCATCAACACCCTGCTTCGTCGTCAGTCTCAAGTCTACTCGAGCCAATGAGATTCAACGCGCGGCGTGTGTGGGTGAATCTTTACGTGCCCGAGATCTCGACGAGGCAATACTGCTCGTGCACACGGTCAATTTTCGCTGCTCGAATTTCATTTCAAATTGTTTTCCCTTTTTTATATGTCACAATAAGGTAAATGTCCCTATCCGCCGACCCCTATAAGGCCGACCAGGCAAAAGAATAGCGTTGTTAAACGTGACAAAAGGAAATTCGAGGATAATTTTCACATCAATCGATAGCTTTAATCGTGCACTTTTCAAAAATCGTAGACTTAATCCATTTTGTCAAGTATTTTCCTCGATAAAGAGTAATAAAGACGAACCGGTGCATGTGTCGTCTACCGACCAGCTGTGTCCAATTCCGACCACGCATGCCTCCATTACCGACCATCTTTTTTTACAGCACGAATGACGGAGGTTGCAATGAAAAAATAAACATAAATCCAGACTTTGAACTTGAAATCTACAGCATTGTGTACATACTCAGTCTAAACGTTTCAGCAAAATAAAATTTATTACATTTTTATTGATTATGTGAAACTGAACTGACGTTTACATGTACGGTAATGGGGACAGGTAAGAGTTTCACTGTGCCCAACCTCGACCAGTGAATAAAAAATCAAAAAAAGGTTACCCGACTGTTTTTTTTTTTTTTTTTTTTTCGGAATATATAAATCGAACTGTAACGAATCATTTAACGCTCGAACTATTAATTAAAAACGGATTTTCACCGAAATATTTACTATTTACACGATCGACATTCCTTAACTTCACCTCTAAGAAACCGCTCGGATCGTGACGTTCGGTATGAAAAACGATAATATTGTGCACTAATTATTACATTTACCCTGCACTTTGCAATCCTTTTACACTATATAAATTTCTGAATATTTCTAGACCAGTAATAAACGTTTTTATGCATTGGCAGCCTGGTAAATGAAGTCATACGCCGAAATGGTCGGTAAAGGGAGCATGGTCGGCGATGGGGACATTTACCTTAACGTTGGTAAAAATTGTCCATTTAACCCCGTTCTCCACATATCGAATTTCGTTCGAATTCTTATTTTTTTTTTTTTATACGCCCCAAAAAAAATTTGGTAAGGTAAACAGCCCAGTTTCCGCCGCTGTCCCAGTCACCGCCATTAATCGCAATTTATAGTAGAAATAAATACAGTGTACGTTAAATACAAACGAAATTTACGGCATGTTAAGGAGGAAGTCTCGCTGCGCGCTGACTTCGCATAAGTTCGACAAAAATAAGAGAAAATTGCAAGTACCTCTTGATGGTATGAAAATCTGAAAAAATTCATGCATACTAAAGGTACTGAGAAGATTAATTTTGCATAATAATAATTACAAAATGTTATTAACAAATTGATGAAAAAACAAATAATTGCTTAATAAATTTCCCCGCAACTCAACTTATTTTTTTCGTGAAAATGATTCGTTTATTTTTCTGAATACCTATGAATTTTTTCAGAATTTTCAGTAATTATTGATTTTTTTTTAACGCAAAAATCAACGATTACTGAAAAATCTGAAAAAATTCAGAAAATAAACGAATCATTTTCACGAAAAAAAGAGTTGGGTTGCGGGCAAATTTGTTAAGCAATTGATTTTTTTTTTCATCAATTTGTCAATAACATTTTGTAATTATCATTATGCAAAATTAATATTCTCAGTACGTTTAGTATGCATGCATTTTTTCAGATTTTTATACCATCAGGAAGTACTTGCAATTTTCACTTATTTTTGTCGAACTTATGCGAAGTCAGCGGGCATCGAGCCTCCTTCCGCAAAAAGCGGTGTACTCTTGATTAAGGAGGGAGTCTCGCTGAGGATGACTTCGCATAAGTTTGACAAAAATAATAGAAAAATTGCAAGTACTTCTTGATGGTATAAAAATCTGAAAAAATTCATGCATACTAAAGGTACTGAGAAGATTTATTTTGCATAATAATAATTACAAAATGTTGTTAACAAATTGATGAAAAAAATAATTGCTTAACAAATTTGTCCGCAACCCAACTTTTTTTTTTCGTGAAAATGATTCGTTTATTTTTCTGAATACGTATGAATTTTTTCAGATTTTTCAGTAATCGTTGATTTTTCCATGAAAAACAAAAAAAAATTAACGATTACTGAAAAATCTGAAAAAATTCATACGTATTCAGAAAAATAAACGAATCATTTTCACGAAAAAAAAAAGTTGGGTTGCGGGCAAATTTGTTAAGCAATTATTTTTTTCATCAATTTGTTAATAACATTTTGTAATTATTATTATGCAAAATTAATCTTCTCAGTACCTTTAGTAAGCATGAATTTTTTCAGATTTTTATACCATCAAGAAGTACTTGCAATTTTTCTATGATTTTTGTCGAACTTATGCGAAGTCAGCCTCAGCGAGACTCCCTCCTTAATGCCGCGATACATACATTTTTTAATAAAATGTTCCCTTTAACAATTGAAGATGGCGGAAACTGTGTCGTTTACCTTAGCGATGGTCCATTTTGCCTCGCTCTCCGCTATTCCTTGTATACCTGGAGACAAATCCCTGGGATTCGTTCCTACGAGGCTGTGCAGACTCCGATGCGCTTTCCGCAACACACTGCTTCGTCGTCAGTCTCGAGGCTGCTCGAGTCAACGAGATTCTCGTACGCGTGTCTGTGTCTGTGTGTGTGTGTGTGTCTGTTTACGTGCTTGAGATCCCAACGGGGCAACAGACTCATATACACACGGTGAATTTCCGCTGCTAGAATTTCGTTCGAATTCAATTTCGGGCGTGGTGCAATACAGGAACATGGCCGGGAAGGGGGGAGACTTCGTACCCCGAGGCGCTACCTTAAAGGATGGTGGTAAGGTGGAGGTTTTCGGTATATCCGCAACGGAGGAACCCGATCGAAGTAGAGATTTTTCTGAGGGATTCCGACACTGTATATACATGGTTCGGTAGGCTTAGGAATGGAAAAAGTATCGAAGACGGCGAGACACGAGAGAAAGCAGGGAATCCCAGGGTGGTCAACGTGCCAAAATCGTGACAAAAACGTGAGCAGGCTCGGATCTACGATGTAACTGATATATAGATATATGTGTATATATTTCGTTGGTATATGTATTTTTTTTTTGCGGAGAGGCTGAGAGCCGGAGCCAGCTGAGACTTTGATACATTCCCGAGAACAATGTACTCTTTTCGAGAGATTAATTGACGCTGAGTCGTTTCTTACGTAGTCTCGTTACGCATTGAAATGACTTGTTTTTACCATTTAAATTGAAATTTTTATATCGTACGGATTATGCTGTAACGGCAATGGAAAATACCAACGATATCGATGAAGTTGTAGCAAATATAATTTTTAAATATATATATATATATATTGAATACCTCTTCAGCATTTTTGTATTCTTTTTTGAATTATTAAATTTAACAAACACCAAAATACTTATGAAACTAAATAGAATTCGAAGAACTAGAAATTATAATTATATCATTTCGTACGCCCAGAACACAGTGCGACAATTTTTACACTACAACAATAAATTGTAAATTTAATGTAGTTGAACTTGAAATTTGCTTACATTATTTAAATTAATCTAACATTAATGTACCTCTTTCGTAAAATTAAAATGTCATATATTAAAATTACAAATCTTTTGATGAATTTTACAAAAATGTTCATTAAAAATACTGACTTTATTGTAAATTTACAACGCACATGTGTTTGAAACTTCAGAAAGAGTTAATGCAAAAAAGCTTCCAATATCGTTAATTAATTTTTAAACAAAATTTTTAACAGCGTATATGGTAAACCCCATAAGTGATGTTGCATTATTGTTTCTAGGGACGCGATTTAATGATTTCTCTTTAAGTTCTCAATGAAATTTTATTATATCACTACTGTTCAACAAAATAAATTCCCGCGAGACGAATAAAACGACGGAAGGTTGAAATTATCCCGCGACCGTTCAGCCGGATGAAACATGGCGGGTGATGGAATTATTTTCATCCCCTTGAAACGGGAGAATACGCCAGTGAAATTTCCATATTCAACGCTTTCTTTTTTCCATTTCTTTTTTTTTTTTTTTTTTGAAAACTTTCCTCCCTTTAATTCTGTCTTTCGCATAATGTTCCTCCATTGGACGCGCATCGGGATTATTTGACTAATTGCGCGATAGCTCTAGGTGCAGACTTTAGCGAGCGCGCTTCGGAAAGGGTTCTCCGCCTCGTCACGTAATTCTGTAATTTTTGCAAGCTAAGCGAGAGAGCCCCTCGTAGCCGTTACGGTACACAGAGAAGCTCCTGGGGTGGCACGGAGAGAGATATATGTAGAGGGTGAGAGGCTCGGAGCGGCTTGCCGGGCATCCGCTTTACCCTACTAATTACGAAAGGCGGTTTAACGTCCGGGTAGCGAGCGCGGGCACCGGCAACGACGAGGTTGGAGTACGACGACGACGACGACGACGACGACGACGGTTGCGGAGGCCGGGAATATTGACCGCTCCAGCGCAAAATGTAGGTCGCACAGAGCGTCTCGGGACTTTGGTAAAGTGCAGTGAGGACGGTGTGAGAGGAGTACTCCGGAGAAGATCGGATGGAGAACCCCAAAGACTAGCGGCGGCCGAGGCGAATTCACCGGGTTTGAAGGAAGAACCATCAACTCTGCTGTGCCTTCCCAAAAAGAAGGAACGAACATCACCGACTCCTCAGGCTCGTCCCTCAGGAGAGATTCAGTTAATGTCGTTAAAATCGTTTAGTGAGAATAAATATTCATTTATTCCGAAGGGGAGACATTAGTGCTCGTATTCCACGTAGCTTTGCCCATTTACTTTACGCACTCTGACACATCTGGAGTGAAAAAAAAAAAAAAAAAATGGGTACGGGCGAAGGTCTGGTACGAGCATGGCTTATAATGCGGCACTCAAGCGTGGTAAAATCCCTACTGGGAGAGAGCAACGCAGGATCAGTATTGGCACGACGTCGGCACAGTGCTCGCTCGACGTCGGCCAGTACCGGCCCGATGTCGTACCGCTATGGGGAGGCTGGATACGAATCGTATCTCATACCCTTAACGGTAGACTCGTTGTACGTACTCCGAATTTATTGCATGTGAAGGAATGTTTGAAGGAATGGATTAAAGAAAATTATATTGGTTTAGGAATAATTATCACCCAGAAAAAAGATTTATTAAAATCAAATAAATTTCGAGCTTCAAATGACGTTTATTAAGAGAAAAGAAATGCTTGCTTGCCTCAACAAAAATCCTTATTAGATTCAAATAACGGTTATACTTTGGCGTGAGTAAACAAAATTTATTAAAAGATTTGTCCTTTAAAATAAATGTTTGTTCGCGCCAAAGAAATCATATATTTGGCGTGAAGACAAACGCGGCTATTATCCGGTAGCGCGCATTAGAGTTGTCAATGCGTCGGTCGTCTGAAAACATTTCTCGCTAATAACAAAACTATATTTATTCCTTACGGGGAACCGTTACACTGTAATAGAGAGGCACCTCATCGGTTGGTTTTCATGAAACTTTGTTTAATTCAAGCTGTGTACCGCGATTGAATTGTGGTTATGAAATGATTCCCCGAACAACTGACATCGAGATTGGTTATGTCATGAGTATAACTAATGTGCGACGTGATTAGTGAAATCGTGCGCCGATAATGGATCGGTATGCTCATTTTTATAATAAAACATTGCTTGTTGATACTTCCTTGATAGTAAAAATGGCTTATTTAACAAAAAAAAAATCGTTTCTGCGTCATTCGTATATCACATTATTCCGATGGATGGAGACCAACTGTACACCTGCCAAGTCTACACGAAGATAGGTCTACACAAAAAGTATGCACCAATCAATTGTACACATAGGCAGTTGTGCACAAAAAAAACTCTGCACCGAAAACCGTACACAGCTTAACTATACACGACGAAGGGTCTGTACAAAAGTATGCACCGAATTACTGTACACGAAATCAATTCTACACCAAATAACCGTACACTGGAAACTTTACACCGACCAATTGCAAAAACTGGACACCGTGCAACTGGGCACAAGGGAAAAAAAACATACGACACGACGAAAGTTCGACACCAAAAATTCGACACGGCAAAATGTCGACACCGATAACTCGATACGACACAACCGGCTGTTATACACAACTTCATATAAATAAGTATATGTTGAATTTTTCACTTTTTATAGATAAAATATATGGTTTTATCTGTTGAGTTGCTCTACAAGACTTTTAACAGTAGCTGATACGAAAATCATATATTTTATCTGTAAAAAATGAAAAATTCAGTATATACTTATTTATATGGAGTTGTGTACAGTAGTCTGATGTGTGGTGTCGAGTTTTCGGCGTTGATCTTTCGCCGTGTCTTGTTTTTGGTGTCGAACTTTCGTCGTGTCGTATTTTTCCCCTTTTATACAGTTGCCGAGTGTCCAGTTATTGCAGTTGATCAGTGTAAAGTTTTTAGTGCACGGATATTTCGTGTAGATTTGATTTCGTGTACAGTCATTCGGTGCACACTTTTGTACAGACCCTTCGTCGTGTATAGTTGAGCTGTGTACGGTTTTCAGTGCAGAGTTTTTTGGTGTACAACTGCCTCCGTGTACAGTCGTTCGGTGTATATTTTTCGTGTAGACCTGTCTTCGTGTCGACTTGGCAGGTGTACAATTGGCCTCCACCCTATTCCGATACGATCAAAAGTAGCGGGTCTGTCACGAAATAAATAAATAAATTATTTGACATAAATATCTGTTCATTTGATCCAAATAAACATCATTAAACAATAAGAATAATACTATGAAACAAAGAAATATACTAGACATTAATAAATGGTCTGTTAGGTTCTGAATTAAATAAACATTTTTCTTCGTCCTTAATGAATTTTCTTTGAATGGAATAAACTTTTTTCTGGGTGTAGCTTGCCGGCTGCCGAAGGCATACGTTGGTGTTTCAATTCTATTTTAATTCTTGCGATTCATGGGAGTCGATTTATTGTGAGAAAAATATGTTCTGACTTTTTGCTTATTTGTGCTGACGAAGTCATCGGTTTACTGTGAAGAAAGTTTCGATTGTCTCTATCAGCGCTGTCAATTAACACCGCTGTATTCCACATTTCATTAAAGTAGGAGATGCATCCAAAACGTGAAGTGTTGTCATTTCACGATATTTGGGCAATCAGTTTTGGGTCAGAGCATTATCCTAAAGTTCATTTTGATTTTTTAAATTGTTTTTCGAACAGTAACGTATGGGGTAAACGTGGTGAATATGGACCACCCCGATTAACACGTACATCAACGAAATATGGGCCGGTCCATATTCCCCACTTTTACCCTAACAACGTAGTAATCCCAATATATTTTTTTTATAAAAATAGTGTTTTTCTAAATATATATATATTTTTTTTTCATTTGATAATTGTTCGTTCATATTTTGTTTTCTCCTAAGTAATTTTTTAATTTGCCGACTTTCCCGGATTCCTGACATTTTCCGATTATTGCGATTTGCCTGACCACTGCCATAGTGGCAGTGGTCAGGCAAATCGTCACCCAATATCACCCAATATCAGTTAAGAATGTTAAGACAGAGGCGAATTAATTGCATTTGTTTTTTGGTAGTCCGCAATTGCTAACTTGACAGAGCGACATTGTCGCTTGGCATATTGATCGAAACTTCTGTTCCCTAAAATCGACGCCAGAGAACCTTAGCCAATTCAGGAAATGATTGTAATAAGAACTTTTTTTTTTTTTAATCAATCGGCATGAATTTCTATGTTGTTGCATGACCAAAAAATGGATTAGGGTAAACGTGGTGAATATGGACCACCCCGATTAACACGTAAATCAATGAAATATGGACCGGTCCATATTCCCCCCTTTTACCCTATTATCAGTTACCTGTTAAAATGCTATTGTTCGATACAAATTTTCAATAAAAAAAAAAACTGTTCAACTTAGAGTTGCCAGTTGCTCAGGTTGGTTTTCATTCGCTTCGCTATCTTCGGTCTTATATCTAGAGTACAATGTGGAAACTTATTGTCCATATTCCGTGGAATACTATAAACACGAAGATAGGTTGGGTACCTCAGCCATTCCTGCGTCACGCTTACGAGCCTCATTCGAAATCATGTTTTCAGACCCTTTCCACGGTAATTTTTTGTACACGGAATAAACGAAGGAAAATGTAAAAAAAAAAATACCAACATCACGTAAAGCCCATCCTGACATTATGCTAAGTATGATTCAACGCTACAGAATCACGGCGAAAGAGGTCCAGAGTGCTCGGCAGGAAGGTCCGCGCACTCTGCATATTTTTTTTCGCCCAACTTTATTTTTATAATTTTTCTTTTATTTTTCATTATTTCCCCGGAAGCTGCTGCAGCATGCAGAGATGTAAATACAGTAGAGGCAACGAGGGTACGTTAGATAGAAAGCGCGAGAAAGGAGAAGAGAGTTATCGAGGCGTTCGCCTCGTCGTATAAAGAGAGAAGAAAATTAATATTGGAAAAAGAGGCAATTTCGCGAGACTTCCGGGCAAGAGATTCGATTTTCGTAGACGATCCGCGAAGGCTGGCTCTCTACGGTGTACGGTCGGAAACTGGCTGGTTGCCTGGCAGTCGGCTGAACGGTGAGAAACGTCGAGGGTAAGAGGAACGCGGAACACACACACAGAGCCGAACGAACGGGGAGATAGAGAGACGCGGCGAAAACACGGTTACGCCGCGAGGCGCCAAGAGAAATCGATTTGAGAGCGGGCTCGCTATCTCGAGACCAACAGGGCTCTCGCGGGGGAAACGAAGAAACGAAGTAAGAAAAAAATAAAATAAAAATGTGAAAAAATTTCCGAAGGGCTGCAACGATATAACTATTAAATAACCGAGAGAGACGAAGTGATTTTATCGCACTTCCGGTGTGCCGAGTGGCGCGACGCGGTTCGCGCGCTTTCCTCCGCCGAGGTCCGCAGCTCCTCCGCTATGTTCGTTCGCTATCTGAGCGCATACACGCCTACTGTGCCTAGCAATCGACGCCCCGGACTGACCCAAATAACTTGCCGATTGAATTTCGACCCGCCAGTAGTGATTCATTTCGCTGACTCCAGACATCTGCCGTCAACTCTGTCAAGGGCGTGTTTGTACGCATACAGACGCTCCGGGGCAGCCAAGAGATCAACGCAATCGGAACTGTTAGATGAGTCGATAGATTTTTATTTCCGGAACTCGTGTTTAGAAACAAATTGAAACCGTGCGAGGTGGATCGAGGTCTGGACATTTTTCGATCGGAACTGTGGTTTTTATTAGCGGGGGACATAAAATTCTTCTTTTTTTCGGAATTAATACGCTACCGAAAATTACTTTTGTGCTGTTGTTAATTGGAAATTCGTGGAGCGGAGAAAAAACGCGAAGACATGCATTTAGGCTTCTGTGTCGACTTCTGAAATCCATTTTTTCCAAACATTTTTCAGCCGTTCTTTGGTCAAAATTGAGATATAATCTTATAGTTTTCGACAATTCGATAATTTAGGTAATTTAGATAATTTCTCTTAAAAAATGTATTAAAATGTATCTGTACTGTTTTTAATTCGAAAGCCGTCGAGCGGCGAAAAAAGTGAACACATGCATTTAGGCTCTTGAGTCGACTTCTGAAATCCATTTTTTCCAACCATTTTTGAGCCGTTTTTTTTGGTAAACATTGAGATATAATTTTATAGTTTCAGATAATTCGATAATTTAGATAATTTAGATAATTTCTCTTAAAAAATGTATTAAAATGTATCTGTACTGTTTTTAATTCGAAAGCCGTCGAGCGGCGAAAAAAGTGAACACATGCATTTAGGCTCTTGAGTCGACTTCTGAAATCCATTTTTTCCAAACATTTTTCAGCCGTTTTTTTTGGTAAACATTGAGATATAATTTTATAGCTTCAGCTAATTCGATAATTTAGATAATTTCTCTTAAAAAATGTATTAAAATGTATCTGTACTGTTTTTAATTCGAAAGCCGTCGAGCGACGAAAAAAGTGAACACATGCATTTAGGCTCTTGAGTCGACTTCTGAAATCCATTTTTTCCAACCATTTTTGAGCCGTTTTTTTTTTTGGTAAACATTGAGATATAATTTTATAGTTTCAGATAATTCGATAATTTAGATAATTTAGATAATTTCTCTTAAAAAATGTATTAAAATGTATCTGTACTGTTTTTAATTCGAAAGCCGTCGAGCGGCGAAAAAAGTGAACACATGCATTTAGGCTCTTGATTCGACTTTTGAAATCCATTTTTTTTCAAACATTTTTCAGCCGTATTTCGGTAAAAATTGAGATACAATCTTATAGTCTTAGATAATTCGATAATTTAGGTAATTTCTCTTAAAAAATGTATTAAAATGTATCTGTACTGTTTTTAATTCGAAAGCCGTCGAGCGACGAAAAAAGTGAACACATGCATTTAGGCTCTTGAGTCGACTTCTGAAATCCATTTTTTCCAACCATTTTTGAGCCGTTTTTTTTTTTGGTAAACATTGAGATATAATTTTATAGTTTCAGATAATTCGATAATTTAGATAATTTAGATAATTTCTCTTAAAAAATGTATTAAAATGTATCTGTACTGTTTTTAATTCGAAAGCCGTCGAGCGGCGAAAAAAGTGAACACATGCATTTAGGCTCTTGATTCGACTTTTGAAATCCATTTTTTTTCAAACATTTTTCAGCCGTATTTCGGTAAAAATTGAGATACAATCTTATAGTCTTAGATAATTCGATAATTTAGGTAATTTCTCTTAAAAAATGTATTGAACCAAAGAAAAAAAGTTATATGGTTAAAAACAAGTTTTTTTTTTTTGTTCTTACGGAAAGACCGTGCAGACTTGCCTAACGTCTAAAATTGGGGACGCTTGGACTGCCCGGACGTTCTTGAAATATAAATTTAGATCCCGCGATCCAGAGTCGACACGTTCTCAAGCGCGGTGCTATGTAACCGAGCGAGACTGACGCGAGTGAGTGGGTAAGTGATCGAGAGGGAGAGCCCGGACGATTAAGAAAGTCAGCAGGTGGATCGATAAGATCAGACGCGGAAAGCTTGCGTCTCGTGTGGAAGGCTCAAGAGTCGTTTATTACTACGTAAGAGCGGGCAAGCTTTCGGGGCGGGATAGGAATTCTCCTCCGGGCATGAAAAGCTCCAATCACGTTATACCACAGAGTTACACACACACACATATATATGTATATATATCTATATCTACCGCACCAGCGGCTCCGAAGTACAACGATCTCCGCTTATATTCTCATGCTGTCCGCGGTCGGCACAGCTTTCTTCCGAAATCCCGGCAAGCCACCTCATCCCGAATCACCGCAGTGTCCAGCTTCGATACAATTCTGTCGGAGTTTTATTGCTTCTACAGAGATACATTTTTATCGCTTATTCTCTCGTATTATTTATGTTTGTAATATTTTTCTCTTCTTTCTTTCCGTTGCTAATAGTTTGTTTTTATTTTTTTTTACTTCCGCAGAGTTAATTGTTTGGGGAAAAAAAAGGGATTTTAGTACCTGAGTACTTGAAATAGTCTAAATTGTCGAGAATGTGAATTTTTGAAATGTGATTCTCGACTTTTAAAATCGCTGTAATTCACAAACTGTTGAAGCCAGCGAGTTGAAATTTGGTGCACAGGTAAAGCGGTCACTTCGCCTTGTTCGGTACAATTTTCATGAATATTTATGTCCGATTTTTGAAATTTTAAGAGATTTTGAATTCTTGAAAAAAAAATGCTGTGGGTTCTTTAACTTCTGTAAATTTCGAGCTACGATCTTAAAAGTGCGTACAAATGTAATATGGTAAACTCCCGCTAACTCAACGCTGTCTAGTACGCCATTTTCACTCAACTCTCTCTCGACGCGAGGCACAAGGGAAGAAGGCATCACACTCACTTTCTTGAATTTATCTGACGCACACACGCGATATCTCGTCGTCATTCGTAATAGTAGTAGTTGTAATCTGGTTTGTTTAACCTCACACTAGCTTATACGCACACTGAGAAAAAAGATTAGTTATATTAAGGGGCTGCTGAACCTTCCTGTTTTACCGGCCGAAATAGGTGATTTCGTAGTTTTCACTTTACGTCGTTGCTATGCGACGGGTATGCTTCAAATTTTACAGGACTCCATTAAAAACATAAACCATTCGGCGTCCACTCGAATTTCGGTCGAAATCTTCCGAAAAATAAAGAAAATCGAATATTAAAAACTGTCGCGGAAACCAACATGGCGGCTGAAATGTTTGCAGTATCCGTTCTGTTGGATATAAAAAATTAGAGATTTTGCATACGTCAGAAGGGAGTGCACGCCGATTCTGTGAAGTTCTCCGAATATTCCAAAACCATCGGAAAGTTGTTCACTCAAAAGATAATCACGTGAAGTGTAAACTGCGATTACTTAGTCTATCGACTTGCGACGGATGATTAGAGCCGATAAACACGGCCGAATGAAGTGTAGGGCACGATGCAGAGCCACCTGGGCGTCAATCGTGACACTACGTTCACCGACTTTCGCAAACTATAATATTCGGTATTCTCAATTCCTTGTAAGTTTTCAATAAAAATTGAACTGCACTCCGAAGCGTTTATGTCAATATCATAATCCTGTATGATTTGAAGCATATGTGTAGTGTATTAACAATGCTAAGTCGGAACAGAAAAATTGGTTAGGTCCATCGGTAAAACAGGTAAAGCAGGTTAAAAAAGTTAAAAAAAAAAAACCAGTTCCAGCATCCCCTTAACCAAGGCACGGTAACATACGTTCAAAGCTGTTATTTGTTTGGTGCAAATAAAGGATTGTTTGTTAAACGATTATTTGCTTAAATTTATTCAAAATTGGTCGATTGAAACAAACATTTTTGTTGTACCAAGCAAATACATCTTTGTACGTATGTCACCGCGCATTTGCTTAAGGCAGTCCTTGCGAATAGTGTTCACTTCACATAAGTTTCAGAGAAATGCGAGGGAATTGTAGACACTTCTCGATGGTATAAAAATCTGAAAACAATCAAGCGTACTGAAGATGCCGAAAGGATTAATTTCGCATAAAAATAATTCCCAAAATATTCTTAACAAATTGATGAAAAATAAAATTGTTCAACAAATCTTCCGGAAACATAACTTTTTTTTTATGAAAATTATTCGTTTATTTTTTGAATAGGTATGAATTTTTTTTTCAGATTTTTAAATTCACTTTGAATTTTCTGACTTTCTACACGTTTTTAAAAATCTGAAGAAAATTCATACGTATTCAAAAAAATTAACGAATAATTTTCATTAAAAAACAAAGTTAGGTTTTTTTTGTATTAAACGCCACATTTTGTATTAAGTCTCATACGCGAAAACTTGAGGAAAGCATGGTTATATTTTATTGAGCTTGCCAAAGAGAGACAGCGGTACTAATATTGAAATCCCACATGAAACTTTCTACAATGCATCTAAAGTTCAATGCGTCACTTGTATAAAACACATCACGAATAAACGTGACGTTATCGATATATTTTTTTTATTTCAAAATAACGATCGATACGTTTAAAAAAATAAAATTGATTAACCGTCAAGGGGCGCGATTATTATCCGATCGAAGTGACGTATCTTTTATGATTGACGGCAATCAATCATAAAACGAATAAAATGTCAACAATACCGTTAGATTTTTTTTCGATATCTCTTCCTTGTTAACATAGATTTTTATTAACTTCAAAAGTAAAAAAAAAAATACTGAAAAGTGTTTGTTTCTCGTAATGATGTATTATAAGTTAAATGTGGATTCGCAGTACAAAGAGAAAGGTTACTACAGTATATGCGATTTTTTTAGTTCGTAATATTTTATCATATACTTTATAAATTTTAATTATGACTCTTAATGAGCTGTGGTCGAATTTTAATTATTCACCTAACCTAACCGTTTCGCGCGCTTCAAATGGCTCACGGTCGGCCGTGGTGGGGGACTTTTTCTAGTAGGCCACTCTCTTTAGTAACACGACAATTCAGTTCCGAGAGCGTTGAGTAAGAGGGAGTTGAATGCGTATCTATCAAGGACTTCTGGTACTGAATTTGGCCGAAAAATTACTAAAATCGCTCTAATGCGAATAAACGTGGAGGTATCGAGTTCAAATTTTGAAAGTGAATTCACTAACACTGTACAATGTATTGAGATTATATTTAGAACACATATATGTAATTGTTTAAATTTGATGAAACTGAATTTTTCGAAAAATGTGTATTTTAGGTTCGATGCATGTTTCTACATCAAATATCGCTCTGGGAGTAAAATAAGTTGCAGATTTTCAAAGTGCGGTGAAAAATAGATTGATAATAGCCTTAAATCAACGAATTATGCAAATCTTTGTTCGCGATTTTTTACCACAAAACTGCGGTAAATTTTGACCGTTTACAAGTTATATATTATAAGCATAGCTTCCTCTGTGAGGACGTCAAAATCGTTAATCGAACTATATCATTCAGGAAGCAATGTGCCAATTACTTTGCAAAATAAAATTGGCTTCCTAGTGACCGAGAAAGAGTTTAACAGGACCAGGGAGATTTAGCCGACCGAAAATTCAGTCTCAGACCGTGTATGACAAGAGTACATCAAAATGTAAACATAGCTCACCTTATGATGAGCATGTATGTAAACATTATTACGTAGGAAAATAAATTCAAAATTCTGATATTATTTATAAAAATCTTGTTATTGGCATTTGTACTAAACAAGAACTTTTCTCTTATTATCGCGATTCCGGTAAAACAACCGAATATAGTTTTAGTAACCATAGCACAACAGATGTTCCCAATATCCTCCTTCATTGACCGAAACGAAAAAATAAATTTATTTTAAAAAATGCTCGTAATGACGGGCAAAGAAACACAATTTTTCATGTTTTTGTTTTGCTGGTTAGCTTGCCATTGTGCGCATTTTTTACATTTTTTTTTTTTTTCGGTCCAGTCAATAAAGGAGGGCGTTGGGAACAACTTTTGTCTTATAGTTAGTAAAGCAATTTGGGGTCGTTTTACCGGAGTCGTGGTAATAAGTGAAGAATGCTTGTTTAGTACAAACGGCAATAACAAGATTGTTATAAATAATATCAGAATTTTAAATTTATTTTCCTACGACTGAATTTTCGATTGAATCTTCGGTCGGCCAAACCGCCCTCATTCGCTTAATCAGTAAAAGAAAAAGTACACTTCTATATATTCTTCCAAAAAATAAAAAAACCCCAAAAAAAGGGATAAAAATTGGTAGATTCTTCAAGTTCTCCCGAGGTACCACGGTTGCCGTACTCGGTGAAAGGTACCGAATTAATTATCGGTTTTCGCCACGTCGAACCCTCCTCGCCCCCCCCCCCCCCTCCATCGACTTCCCATCGACCATCCCTCTGTATTTTCTTTTTCGTCCCATTCCATATTATAACTCACTTTACCCCGGCTTGCATCCGGCTCTCCCATTGCCGGCAGCCCTCTCTCCCCTAGCGGAGCCACCGCGACTGGGGACACGCCTTTCGCGCTCCTGAAATCCACCGATCCTTCCTCTACCCTCTCGTTTAACCCAGAAAAACTATTTCACAAAAGAGCCGAGCTCTCTCTCTCTCTCCCACTTATTCTCTGGACGGTTTCGCGAATCGATCTTTCGAACCCCTTTTTCCGCACCCTCGCGAACCCTCAGCTTCTTCCCTTTTTCGACAACCCACCCCAACCCCCGCCAATCTCTAAATAGTATATCTGTATATCTCCCTTTACAAGGATCCACAAGCCGTCATCACGTTTCCGGGCAAAAATTTTCAACTTTTCAACCCTCTCTCTGTGTGGTCCCCGCACAGCCCCCGCCATGGATAGTGGGATGGGTCATGCTCGGAGCAACGTGTGTCCTCGCGCTCCCTTCGTTCTCCCTTCCGAATCTCTGGCATCTCCACCGCAGTTTTTTTTTCCCTCTCAACTCTCCCTCGTTCTCTCTCCGCCTGCAACCAGCGGCAGGATTACGGTCGGAAAAATTCGCGGTTCTCGTTCCGCTGTCGTGGAATTGTCGCACTGCCGTTGTCGGTTCGCGGCGTGCAACCCAGCGGCCCGCCCACCGCAGCGACCCTGCCATCAGCCCTCTGATACTGCCATTTCGGGACGCTCTCTTTGCAATTTCAATTTCTTTTTTTTTCTCCCTCTCCTCCCTTTACGGACGAAGCACATGCGAAAATACACAGACACATATGAACTCCGGCAACGGTTTACAGTGACTCGGAAATATGTAGTTTAAAATAAATGAGATAGTCGCTGCGAACAGTTGTCCGAAAAAAAAAGAAAAAATGTACTGCAGTCTAAAAACCGCAGTGGTAGCCATGTGCGAATATCTGTACGGTGCCGGAGTTATAAAAACGGCCCAGAACTGGGATCGGCCCGATTGCCAGGTCTCGTTTGACAATTCTCGGACAGTATTGGCAAACAATATTATCAGTAATGGGCCTATGCAGCTTGCCTGTACGGGGCCAAGTCCAGAGCTGCTAATGTGGTCCAGAACTGGGACAGTTACAGTTGCTGAGTCTTAATAGCCAGCTCTGTGCCCGTACAGATGAAAAACTTCACCATGAATGGGCCAACCTTCATTGCCAGGACTGAACAAAGTCTCGGGCCGGCAATACGACACAATCCTGGAACAGCCCTTGTTGCCAAGTCTTGTTCAACGACCAGGGCCTAGTGCTGATGAACAACTTCACCAACAGTTGACCATCGCTAATAGACCGTATTAGAGCAAATCCTTTTTTTAGATCAAATTTTATATCCGTCGTAGTACTGGGAATGTACCGGTTGCCAGAGTTCAACCAATAATCTCAATAATACTCAATGCTCAATGCTCAATAATCTCAATAATCTCAACAATCTCAATGCTTTCTCAATAATATCAAAGTATGAAAAAGACAAATTGCAAATATATTTTACATAGAACTCAGTGACTGAAGAATAAATATTGATGTATTTTATGACACCTTTTGGGCGTATCGCGAGATCCCGCTCACAAAGTATGTCCTTACTGATTTTTTTAATAAGCTCATAAATTTTTATGGCTACGATATTGACAACACACTTCAGTTATAGCTGAGTAAAAATTCGGATGAAGTTAGTGTGACAATATGCAAGCGTTTGCTCAACTGATGTACAAGATTCGAAACGTTGTTCTTCAATATTAGCATAGCTAAGTGGGTAAGATCTAGGACTAGTATCATGATATTTTTATGAAAGGTTTTTTTCGCTGTATTTTCGTTTTCTTTTATTATTGTGCAACTATGTGCAAATATCTTTTCGACTTTTTTTCTAGTTGTTTATCCCAGAGCATTATCGTTCCGTTAAATAGATTTTTATTTCGAGTACACAGTAAAAAATATTTGTAATTTTTACAACAACTTATTGTCCACAAACGTCCACAATTTTTTATTTGTTAATTTTCCGATCCCACCATCCGGTTTCTAGTTTTACAAAAAAAAAAAAAGTACAAACTGAAATTGTTAATGGCACGGGAAATGAAAGGCCAGCTTTGTATATTCAAACTTTAACAAACGATTTTGTAACTTATTTAACAAAATTATTTTTACGAAACTTCGTATTCCGATTTTACGAAATTATTTTTTACAGTGTATGGTTTAAAAT